>VWZZ01005475.1:257863-274657 GCA_013399095.1 Psophia crepitans
TGGATGGGGCTTTGGGCAGCCTGGGCTAGTGGGAGGTGTCCCTGCCCATGGCAGGGGGATTGGAACTAGATGATCTTTGGGGTCCTTTCCAACCCTAACAATTCCATGATTTAATCTAATTTAAAGTAGTCATTGAGGATCCTTCAGTACGCAACCAGTGAGCAGAGCTTCCCCAAATAGTGATTTATCCCACCCTAAGATGTCAACTCTAACATTGGAAGAAGGAGTTACCCTCTGGAGGCATCCTGCATCTTCCTATTTCTGTCTCCACTGACTACAAAGAAAACTCAGTGTAGGCTATGTGATTACATTCTGTATGGCTGAAGTCATCCGAGAGGAACCCTGTCCTTTCTGAAAAGGCACCAGAAAGCCGAGCTTTTTGGAAAACCCTTACTTTTGGGCACATCCATGGGATTCAGGCTGCCAATGAGGTCTCTGACGTACAGTCCGTCCCCATCCTCCTTGCTCAGCCAGTTGTTGCAGGGGAAGTAAAACCGGAGGTGAGGCCTGTTCATGTCGGTCACAATCACGCGGTCGAGGAACCAGCCTGCATTCAGTCCGGTATTATCGTGCTCAATCCTAGAGGAAGAACAACCCTGGATTTGACATTTTGATTAAGACTGGCCACCAGCACTGTAATTTTGTGGAATATTTTATATTAGGCAAGGTTAGAGCAACTATACACAATTTTATACCTATCTATCCAAAGATTTTCGTAGGACTTTAGGGGCTTTTATGGGGTATTTTGAAAATAGCAACCTTCTGTACATATTTGTGAGCAGACATCATAGGTGCGTGTGTGGGCTATTATCTGCAAGGGGATGCACACAAACATACACACACCTGCATGTGCATTCAACATGTGCATTCATACAGCTTATACTGCATATTTAAAACTTAAGTGACTCTCCTCCCGCCCCATATCCCTTCTGCTCTTTTCTCTTCTTGCACTGTTTTACATACCTTTTCCTATTTTCCCGGCTTTCTTTCTACTACTTACTAATTTTTAATTTTATATAAGCCAGTCAGATGGTGGTTAAACATAATAATTATCATTTACATTACACTAATTTAGCGAAAGGGGATAGCAAACCCCATTTACCTCCTATGGGATGTAGAAACAGTCTTAAACACCTTCCTCCATGATTCCATATGACAGAAATACAATTCTTGGTGGGGAGCATGGATAGTTATAAGTAATACCATAGGTGATTTCACGCTTCAGTAAAATCTTAGGCAGTAAACAAGCTTTTACCACCCCTTAACTTCACCTTGATAAGAACATGTTAATGAATAATGAATAAAACATGGCAATGCTAAAGCCTTTACAGCCTGTCATTCAATTAGCACCTCGCAGAGCAGGTACCATGGTAGTAAAGTTGAGTGGGTACCTTATTTTCTTTATTTGTCCAACGTTGTTGGTTTTTACTCGGAACACGTCTGTTTTGCTCCTCTCAAAAGCCGTGCTGCTCCTGTAATACACATGCACCAAAAGCTATGGTAAGAAAATAACAACCTTGTCAGCAAGCATACCTTGTGGCCTGACAGAGTGCTAGTGTTTAAGGATGAAGAAACGTCATTTCTAGCACTGGAAAAACCTACTTTTCAATGCCCTCTTTCCTGTGACAAGTTTCAGATAGCTCTAAGTACTGACATCTAACGGACTTTTTGTTTTCTTGAGCTCTAAGAGTCCTTCCAGAAACTGAGATGGAAGTTTTGGGGGAGATGCAATGCTGGCCCAAGCAGATGCAAACCTTGGATCACATTCCATATCGCCTCCAAGAATAAAACATGACAAAAGTTTTTCAAAAATCCACAGCTAAATTGACCATAGAAGGAAGAGCTAGGGAAACCTCTAAGACTTTCCCATCAGCAAGTGGCTTTCAGAGGTGTCTGAAAATAATCTTCAGTGAAGATATATCAAGGCAGTGCCAATGAAGCAAAAATTACGTGAAGAACTCCAACTCTTAGGTGACACCTTGTCTCTGGTTCCTCAACTCTGCTAGCCCACCTATCAGTTGCTAAAACATAGACGTTACAGCAAAAAACACGGGGAAGTTTTCAGCTGCTCCCCTCCAGGGTGGCTGGAGAGTGGTCGAGTCAGAGCTTTGTTTTGTCATTATCAACCAATCCTTGTCGGCCAACCAACATGGAAGACCCTGGTGAATCTGAACCCCTGCATGTTCACCTCAGTTGCTGTACGGGGCCTCGATATGCCTTTCATCTCTCTTTCCCACTCCCAGAGGTGCTCTCTCCTGCCATCCTAGCTCCCAGGCATCAAGTGGAACAGCTTGTGGTGATGGGGCACAGGGGTTCTGTAGCCTGGCAGGTTCCCTGAAGAGCTGCAGATCTGCCCAAAGCTCAGCCAGAGATAAAAGCATCCAACCGCATCAAAGGTTTCTTTCCACGTCCATCTTAATTTTTTTAATGACCACTGAAACTTGCTTTGCAGCTTTCTCCTATGATTTGTATCTCATAAAAATGGCAAAAACGAATGTAGGACAGGGACCAGCTTGATTTTTTTATGAAGTGTTAAGTGTGCAGTTTGTATTTCATAGGTGCAGGTGGAAGGCAATATAAAGCATATTGGCTCAGGTAAGGAGATGTAGAATTCAATTCCCAGCTCTGCCTCCAGCCTGCGGTGTGATCTCCGGCAGGCACCTCCACCCTTTTCAAGCTCATATTTTCCACAAAAGCACTATGAATAACATCAAGGCAAAAGCCATCCTTGCTCTGAAGACACAGCCTCTCCCACCTGCCCTCCCTGACGGGCCCTAATTTCACCTGGGCCGCTAAGCATTGCTACAGATGATTAAACAGAGCAAAATTCACAAGTCATATTAAAATCAACAAGAAACCACAGCACTCCAGCAGCATAAAGCTGCAGTGACAAGCAGCTTGTTCTAAGAAAGATAATGAATATTAATAATTGAAGCAAGGGAGTTCGTTTTTGCTCGGCTCTCTTATCCGCATCATTGAAGGATCTGCACGCGCCTTTGTTTAAAGGTTATTTTGTGTGTTCTGCAAATGCACACGCAGCCCCTCCTCCTCCTCCGTTCTGCTATTTCAGATACTGCGCCAGGAGCATCGCCTCTACATGAAAAAGCTAAAATGGTTAACCTTGCTGTGAAGACAAGAGACAATTAAACCCAGCCCAGCCTCCCTCAACCTGGCTGTCGGAGAGAAAACAGTCAGCGAGTGTGAGGCAATTAGTTTGTCAGGCTTGAGAGAGCATCGTAATGACAGCCGCCTCTCCCTGCATCGGCTCCAGAGATCGATACAGTGCTGCAGACTGCTACAGAGATGGCACAAAAGTATTAAGTGAGACTGATTAGCCCAAGTCTTTCAGTGCACCGGTCCTGGTGGCTGTTGGCTTACGGTAGTCCCACCAATGTGCTGGGCAGTTTTGGTTGCTAGGATGGTGGGAGAGTGGTCTGGAGGCAACTGAGTGTTGGAGAAGCACCGAGTGGGTATCCAAAAGATGGGCATCAAGAAAAAGCTTCGTGCATCTTAAAAGAGCTTTGGGGAAGTGTTGGACAACACGACTGTGGTCCAGGACTCAAACTCCTGGGAAGTCTTGCTGTCGAAATGTAGGAAGAATTTGACAAGTCTCTTCCCTTAAGGTGGATATGCAGCATCAATGTTATAAAAAAGGAGGATGTTTTAAAGAAATATCCAATCCTTACTTCTAGCATTTTTCTAGCATTAAGCAGGAAGAGAAAGTGTGAGGGAATACCCCGCGTTGAATGGCTACACTGAAGTATATACAAAAAAAAAAGAGGGAGAGAGAAGGAGAAATTACAGCTGGGCTACGTCGGAGTCTGGTCCAGGCTGGGGCTGACATAAGAAATTCGTACCCTGATTACCATAAGGAACTCATTACACCAAACAATGCAGCACACTGGCTTGCACAGCTCTGGTGACAAATAAAGCAGGGAAAAATATGACTTGGAAATTGCTGCACTAAATTTCTAATGTTCAGGCTTGACTGGATTCAGACCCAGGACTGGGCTACATGGCTAGCCATAAGCAAACACTTAAAGATCAGCAGAATTTCACTTGCAGCCCTGTTGTTTGGCTGCAATATCAGGCTAGGGCAACTTCAGAAATATGTTTTAAGCAGTTTTTATATTTCTTACATTTAACTGACTTTAGCAGCTCTATTTTTTTAGAGTCCATTGTAATGTTTTACTACATTGTAAGAAACATCCAAGGAACTTCACCAAAGGCTAGTATATTAAATTCTCAAATATTTTTTGTACCTGAGGCTGTTTTCAGATTGTTTTGGTTGAATGATTGCCTGCAGGTTGCACTGCTCGTGGTGCTGCAAACGTACAGTGATTTAGACCATGATGTCCCCTGGTTGGATAGGTCACATTGCTAAAATGCACCACAAGAACTGGTGCATATCTGAGCACAGTATTTATAAATCCCTGCATGCATCTCTTCTGTAGGCCATCGGCACAGACAGCAGAGACGGTGCCATGAGAGTTTCACAACTATTTGGTATGTTGACAAGAAACTCTCGATGTAGTTTTAAATGCAAGAGTACATAAAATAAACAATTGCACTAGTAAATCACCCTCTTTTTTTGTTTTTTCTTCAAATAAAGGAGAATTAAGAGGAGTTAACCTCACCGTCTAGATGAAAGTCACATTTGAAATAGAAATTTTGAATATTGGTAGAAAATAGTCTTCACTTCCGATCAGCTAACAGCACTCTTTCCAGAGCTGAACTGTTAGGAACAGGGAAAACCTGTGTATTGATCACAGCAGAGGCACGAAAATTATAACCTTTAGCAGTGATGGAGTAACCTGAACCAATTTACCTTTGAATCACTGCATTAGTGATCATTTCATTTGCATTTCTATTAGGTGTTTCATCTGACAGTGTTTTCTACACACAGCGCAGCCCGCAAAAGCACCGTGGATGAAGGGCTGCACAGAAGCACAAAGCATTACCGTGGATGTCAGTTCAAACAAAATTTTCAAGATGCTCCATTAGATCATCAGAAACAGTCAGTTCTTGGTGGCGTCTCCCTGCAACCCTGCCCTCAGGTCCGTCTGCTCCTGCCACTAATGTTTAGCAGCAGCAGGAGGGAGCTGGGTACCGGGGATGATTTCAGAAGGTCGCATAGCAAAAAGCATCCCACAGCCTGTCACTCTCTAGGGAAAAATAAACGCCATTTGGTTCATCTGCTATCTCATGGGAGGCGAGTTTCTTATGGACTAGGGGTGGGTGTAGTTTCAACATACATAGGTGGCAGGGACAAGCCCAGGTCTATCACTGTTGTTTTCCTGGCTTGAAAGTACAGACCGCTTTGCTGGTCCTCAGGTTATCCAATATATGTTATAGACTGGGTGTATCTGTGTTACCAGCCCTCTGGCTAAGATGGCAGCTTGTCACAAGATGCAAAAAGATATCGAAAAAATGCTTATGGCGTGTTTGCCTCATTCATCTGTTTCTCCCTACACATTCACTATCGAACACTCCTGGAGAGAGGACGCCAGCCTGGATGGACTTACGGACAGCCTGACTGCAAAAACCCACATGTGTTCAAACCGTACTTACTCTTAACACAGAGCTCCGCTAGCAGCATCGTTAGCCTCCTTCTTGGAGCAATGAATACTCCAGGGAGTTTGGTCTGCAAATATTTTGCCTAGATCGTTGTCATGAAGCTGACAACGTCAGTCAATGGGCAGCTGGAAATACTGCATAAGGCAGCATGTATCCAAAAATACTTCAGATGGAAAAGAAACCAGCTGAAAAGCGCAGCGACTGCAAACGTCTCTGTACCAAGGACGTTATTTTCCTTTTCTACCAATAACCTGTCCAGCAGAAGGAATCCTGCTTAAACAAGCACAGAAGAATTAGCAAAAAAAACGGTCCCACCTGAAAAGATTTAATTGAATGAAATATTGCTCAGGGCTGTAGCAGCGTGATGGCACCCAGGAGCCAAACATGAGCCCAAAACCATGAGAGCCTGTGTCTGAACTTATCCTGACACTTTACAAAGTGCCACAGGGCACCCTGAAACAGCCCCTGCCTTACCCACAAGCATTCCCAGCACAGATATCAATAGCCTCAATGGCACACACAGGGCGTGTGCTCCCCCACTCTGTACTGCGTGGAGCATCCGTATCTTAATATCAGTTTTTCATCTTTGGTGGTGTGATTTACATAAAGAAAACAAAACAATAATATTTAATTTAGATAATCTTAGCTATGCTTTGTCTCTGTTATCTGCAGTTTGGTTGTGATTTTCTGGAGAAACTGTGTACAAAGCAAATCGTGCCATCGATAACAGTGCAAAGGCTGCTCATCATTTCCTAATATTAAATTACAGTTTGAGTTGCATCTACTTTGCCAAATTTTGGGGCAAATTTTACTCTGCTGAAAATTTCTATCCCATTGCAAGGGAGAAATATGTTTGAAAATTTTAATGAGGACGAGCTCAGGCATTTTTAAGACTGAGATTAATGAGTTGGGATAGAGTCAGGATTTTGAGCAAGGCAGAAAGGTTGAGTTTGTTCCAGGAAGGCACCTCATACTCATCCCATGGGAAAACCTGGCCAGGTTTTGCAGTCTGAAAAATGCTGCTGACACTTGATCAGCAGGGACCTGGTCTAGCAGCTAAATTCCCTTAAAAGTGTGCCTGTTTTGAGTAAATTTCTCCCACTAAGACTTGACCTTCCTTGTAGCTGCCTGCGTAGCTGCAGGTGGATTATAATTTATACACATGCCAATTCTACCAGCTCTTATCTTTGGGTTGTTCAACACTGCTGTCTAAGCACCCTCTCAAGTTGTTTTGTTCCTGAAATGCTAGACACAGGCAAGCCAATAAACCTGAGGAAGACAGAGAAATTTCCCCACTTTGTTTCTTTTTTCAGAAGCGAATATAGACTCCAAAGTGTGCTGTCACTTAACGCTGCCCCAGATCATTAAGCTTTCAGAGCACAGTGTAAATGCTGCAGATTTGTACAGGCATCAATCACAGTACAGTTAGATACACAAGCATTTTTAAAATAGGAAACATCCCTTGTCATTAAAGGAAAAGCATCTCTCCAGTGCACTTGGGGTTCGTTTGCTTCCTAGCCTGAACAGCCCCTTTTGTACCAACTTTCTAACACCTCCTAACTTATTATATTTGGAATAAATAAGCTTGCTTCCCTATATCTGTTTACTTATATCAGCGCAGTTAAACAACAAAATCAGATCTTCTGCAACTCAGTATGCTTTAGCTGTAGTAGAGCTACAAACATTAACATCCTCTGAAGAGCATCATAAACAGACTGCAATTCATACGTATTTGCTGGCATTAGAGGCAGGAAAAGCTCTGTCTAGTAACTCAAGACCAAGTAGAAGGGATTGCCAATTAAAGGTATTCAGCACAGAAAATTAATCAATTCCACTGTGCAGTCCTCAAATTCAGTAAGAAACCAGCTGTCACTTACTAATTATTTCATCTTTCTCTCAGATTGCCAAAGCTGCTAAATCTTTTCTGTCTTTTCTATTTTTTTTTAAGGGAAGAATATCTCCATGAATATTTATTTGCAGTTGTCACAAGCTGGACCAGGTAAGGCTGACACTGAAAAGTGGATTAGTTTACACTAACAACAAATAAATAAATTTGCTACTGAATACTGTGAATGAGCTGGCAGTGGCATTCCCGGCTGAGTTTTGCAATCCATCCTCAGCCCCAGTGTGGTGAAAAGCACATGAGCCAAGAGAAATAAAACACTATGGAGGATCAGCACGGTTTGTTTGGCGTTGGACCATGGAGGAGCAGCTCGTGCTTGTCTCAGCGACTGACAAAATGCCACCACGCAACGCCTTGGTGTCCACCCATGTGCCCGTGATGGAGCCCGTGGAAAGAAGCTTATTTGTGGCCTTGCTTTTAGCTTCTGACTGAGCTGAGGCTGGTGCAGGATGGCAGGTGGGGATCTGGAGAGCTGTCTGAGCTGGGGTTTGAAGCAGGATTTTGCCAAGAGTGGCTGGGGCCAAGCAGCAGTTTGCCAGCACCCATTCACTGTGGCTGGCACCGGTGGGGAGGTGTTACCACCCGTCCAAAACTGGCAGACAGTGGCTGCAAAGGAAGATTCATTCCAGTCCCTCTCAGACCCAAACACTGTTTGGCTAAACCTTGCCTAAATAAATGTACCTTTTGGGACAGAATTTGGGTGCTGCCACTTCCAGAACTGATGTTCCTCCTGACAAGTCATGATGAAGATTTGTGTCTGTTTTTCACAGCTACCTTATTGTTGGCCAGTGTTAAAAACGCATGATATTTCATCGGCTTGCCATGTCTTCCCTTTACCGCACATGATAAAAAGATCGGAAATGTCATATATTTCACTACCAGCACACAATCACGAAAGAAATAAGAAAAACCTATTCTAACCAGAAGCTGAAATGGTAGTACCGTCTTTAGGCAATGTATGGTATTTTAGCTTTCTGTCATACGTGGGGAAATGTAAACACCTATAAAATGTCATGCATTTGCAGTCATAAGTGAACTCGTGTAAACAGTTAGTTGAAAGATGCATGAGATTCCATCCTTTTGCCATATTCACAAAGCTGCATAATAAATTTGGGGGCAAACTGACTGCTTCTGGGTTTGCTTCATATTTAGGAGACAAGACTGTCAATTAAGCAGATCTGCAGACACTCCTACACTCAGATTAGCTTTTTTCTTGCTGTTTCTCGACGAAGCAGTGTAACACGCCAGACTGTTCTCAGAGATGCAGAAATTTCGCTGATGTTTGGGAAAACCCCAGTGGAAAGCTGTAGTTGCAGTTCTAGTGGTCACCTCCCACGGGACCAGTTTTAAGAGACCTAAACTGCAGAAGGTTGGCTTCCCATGCCTTTCATCCTTGCTTACTAGCACCTCAACCATCTGCTCTCTGCAGCAACAGGGACCAAGCACAAAATGCTAATCCAGGTCTGAACAAGCTTAGATTGCTGCTGCTGCAACCTAAAATAATCCCTGTATGACCTTTCTTTCTTTCACAAAAAAAAAGTATTGAGTCCAGGAGGAAAGAGCAGGCGTTAACCAGAGCTCCAGCAAAGATGACTTGCACAACCAACAGCTTGTTTAAGGCCACAGCTGATTAAGAAATCTACTATGATTTCTTCTCTAAAGGCCATACAGTATTTTTTTTTAAGTAATATTTGGATTCTTCCCATAACCACGTGCAGAAGAGCACTTTCACAATGAAATGGCTCTTTATGTAAATACTGACTAAAAGAAAAGTCCCTGGAAAGCAGATGATGCTTTGATGGCTTTTCCAAATACTAAGAGGTAGGTTTGGGCTAGAAACTCTTTCCCCAGCTTAACTGCTGCTGCTCCCAGCTCTGCCACTGACCTTCTATGGGACCATATAATGTTTTACCTCCTAGCCTCAGTTTCCTGCTCTGTTAAATCAAGAGAAGCGGTATTCGGCTTTATAGCTTCATTGGGATGTCTGGATGGAAATCACAGAACAGAGACAAAGCATTTTGTATAGATACATAATATACAAGAACAGCAAGTTCTCCCTGCTGTTTCTAGGGATGCTGGGATGATAAAAATCCTTTGCCTAGCTCTGATGTCTGAATTTCAAATATGGCAAACAGGGCTGAAATTTCATGTATTTTCTTTACCATTCCCATATCATTTTCTTTACAGACTGTCATGTTTGAGTTGCTTCACTGGGAAGAGAAGCTCTTTTGAGGGTAAAATTTAAAATAGATGCAGGTACCTCTTGTCGGTGCTGTAGAAATGGAGAAAATGTGAAGTTACCGTGTGACATTAGGACAGGGTTAATAATTCTGAAGCACATTTTCAAGAGAACCAAAACTATAAGAACACCGAAAAACACAGACACACAGCTTCTCCTCAACCCCATGGAGAAGAGATTAATGCTTTATTTTAGTGCAATTGTGTGACTAATGGGAAATTAGTACATACAAAGCTGGGACTCTGTTAAAAGTCACCTTGCTTTCATGGGAGCTGAGCACCTGCTGGCCCTGATGCTTTCTTTTTTTAAAAAAAAATAGCTATCAAGAGAGTCAAAAATGTTGTAGTAAGTTCTTAAATTATAAAATACAGTGTCCACTAGGTTCCACATAGTGATAAGAATTGAAAAGTTGCATCCAGAGGGTGGCATTGGCATCAGATGGAGGGAAACAGAACAATGCCACTACAGCGCTGTGCAACCAAGCATACAGCAGATAGGATGGAACCAGTCTAAATTAGGAAGCAGATTAAATTCCTACATTTCTGCTTTCCTCAGATTTCCTGTGGCTGGGTGTGGGTGGTGATCCATCAACATTACTTCAAACCCACTGAGTTACTCTTCAGAAATATTCAAGGACACTTATCTCTGTACATGATTTAGCATGGAGACCTCAGTGGGATTTAGGCATAGGAACATGGCCCATCATGCCCACTTCAACATGCAATGGATAGTCTCAGCTCCTAAATTGGGAGCTCCTAATTTAAGCTTTAAGAAAAGCAAGTATCCCCACAGCTTGCAAGTGCAAGCCTTACATAATATGGATCTGAACACACATTTCCACCTACAGAAAGGAATGCATGTTTGCAAAGGTTTTGGTAAGAAATAACAGCAAATATTCAGATTTCCCTGGTGATCACAAAATACCTTCTAGATTTATTCCCTCTGCATCCATCAGCACAATATTACATTTCATCAAAATGCAATAAAAGTTACCGAGGAACAGGCCTCAAAGATACAGATCTCCTTCCAGATACTCACTTGCTTGTGAGATGAGTCTTGGGAGTAATCCCAAGCTCTCCAAAGAGAGTAACAAAGACGTTGGCGTCTGTTCCTGCTCCCCGGACATCTCCCGTCACTGTCACCACCTCGTAAACTGTGGAAGGAGAAAAGAAAGATAAGGACAACAAGAGAAATCCCTCACCCTATACATTATAGAATCAGGTCACCCCCAAACCTGAGAGGAAATGTGGACCCCAGAGGCAGACCTCTGCACCCACCACCAAAGCAAATCCATCTCTTGGACAGGGCATCCTCTGCTAAGGATGAGCATAAATTAGTGAAAATCATCATAACAAAATAACTGCTGGAGATGCTTGTGCAGAGAGGGATGGCGTTAGAACAGATTTTGCTGAAAATAAAACACAACTCTGTGAACACATCACCTCCCCCACCATAATGCATGTGCATGTATCACATATAACAGATGAATTTATGTGAAGTGATAGAGTAAAGCTGTTGAGCCATTTTTCATTTATGCACATGTCAACGCAGTGCACACGTCCCTGTTTGCTCTGATAAAATATTTGTATGAAGCTGAGAAATCACTACAGCCAGAAAGTCTGCATTTCAGTTGTTCTGGAGACTTTACCAAAGATCAAATGGTAAATCATGATGAAAATAAGGTAGGAGAACACTTAAATTAGAGTCTCAAAGCTCTATCATTTTATTTTTCCAAGTAGTAGGTTGAGCGGTGACTTCATTACCATACATCAATATCTTCTTGGGAGACATACAAGTTAAAATAACCTTTTACTCAAGTGGAGAAAGGCATGGCAAGATCCATTGGCCAGAAGGTAAAGCTAGATAGATTCAAATTACAGTCAGACACAGATTTCTTAAGCAGGATGATGAGTGAAGTTAGAACAAGACTTAAGGCTTGAAAACAGGTTACCTTTCTGAAGGACATGTCTTGGTTGGCTCAGTACAGAAGGAATTGAAGGAAATGATAAAACTTTGCCTGTGGTCAGACCAAGCATCCTGATGGCCTTTTTGGCTTTCGACTGCATGATGTTCATTAACTAGTAAAGGTATTTCAGGATTAGACCTATAAGCTGGGGGAAAGGCTGAACTTTCACCATTTCATCTTGCACAGCCTGACCGATCAGTATGTGACTTCTCAGAACAAATGCTGTAAAAACATCCTTCTTCACAGGTGCATCAGAACTATCACATATTTTGTTAATGCCCATTTTTTCCTCACTACATCCCATATATATTCAAAAGACACACAAAACATATTGGGACTCTCTACTCTGGGTGTCAAACATTTTCCTACTAAGACTCTTTCCTCAAAGCATCACAGGGAAGAAAATAAATCAAGATTTTAACTGAAAAGCATGCAAAGTGCTAGAGAAAAACCCAGGCCACTCATGTAAAATTGGTTATAAACTACTCCTCTTTTCCAGCAACTTTGTTGCACTGAGACAGTAAAAAATACCGCACTATTTCCTAACCTCATATTTCCACGAATGTAAACAGGAGAGGAAGGAGACGTTACTATAGCAAACACAGTAAGTTATGATCTCTGCTCAGCCAAATTTTAAGAATCCCTTTGCTTGGGATATTTCATTTATGGGCTCAAAGGAAGAAGAGATTTTTTTGCAAAAAAAAAATAATAATAAAAATAGATTAAATCCACAGCTTTCATATGAGTAATGTGTATGAACAATGTTTTCATTTCACCTTCCTCCTGTTAGCATTCACACTTGCCAACGGGAGATGTTTGGCATAGCGCGGAGAGACAGACGATGTCCTCCCGTTAGCCATTAACAGCAGGAAGGCTTGCAATCCACCCTGCCCCAGTGATTCACCAGTGACTGCTTCACAGTTTTCAGCGCTGTCTCGACTCTGCTTTGGAAACAGCGAGCTTACGTCACTAAATTACAATATTGCTGCACTCACTCACAGCAGCCACCTCTGTCTGGCCATCTCAAAGTGTATTGCAACTTATCTGTACCGTGGAAGTGCTCATCACTGTCAGAGCATCCTACAGGCATTGCCAAAGCGGCAGTTACTGCAGAGCATCCCTCTGCAAGCTTCATTCAGGGAAAGGGCCTTTAATTCATGGCCCTCCTCTCTCCCCACAGAGCCTTAGCAAAATTTGGCCCCGTTCCTGTTTTCAGGGGGTGAGGTCAAGTTGTGCCCAGCTCCATGCCAGTGATCACATGGCTGAAGGCATTTTTCCTGTGAAAAAGGAGGAAAAAAAAATCATCACAACACTCCGTAAGTTCCCAGAGACCTTTCAAAAGCTCAGGCAGGTTTTCTAGTGAGTTTTTTGTTTGGTGGTTTTGGGGTGGGTTTTTTTTTTTTACTGCTAGAGAAGTGCTAGGACTTATAAGTTACACGTGGTAGGCAGAGTCTGCCGTGCTACATCTGCCCATGCTACATCAAGTGAAACCCATTCCTGAACGGGTCTGCTGCACCTCTGTGGGTATTGATGTCGCCTCATCTGTACATCTAACCTTAATTTCCTTACAGAGGATGTCAGGCTGATCTGCTTCCACTTTCCAGCTCCTAACAAATGAGGTGATGTGATGCAAGGAAATTCAGTGTCTAAACCAAAGCTATCGACAAGCCACAATTACTCCCCCTTTAAAAATCAAAACCCTTCTCGAATTCCCACAACGGGAGTCTCGCAGTTTCAAGAAAATACAAGCCATGGATACACACAAATTTGCACTTTAGGTTCACAACCCCAAATTCAGCCTCCACGCACCACAGCGAGCGGGCAGCAGATGGATGAGCAGCTTTTACCTGGGCAGATGCGCTGAGCCCTGATGAGTAGCACATGTCACTGCTGAGCGTACGCTGTGGTTAGCACCGTTTTAATTAACTTTGCACAGAAGGACAAAAGCGGGTCTTGGGTTGGTGACACCAGCATGTCGCCGCGTTTGACAAGTGCCACGGCGCACCCCTGGAAGGGGAAAGGAGCCCCGTCACCCCTTCTGCAGCACTACAGCTGTGCAGCCAGCTGTGCAAGTAAATGATGTCGCGGCTTTCCAGTGATGTCACATAAGCAGGGCCCATGACTTCCTTTGGGGAAGGAAAATAGAACATTAATGCTAATATTGATGCTAGCTCTTTCTGAAAAAGGCCCCTGGAGATGAGAACAGCTTATTTAGCTATTTCCTTCGAAGTTCAGCAGTCTGGATCCAGAATTGTTACTTTTATTTACATTTCTTTTATTTTTGCTCAACCACCGACAGCTGATGAGCTGAGAGCTTTGCTGAGAGCATCTCTACAGCTTGAGGACCCAGCAGGCAGAAAAGCAGACCGTGCTGGGGTTAGGGGGGACACCACATTTTGTACCCTGGGCCCCTTCCCTGGGAACACTGTCTGTGGTATAAGATGGGAAGAACTGTAGACTAGTGACATTTCGTAACCACCCTGGGAGCTTGCTCCTGAATAATTGGATATTCTGGCTTTTAGTGAACATGTCCAACCTTAGCAAATCCAAAGCGTAAACATCTTGTACTTTATGATTTGGGACAATAAAGCCGAATTAGCTGAAAAGCTTGAAATTGGATTTCTGTGGAAGTCACACTTCTAGCCAAGGGTGGAATATGGGTTAGAAAGATCAAGTTTGTTACTGCAGTGCCCCAGCTGTGAAGAGAAAGATTAAGAAAATATAGGAGTGAAATACCTCAAGTATAATATCTGTTTCATCATGCAAGCTAGGTCTTTCGCCCCTAGCCCCTGCACCTCTTTTAGGATGTTCTCATGGGATTTCCAATCTTCTCCTCATTTTGAGTCCCCATGTTTCAAACCCCTCTCAAACCACTCAAGAGGTCTGAATTGTCTGCTGAGGATTCACCTCCTTTACTGCTGTGAATATTGTCGGGATCATGGGTTGTAACGCTCACCAAAGATTTGCCTCTGTGGTACAAAGGTGCCAGCCCTTAAAACCCCTCCACTGATGGAAAGTAACTACCCAAATTATCCAGAATTTCCCAATTCCTTTTTAACAGGGGCAGCATGTAGACCAGTTGGGCCACCTGTTTATTCACTTTCCTTACCCTCCACTCGCATAATTCTCATGTGGGATATATGCTTATTACCAGTCAAAATTTTTTAAAAAAGAAAAAAATCCACCTAGTTTATATTGTCAAATGGAGGGGTAAAAAACTCCACAACCAACCCACAACAAACCTGTACGAATGTTGCTATTTTCCCACACTTTGACATTGATGCAGATAGTCAGTTCAGGATTTCTTTTATGGCTTTTGCATTTTCCAGCAGCAAAAGACAAATTACAGCAGTTTTTCAGAAGAGAATGAGGTTTTGGTATATTAGTACAAATTTGGCTGTATCCTACTATTTAGACTGCTCCTCAATGGAAGCAACCACTGAACGGAAATAAGGAGAGCATCCGCAGGGATTTTATGGTTACCCTTGAAGTTTCCAAGTGCATCCAGAAAGTCTTCCTCCTTTCATACATGTCAGTATGTAGGGGGTTTGCTTTTATCTGTCTGACATCAGTGAGACTTACGCTGGGAAACCTTTAAGGTCCTCAAAGAGATCTGCTCTTGAAGCGGAGTTTGGGGGGACTGGTTCAATCCCATCTCCTCCTTGCTTTGCTACCAGCGAGCTAGGCAGATTCAAGACAAAACTTTTAATACAGTCACTGATACAGACTGTTTTGTTCAAAATATTATCCCAATCAACTAGAATTTGGTTCACTTATCTCATCTGGTGGATATTGAATCCCCAGCTGACTCCATCGTTCAGCTATCCAGCATAAGGGCTTCGGAAACCAGTGAAAAGCTTCAGCAAGCTAAACAGAACTGATTTGCTGTGAACGGCAAACCTATTACTGCTCTTCATGGGTGTACACAAGCTCAATAAAGGAAATAATAGACACTAGTTTCTTTGCTGAAAATAACCGTTCAGAAGTGGTCGTTCCAAGCACAAGATACCGACAGCATAAAATAAGTCACGATCAGGTTAGATTGCAGTGTCACTGGAACAACTTACATTCATTTCCATGTCTTACAGAAAAAGCTGGTGCTATAAACCCACCCGTTCAATAGCCAGAGTAGAGAAACACACGCTTCAAAATGGTTGCTGAAATTATTGTGAAGCTTTGAAGACTGGAAGTCTGAGCATGCCAAATTCCCTTAGCTCCACAAGGAAGGAATATCTTCAAGGCAGAAGAGTGCTTCAGCTGGTAACTTCAGGTTTTTCTGTCTCCAACAACGTGGGACTGCTTAGCAGCAATTATGGCAGTGACCACAGTTCCCGTCAGGTCACATTCTTATGTGGTGAATATGGAGAACTGAGCTGAAGCATGTGACGGTTTCTAACTGTCATCTATCAAGAGTGGCTCTTGATAGAAAAAACCTAAGGATTATGCCACAAGAATGATTAAATAGGTGGAGTAAGACAGCAAAGCTAGTGAGGAGTCAAAGAGTTTGGGTAAGGAAGAGGGAACGCAGAAACTAAACCTGGTCCAAGCTGTGAGCGCAGGCAGAGAAACAGAGGATGTGAAAACTCCAAGGTGAATCATAGATTCACAGAATATCCTGAGTTGTAAGGGACCCATAAGGACCATCAAGTCCAACTCCTGGCTCCACACAGGACCAGCCCAATCAGAGCAGATGATTGAGAGCGTTGGCCAGACGCTGCTTGAACTCAGCCCAGCTCGGGGCGGTGACCACTGCCCTGGGGAGCCTGTGCCAGGGCCCCACCCCCCTCTGGGGGAAGAAACTTTTCCTGATCCCCACCCTAACCCTCCCCTGGGCCAGCTCCAGGCCGTTCCCTGGGGTTCTGTCGCTGGGCCCCAGAGGGAGGAGATCAGCGCCTGCCCCTTGGCTCCCCCTTGGGAGGAAGCTGTAGGCCCCATGAGCTCTGCCCTCAGCCTCCTCTTCTCCAGGCTGAACAAGCCCAGGGCTTTCAGCCTCTCCTCACACGCCTTCCCCTAATCCTTCATCATTTTAGTTGCTCTCCTCTGGACACTCTCCAATAGCTTTATGCCCTTTTTGTGCTATGGCACCCAACCCTGCCCCCAGCACTGGAG
>VWZZ01005476.1:0-64589 GCA_013399095.1 Psophia crepitans
CTCCAACAAGTCCATGTCTTTCTGGGGGACCCCAGACATGGAGGTAAATACTCCAGGTGGGATCTCAGCAGAGTAGAGGGACAGAATCACCTCCCTTGGGCTGCTGGTCATGCTTCTTTTGATGGAGCCTTTCCCTCATCCACTAAGCAGGTCACCTTGCTGGTAAATAATGGAAAGTGGCTTGGTGAGCAGTTCTGCCAGCTCCCTCAGTACCCTGGGGTGGATCCCGTCTGACCCCATAGACTTGTGTGTGTCTAAGTGGAGTAGCAGGTCCTTAACCATTTCTCCTTGTATTGTGGGAGCTTCGTTCTGCTCCCCATCCCTGTCTTGCAGCTCCAGGGGCTGGATACCTGGAGAACAACTGGTCTTACTATTAAAGACTGAAGCAAAGAAGGCATTAAGTACCTCAGCCTTTTCCTCATCCTTTGCCACTGTGTTTCCCCCCCACATCCAATAAAGGCTGGATATTCTTCTTAGCCCTTCTTTTGTTGCTAATGCATTTATAGAAATTAGTTCATGGTCAGATATTCTCTTGCATATGTTTTTTGTGTGTGCTTGACCAGAACTGAAGCTCGCTAAACTTCATGTCAAGGTAAAAAACTGAATCTATCTTCCTTAATGTTTTGACTGCTTTTAGTTGTTGCTTCATGGTTCAGATTTTACTCCACGAAGGTTTGGTTTTTAATTATTTTGGAGCATAATGTGCCAGTAGCAGTTTGTGCTACCATGTGTTTGGAGTTTCCTGTACAGTTTATAGATTCTAAGCATTTTTCTGTGATAGGCTTGCCCCCGGTGTGACTAACAAGTGTGTGTCCTTTTATCCTGCCATTAGGCAAACCGATCAATCAATCAAGGATCAGTCCTGTTTTCCAGCAAACTGTTGGTTCCCCATCAGTCGTTCTTGTATCTCCCACTGGCATTGGCTGCAGGAAATGTCATTTATTAAGGGACATTTTAGCTGTTAGTGCGCATAAAGCCTGTACATAATAGAAAGCTACTCAAGAGAAACAAAACATTCTCCCAGTGTTTCCACATTCCTCTGTGTTGTGCTGTACAGTGATGTCCCCTACAGGGACATCCTACGGTTTGGCACAGTTGTGCAAAACAAGAAGAGGCAGTGCTTACCCTAACTCACAAACCACGACTTGTTGGTTTCTCATTTGGAGGGAAATTCCTAAGGATGATGCTCAAGGATGGCAGAGACAGCAATCTCCTCCTGGTGCCCCAGTCCAATGGAATGTAGTTCCATGAAGGAATTGTTTCCTCTTCTGAGAAAGAAGAGAGAAGGAAAAAGGAAAATTATCTAGATATACAAAATATTTATCTGTGATCTGATATATTTCAGGAGGAAAATGTGTAATATCTATTAGTATCTCTAGATAATAAAAACAGTTGGTAAAATATGTGGTAAAGAAAATGTCCTGACTCTTATGTAGATACTGTGGTCATTAAACATTTTTTTCCTAGAGGTAGAAGATAGAGTACAGCCAAAATACCTGAATAATAAAACTCAGTTGAGTACCTGAATCTCTACTAATTTTTTTTTTCTTTTTCTTCTTTTTTTTTTTAATAAAAAGATAGGCTTGCCTTTTTAGCACAGTTCTTAGGAGATCTTCTCTCATTCATGGCCACACATCTTATTAATTCCTCACTGTCGCCCATAGTTCAGTTTTTAAAATGGAAGAAGATGATGCTCCAATCAAACGCTGTCCAAAGTGTAAAGTTTACATTGAACGAGATGAAGGCTGTGCCCAAATGATGTGTAAGAACTGCAAACATGCCTTTTGCTGGTACTGTCTGGAATCTCTTGATGTGAGTACATGCCATGCACTCTAGTTCTCAGAAGCTTAGAGGTTTATTACTTTGCCACCCAGTGCCCTCATTAATCAATTAAACAGTAGCTCACTAGCTTCTGCCCAGCTTGGTGGGCTGTCACCCGTAAGAGCTGATGCTGGTCATTTGATAGGATTTGTATGCTGCTTTACTTGTATGACCTTTATGATCTTAATGTTTTGCCTACGTGAGTCAGGAAATAATGATTATAAAATAAAATCTCATGCAAATGTTGTTTGTTTAATATTGACTTCTCAATGTTCCCCTTTTTGAAGGAGTTACAGGATGAGTATAGCAATGTTCTCAACCTGTGGAAGTTAACCAGACAAATTTTAGATTTGGTGCGTCATCATGCAGGAGTCAAGGAGTCAGATTTGTTTACCATGCATTGTATTCCGTGGGGCAAGAAATAGATCTGACATATGAAAAGGAACACAATGTTCTCCTAACACGAGGAATTTGTCAGTCTATAAGCTGCTGCCGTCATATGTTTATGTTTGGATTTTTTTTAAATCAGCCTGTTATCGTGCCCAAGGATCAGAGTATATACAATATACAACATCTGTTTTATTTTATAGATCTTTAACAATAGCAGAGGAAATGGTTTGGGTTCCTGAAAATTACTCTGACTATTCAAAGCCTGTGGTTGTCCCGTTTGAATGCATTACTAACAGTTAAGTCACAAGCTTCTCACAGCTCAGTTAAAAAGCAGTGTTCCCTTGGTACTAGGCCTGCTATCTTGGCTGGATTGCGAAAGGATGGCAGCACAGATAGGGAAATAATTTCTGAAAAATCTGTATTGTCCTCTTATTCTTCAGTTAATAAAAGGAACCAACTTTGGAAAGTCTGTGGTACAGGGACTCACTTTCCTTTGCTTTTTTGGCATGTGTCTAAAATATATGCAATGAGCAGCTTATCTGCTTGGATCCTCTTGCTGAACTCCATACTAGCATTTAATTATTCAGCTTGAGAACATTGGGGAGAAGAATTCATTACAGATATACAACTCTTGTTAAACAAACCTGTTTGTGAAGATGCTTAACTGTGAACAAAGCACTTTGGAAAGGTTGGACCTGGCCACATCCACTTTACGAAGTTTTTATGTTCCTGTACAAATCCTGGTTATAAAGTCTCAGAAGACAGCATTTCATAACTTGAACAGTTTCTACTTCTGTTTATTACCTACCTTTTCATTTAATATTTTGTAGGATGATTTTCTTCTTATACATTATGACAAAGGACCATGTCGAAACAAGCTGGGACACTCCAGGGCTTCTGTTATCTGGCACAGAACGCAGGTAAAGCTCAGATCTTTAAAAGCTCTGTACAAGTCTACTGCTGTCATAGTGTCTTCCTTTGCCTTCTCATTTTATCACCTAGGGTAAAATTCTGGTCCAAATGGTAACTGATTTTCATAGCAGATGTAAAGAGGGCAGTAACTTGGAGAGGATCTGTTAACTCTCCCAGAGAAGCACGCTCCTTAGCAGAAAGCCACTGAGAAAAGAAAAGATGTCTTTCAGAGCCAGTTAAGTGCCAGTCTAGATATGTTCTCAGTAAACCTAGAGGACAAAGTAGGTTACCAGCACCCGTACTATTAACAGAGGAGCTCATCCCGCAAAGGATCTTTAGCTCTGGATCCAGAATTGGAAAGGAATTAGCCTGAATATGCTCAGTATCTTGCTATGGACTCCAGCTGACTCCTTCGTTGTAGCTTGGGTAGAAGGTAACCTAGTGAGCTTCTCAGTAGTTCCAAACAGATTCAAATTGACAGTTACAAGGAGTGTGGGAATACATCTTGTGGTCTAGATCCAGTCTTGATGAACCCAGCATGAATGCTGGTAATGGAAGAGTTCTCTGCACTACTTTGATGCACGCAAAATAAATACCAGTGTGTGACTTAGTCCAATCTACTGCCTTTACTGTATCGCTTCAGAGATACAGGGACATCTGGGTACCTGAGTCATCTGTTCCTAAATTAACTGTGTGCTAGTAAATATCTACCTTAGCTTGAGATGAAGTGTTTCATGAAGTACAGATTTCTTTCCATCTAAGCATAAACCCCAAGTCTAGAGAATAAACCCCATGTCTGGACAAACAGCTAAACTGAAATAAAAGAAGGGTTGCACCCCTCTCCCTCCATGTACACCCCTGGGTGCCTGGGGTTTGCTTGGCTTAGCCCATGGTGTCTTAAGAAGTGTGTGGGTACATAAGCTTTCTCAATAGACCTGTGATATGAGGTGATTAATCTGATATTTGAAATCTGTTCTTAGCCACAGCAGTTAGTGCAAATACGTTTGACAGACAGTATGTTTGATGTTCTGGTCATGGTTGAGAAAGACAATCAGGATCTAATTCTGCTAAACCCACTAAAGCCAAATCAACATTGCAATCGTTTCCTTAAGTTAAGTTCCTCCCAGCATGTATCCAAGGCAGATTGAGGTGAGCCTTTCATTTGTTGTCTGTGGATTTAGACAAAACAATATTTATTTTGGCCAGAGAGAATGGCTTGATGCTGGGCAGGGCAGCAACTTCTTCAGAAGCAACAGTACCAAGTAGGAAGTAAGTAATACTCAGACGGCAGTTTTGTTTAAAAAACAAACAACCACACACACACACACACAAAAATCAAAATAACGAACAAAGAACTCCAAACAAAATGAAACTTAATGAATTATTTGATGGCATATTGATGCTGAAAGGAAGGTGTAAATGGATACCTCATAAAAATTGCCAGTAGTCAGTCTGGTCCACTGAATTACTGACCTTCTGCTTGGCTCTGTCTGACCAGTGCACTCTTAGCCTGGGCCGCAGGGAGCTAGGCAAGGGCGTGCCGTCACCGAAGAGCAGTATGGCAATAGTTGCAGCTCACAGTTTTTAAAGGAGATGAGAGTTTAGCTTCTGTTTTGTGTCTGTGGTAAATAAATGCAAAGATTAGTAAGCGCAAAGCTTGCATCAGATTGTCGGCACCTCCAGAGACAGAATGAGTAAGGAAACATGCACACCTCTGAAGCTGAGAAAGAAATGGCGTTTGGCAAGAAATAAAATTATTAGAGCAAGGAAGTTCGAACTCCTTACCCCCGGACAGCCAAAATCTGAGGCTGAAGGAACCTGGGGTGGCCGGCGGCAGCGCGCGGGCGGGCCGTGCTGTCCCGCAGCGCCACCTCCCGCGGCCGGCCTCTCCTCAGCCCCGCCAGAGCGCCCCGTGACCCTGCGCTTGCAGAAGATTTACAGACGAGAGATTGTCCGTGGCTGAAAAAAGTGCTAGTAAATCATCACATCTATACCACGGCTAATTAAATATTTGCCAGTTAATTGAAGCGACATATCTAGCCCTCGCTAGAAGAATTCTTTAATGAGTGCTGCACTCTAATTTCATTATGCCTTCTGTTGTGAGGCTTTGCTAGCAGATTAGCATTCCGCTCCTGCCTTCATTATTTAAAATTATTCACAGACACCCTCATGTGAATAAATCTAAATTATTTTCTCAAATAATTTGCAGCCATATTGTTTCAGCATTACTCTCACAGTTGCCTACAGCAAATGGGATACTTCCTCAGGCAATGAATCTGAACTTGAATGTTTTTAAAATAATTTTCCAAATTTAAACTCTGTAGAACTAGCTAATAGAGTTTGGCACACTGTTAGGATGGGTATGTCTGTGGTCCCTGTCCATGCTGGGAAGAGGGTGATCAATAAATGTAAAAGAAAAAAGTTGCTTTTAGATAGGGGTAGGTCGTGTCCCCCGAAGCAGCAGGATGAGCTCAGGTCTGACCGCAAAAAAACATTTGGCATATGCAAAGTCCTCCTCTGATCCATAGGGTTTGTAATCATTTATGGCTCAGATTGCCAGGCTTGTGTTACTGCTGGTGGGATGTTTGTGGGAGTCTTCCCAGCTTCTTTGTGAACAGCACCAAAACCTTGACTGATTCTTGTTGGATATTTCTCCAGCAAAAAGGGGACCACCTGAAAGTGGGAGTGTCTAACACTCTTGTAATCTTGATCATGATATTTAATATTTAGATTTGATCTAGCAAAAGTATCCAGTCAGTTGCTTTATTAATTGTTTGAGATATAGCAAATCTCAAAAAGGCAAATAACTATCTGTATCATTTTGTGTGATGAAACTGATTTGTGTGGCAACAGCACGGCTCTGACTGGGGCACTGAAACATGAACGTTCACTCTCTGATTTCACTCACTTTTACTGATTGCAGGAGCTGACTGTAGCATATGCCTGGGGGATAGTCCTGGCTCTGGTAAAGTCAGTGGCATTTGCTGAGGTCCTTTTGAAGGATTGCTGATGGTGCACGGGTGTCAGCAGAATCTAGACAATTGTTATTGCTAATGCAATGCTATTCCTTTCTCTTGCAGGTGGTAGGAATTTTCGCAGGATTTGGTCTTCTGCTTTTGGTGGCCTCCCCTTTCCTTCTACTTGCTACACCATTTGTTCTGTGCTGCAAGTGCAAATGTAATAAAGGAGATGATGACCCTCTGCCTACCTAGACTGAGAGAAGTTTGGACTCATCACAACATGTGTTTTGATTTTATTGTTGCTGTTGATGTTTCCCTCTTGCACTTACATTGCTGTAGCCTTACTTGCCCCGTTCTGCTTTTCACTGACACACAGTCTTGGTTCCAGGAACTGTGGTTACTGCTGTTGCATAGGTCAACTGATAATAAACAAGGAGGGTAATGGAAGGCAAGTTTGGTGCTAAAGGGAAACGATGGACCCAGATAGCTGTCTGAAATGAAGAGGTGATACTGCTAAAAATAATGCAAAACGTTTCTGTTGCCCTACTGGTGGACTTGGAACTGCGCTGAATGACATCAGCAAAACAAGCTAAAAATGCATACAAATCTAAACTTTTTGCATATCCGTTCACTTCAAAATTTGGTGTCTTATTCCTGTATATATTTAAGTTGCCTATCATTTGAATCAGATAGTCAACTTAGTGTGACTTTACCATGTTTATTACACATGTGGTTTTGTTAAAGCCATCACCATGTCCTTTTTAGTACATATTTTTCCAAGTATAACAAATTCAATAAGGTGCATATAGGCCACCCTATGCCTTTCTTGAAATTTGAGGAGGCTTAGAGGGACAGAGTTGGTCCTGTTGCCTTCCAGGGTTTTTTTGAAGTCTTTTAAGAAATTTGTTTGATTGAAAGCTACATTTTAAAAATGAATTGATGAAGCTGTAAGGCTGAGTGGTGACACAAACCTGCTATCTAATCAAGGTTCTCTTACAAATGCATTGATGGTATTGATTACCGCTGGACCACTAGTGTTTTTCTGAATTGTTATTTTTCGCTGTTGTTTAGGGTTCTGCTACACTTACAGGGCTATGTAACTTCTAATCCAGGTATCTTAATCTTTTTATAGAGAGAGATATATATATACAATCCTATTTAAACCAAATGTGTAAATAGCTGTGCTATTGAAGTATTTTGAAAGTTCAAGGTAGCTTGCTTCTGCCATTAGGGCAATTATTAAAAAATACAGGACTAACTTTACTGTTTAGCAGTCTCTTGGGTTATCAACGAATCTTTCATTTTAAGTATAAAGATTCATCAGGGTTATACCTGTAGTTAATAATAAAAATGCCTGGGATATTTGTGGAAGTTGTACTTTACAATTAAACTGCTTAGCCCATTTTCAGAGATAGTAACGTATGATGTATGGTGTATGCTTTTAATAACAATACTGTGATGAAACAAGTTTTAATTTGAAAAATAATCACTTGATTTGATAGTTTTGCAGAATTCACAGTGCTGTTTCCTGGTTGGTAAGACGTGCTAGTCAACATGCTATTAATCATTGTAGTTTCTCTCTAGAAATATTTTGTTGAAAGCCATTTTGCTCTGATTTTAAAGCCTACAAGAATTTGACTAATAACTTCTTGCCGTGAAATATGAAGCACCTGAAACAATGTGTATATCTGTGTGTAGTGCTGAAGGAAAACATTCTTTTGAATGGCTTGTGGACTGAATTTTGGCTGTAGTTTTTTCATCATCATTTATTTCTGTGCATTATTAATGTACTGAGAGGGATGAATATGTTGAAGCCAGGATAACTTTGCGCTGAAAATGTATTAAGACCCTTAAATGCAACTGCTTCTGGCTGCTGTCACAGGCTGGGAATATGTTTTCATAGCTCAAGCATAAGGAAATCACTCCTTAATTATCTTTTGGTTTATTCTGTTAAATAAAAAGACTATAGGGTACAATTTTGAAAAGGGCCCCTGTCTTTTTATCAAACTACTCTTGAGTTTCTTCTCCTCTTGAGTTTCTTCTCCTCCCAAGTTTAACGATATCCAAATTCAAGCTATATCTAACCACAGCTTTTAGCTCCTGGTGCTGGAGTTTATCTGCAGTGCACTTATTTGGCTTGATTTTAATGAGTTCAGCCATTATAACGTGAAGAAAAAGGGTAGCTGGTTTCCAGCAAATCTGAGCTCCTTGTGATCTCTTCAGGATATTTATAGCAAGGCACAGTTCAGATCTTCACTTGGATTATCGGTTTTTGTTATCACAGGTTTTTTAATATTTTAGCTATATTTGTTACTAAGAATGGCTTAGTTGTTCAAAACTATCTATAGGGAAGCCTGGGTAGTGCACTCGATCCCTGTTCGCCAGCCCCCAAGGGGTGTGTGAAGCACTGCTGAGTGCAGTGGGCAGCAGCTCCGCTCAGATGCCCAGAGGTACCCTAAGCCGAGCAACCGGTTTGTCCCGAGTCAGGCCTTCGGGGTGCAGAAGAGATGGAAACCCTTCTGCAAAGGCAGGTAAGCTTGAACGATGTCCTTTCATCCTTGGCCCTGTGGTTCTGTTTAACTGGAGGAAAAAACCCTAAACAACTGGACACAGGGATGTAAGGATTTCGTGGGTGGTTAATTTTCCAGTTGGGAGCCTGAAGGGATTTGCTGTATGCGGCAGTGACTCTAACGACCAGTTCTGCTGCTGAGATGAGAGTACGCAGCAGAGGTGCAGTGGCCCCTTAACCGTACTGGAGTGTCCTGCTACGAGGTTGATTTTCTCCGTGCCTTTCTTAGAGACTGCCTTTATGTGGCGGTATAGCGAAACTTGACTTTTCCAGTGTGTGGCCAGTTAATAATCCATGTCAAAATTAAGGTATTTCCAGATTTAAAAGAAAAAGGAAAGAATACAAATAAAGACATTTTGAAATGATCGTTTGCAATTGATGCTCACAGGTAACACGTATATAATCAGAAAACTGTCAGTATGTCTCCAATCTCAACATTCTTGAATTGCTACTGGAGATTTTTATGACATATCTTTTGTTTCACATCCTGCATATTTGGATAGACTTTATGCCAACATATGTATTTACCAAATACCTCATCCTTTCAGGTTTGCTAAATGTCTTTCCATCTATATCCTTATTGAGGATTTTTTGGGGGTTTGAGGCTTTTTTTTGGGTTTTTTTTTAATGCTGTTTCCAAAGTAGGAACTTCTGGCAGTGATGTAGTGAGTTCAGGGCATTTTTATGTTACAGCTTATGTTGATAGCATGACATTTAATACCCCCGAAACTGAATTGTAAATGCATTACTTTAAACTGACATTTAAAACCCCTGCTATGGAAGAGCAAATGTTTGTCTCTGCTGCTTTTCAAAAGAAAGTCTGTTACAACAGCTTTGTCTTTGTAGATTTTCACCAGAAAAATAAGATTCACTGCATGATTTCTGTTGCATTTTTGCGGTTATGCTATTATTTAGGGTTTTTGCATTGTCTTAAATGCTGTTTTTAATGAAGTTTGTAACAGTACATCAGTTGCATGTTCTGTTGGGATGAAGTGATGTCTTGCCTAGCGAGGATGGGACTGAGTGTGGAGTCCAGACTCGGATGCTTTGCATCTCCATAGGCTTGCTGAAGTCAGTCCTGAGAGAGACCAGTAGCATAGCCTGCACTGACTTCAATGGCAGTAGCGTTGGGTTTTCTCCATGTGACATTGGACAAGTCACTTCTCTCCTTTTATCTGAATTTAACCATATTTTAAATGGGCGGACCAATGTTCACCTACCTCACAGGAGGGCTGTGAGAGCACATTCATTGGTTTTGAGGCTCTTCAAGATTCTGTGATGAAAGATTACCTATAAATGCTTACTGTAGTTTTGTGTTAATATTTCAATTTTATTCCAAGTTGGCAGTCATCCTGAAACCTCCTACTACTGGCTTTAGCATGCCAAGAACTTGGGATGCTTCCCCCCACATACCGAGCAGCATGATCTTTCCTCAGATACTCTGGCTTACAAATTAGGCAAAATCTCAAATAAGAGCTGACTGGATCAACTCTCAGTTTACAGTTGATCTCCTGACATGCAGCAAACACAATCAGAATTAGTGAAAAGCTCTCTTGTTTATGGAGCTGACAGGACAAAATATTCAGAGATCAGAAGAAGATGAAGTGCTTTTCATTTAAAATTGTTATGGGCAGGAAAATGAAAAAGAACTTTTGTGCATTTAATCTGTAGGCCTTTTACTGCATAGGAATAAATATATTTAATACAGGCCATTCTCATCCCAGTGAGGTGCAGCATGCATAAAGCTTTGTGCAGGCTTGCTTTTTTAAAGCCAAAGTTTGTACATTTCACATACATAATCTAAAATCCTAAGGAAAACAGGTAGAATACGGTTTTTGATGACAGTGATATTAAAGACATCAAAAAAAGCCTGCATCAGTGCTTAATTGCTAATGCACTTATACTAAGTAAGGCATGCTGTTTGTGTTTAGAGCCCTGTGGTCTTCATGATTGCTTTGATTTGTGTATCTCTCTTATAAGAATTCCAGGAACATTAGGTACAGGTACATGGTACATAACTGAACCTTTCTTGATCATTGTATCATGGATGTATTTTAAACTTGTATAGGGATAAGCATGAAGGAGTCATGCGTATGTATAAATAATGTATTTGACCAGTGTAAAAATAGTTCTGTTGATGTATTTGAAATGTTAGTACATTTTGTGCCACTAACACTGTGATGTATAAAAGAGCTGTTGAATGCCTTTTAATGTTGTGTTTTGTACTTTGAATCATATTGAAGAGTTTAATTTGTAATTTCAATAGATATTTTAAATGAATGTGCCTCCTGTGATTCTTCATAGTGACTTTTCAGTGCTATACATTCACTAAAGAGAAGCGCTTTTGTTATGGCAGGACTCCTGTGCTTCTCTGCCCCTCCATCCTTCGGAGCACGCGCAGCCTGTGGCCTGGAGGCCTGCTGCCTTGCTTCTCGGTGTAGCTGCGGTTTTTGACTCGTCTCGCAGCTTAGCCGAAACAGTGAATCTGGTTATCTCCAGAGCTCGTTTGACCCACAGCTGGGTCTTCGGTGCAGCTTGCTCCAGCTTGCAGTCGTTGGTGTACGCTCGAGCTGGGTGAAGGCGCTGCTCTGAGGATCGCTCTGGGATGCATGTGTATTCTTGTGCCACAGGTTTAGGTCTAGTGGGGGTGACTGTAACGGAGCTCCCCACAGCGGCTAGCTTGTATTCCCCTCGGTTTGCGGTTGTGGAGGTGAAGCTTCTAAAGGCGAAGTCCAATCTCCTGTACAGCAGAGCACGCTTAACGCTCTTTGGGTTGGCTCTCATGTTCTTGACTCCTTCAACGGGCATTTTGCATTTTGCCTGAACTGCAGGTGGGATGCAGTCTTTCCTTCAGTCCCCCAGTTTCTTTCTCGCTTGTTAGGATACAATTTCTCTACACCCATATAAAAAACACAGGCACAATTTCTTAAAAATGGTGTGCACAACTAATATGGGTGTATCTGTTCTATACCTGACAAGATAAGAAAAGTCAAGGCCACACACCAGCTGCGACTCAGTCATTTCTTACATTTTCATGGAGCATAATGATTTTTCTCCCTAAGGCAAAGATCACTTTAGATATTTTCTTCAATTAATTGGGCTGAAAATAGTCTATAAGTGCCACAAGGGGTTTTGCCCGATTCTAGAAGCAGGTATTCATAACAAAGCAATGTTTCTATTTTTTTCCTCTGCTCCCACAGTCGGTTGCTTCCAATTAGGGTATGTTGTGCTTTGCAGTTGTTATTTTTTAGAGAAGAGGGTTATTTCTCAGTCACATGCAACTGTCTCGTAGTTTAGTAACATTTAGCTCCTGGACATTTCCTCAGTCTCTCTGCCAGGTTCACCTACCTTGCCATAGAAGGATTTCCTTACCCAATGCCTTCATCTGTGTGACTGGGTTGCTGCATAAGGTTTGTAATCAGAGAATCAAGCACTGCAGAAACTCCGAGTAACAGACTTCAAATATGTAAGATCAGAGCATTTAAATTGAATTTTTAAATGACAAACTTCTAGCCAATGTATGTTCTAGTAAATAGTGTTAGGATCGTTTAGCCACCGGAGATGACCCACATCCACAGTAGTAGTTTAGAATAGAATAGAATAGAATAAAATAGAAAAGAATCATTAAGGTTGGAAGTGACCTCAAGGATCATCTAGTCCAACCATCCCCCCACCACCTATTACCCACTAAACCATGTCCCTAAGTACCACATCTAACCTTTCCTTAAACACCCTCAGAGATGGTGACTCCACCACCTCCCTGGGCAACCCGTTCCAATGCCCGACCACCCTTTCCGAGAAGAAATTTCTCCTCATCTCCAACCTGAACCTTCCCTGGCGCAACTTGCAGCCATTTCCCCTTGTCCTGTCACTAGTTATCTGCGAGAAGAGGCCAACCCCCAGCTCACCACAACTCCCTTTCAGGTAGTTGTAGAGGGCAATAAGGTCTGCCCTGAGCCTCCTCTTCTCCAGACTAAACAAGCCCAGTTCCCTCAGCCGCTCCTCATAAGACCTGTGCTCCAGCCCCGTCATCAGTTTTGTTGCCCTTCTCTGGACACGCTCCAGGGCCTCGATGTCTTTCTTGTGGTGAGGGGCCCAAAACTGGACACAGTACTCGAGGTGCGGCCTCACCAGGGCTGAGTACAGGGGGACAATCACCTCCCTGTTCCTGCTGGCTACACTACTCCTGATACAGGCCAGGATGCCGTTGGCCTTCTTGGCCACTGTTAGGAGTGGCCCCAGCCCCAGAATAACTCCTGAACTGTACTTGGGCACTGAGTGGGAGAGTTCAGGTCGAAACCATGTCAGTAAGCATCCTCTGAGAACTGAATAATTGAGACAATTGAATCCCCCAGCACAAAAACATAGCACTAGTTCTAGCATTCTACTGATTTTAATAAGAAAAATGGTGCTGATAGAGATGTGACTGTAGACATTGAATTATGTACACACACATGTATGGGGGTAGTGCCAAAGAATGCAAGCACAGTGCATCCACAAAGCATTTTTTTTTGGTTGGTTTTTGTATTAAGGATCATCTAGGATTTTTCTCATAGGAGATTTTGTGCTGTGGGTACTTGTCCGTTAGCAGTGCATCTATACCAAGAGTCTTGTTTTACTTAGGATATATAAAAACTGATGGAATCATAGAATCACTAAGGTTGGAAAGGACCTCCAAGGTCAAGTCCAACTGTCAACCTAACACCACCGTGCCTACTAAATCATGTCCTGGAGTGCCACGTCTACACGTTTTTTGAATGTCTTCAGGGACGGTGTTTCAACCACCTCTCTGGACAGTCCATTCCAATGTCTCATTACTCTTTCCGTGAAGAAGTTTTTCCTAATATCGAACCTAAACCGCCCCTGATGCAGCTTGAGGCCACTCCCTCTCGTCCTGTCGCTTGTTACTTGGGAGAAGAGATCGACACCCTCCTCACTACAACCTCCTTTCAGGTAGTTGTAGGGAGCGATCAGGTCTCCCCTCAGCCTCCTCTTCTCCAGACTAAACAACCCCAGTTCCTTCAGCCGCTCCTCATAAGACCTGTGCTCCAGCCCCTTCACCGGTTTTGTTGCCCTTCTCTGGACACGCTCCAGCAGCTCAATGTCCTTCTTGTATCAAGGGGCCCAAAACTGGACACAGTACTCGAGGTGTGGCCTCACCAGAGCCGAGTACAGGGGGACAATCACTTCCCTACTCCTGCTGGCCACACCATTCCTGATGCAGGCCAGGATGCTGTTGGCTTTCTTGGCCACCTGGGCACACTACTGGCCTGGAACTTTTGTTAATTTTGAAAGTAAGAAGGGAGAAAAGACTATTTTATACAACGAAGCCTTTGCTGCCCAAACTTGGCACTCTGGAAACGAAGACTCAGAGTTCATTCACATAAGTATGAGGCGTGTCTTAACATTCAGGAGTTTGGCCTTAACTGATGGTAGTGAGTGCAAAGTCATCTCTCCTGTGTCTTTGGGACACTTCCCCCACCCTATGCTGCTTACTCACATAGCTGTCTAGGCAGCTTACTTGGCTGTCTGAAGGTGCTTCTCAGGTGTGGATTTCCCTCCCCCCCACTCACTTTGATGACAGAAGTAGTTTAGGCAACTGCCTTTGTATGGGTACATCAATTTTACATGGCTAAATCTGAGTGAAACAGTCATAGAGTGCCTTATCACAGGTACTGCTTTCAGATACCAGGTTACTCTGCTCCCATACGGTGTTTCCAGATGAATGTGTGTGTGTGTGTGTAACGACTATAACTTAAGACATATGTGGCATATACACAAAATGTTTAGATGCTGTAAATCATGCAAACCAGCTCACACGTGCAAGCAATGGAAATACACTTGAAAGACTGAACAGCCCAGGTCTTTCGTGGTGCGTGCGCAGGAGAGCACAGTGTCAAGCTGTATGTGCTCACAGCTAATTTATTCCTGGTGTTCCTTGGTCAGTTCTTTTTTTAAAAGCCAAAAATGAAATGAACACTATAATCAGTGTATAAAAGCTAAATATAAACCTAGGTCCCAAAGAAGAGAGCCCCTGAGAGTAAATTCTAGGTGTCCTAACTCAATGCCGTTTTCTAAAATCTGAATGTAAATATGCGTGTTTGGCTGATGTGTGGGAATTCATATTTATGCGCAGCATGTCCTGAAATGTCAGATGTGGCTTCTAGTCAGTGTAGCTTATATAGGTCTGCAGGAGGAAGAAATTCTACTGCATAATTTCATAGAGCAGGAAATCTGATCCTGCAGCAGTGCAGATTGCCCATACTAAATAGACCGATAAAGGTTCTGGGATATTTTTTGTAGCTTTACGTGGAAGAAAGTGTATTAGGAATTGAATTAAATTACTTCCTCCTTCAAAACGCTGCCTTTTTTTCCCCAAGTAACTGGAAAAGTTAAAACAAATGTCTATAAGCTTGAGTAAAGTGGTATTCCGTGTATGTTATAAATTGGGTGCTCAGAGTCCATTAAAATGCATTGATCTTTCCATTACTTTTTAGTGAGTTCAGATTTTCATTTTAGATGAGCAACGAGCTCATCTTGCTGCCTAAGAAAGCACCTCTGACAGAGAACTCTGTTTTTCCGCCAGGGCGTTCTCAGCCAGTGATTTGCTTCAATTCTCATGGTCTGTTTTGTGTGACAGAACAAGAGGGTGATTCCGCAGTGGACTGTAAGAAAAAGGTTATATATCATTAAACGAGAGTGAACATAACACACTAATTTAGCAGGTTCTGTAGACCTGACCTGCTCATACCAGTCTAAATTAAAGTCTGTAGGCTCAGTCGCTCCTGAGATCTACACTGCTGTGTTTTATTCTTCAGAACGATTACAAACAAGCACACATTTTATTTTGTCTCTTTCCTCCCTTAAGATGATGGTTTGGGTTTTGGTGGGTGGCAGAAATGCTTGAGCCGTCTCAAAATCCTGAGGTCTCATTATATTTTTGAGAATGACTCTGTCGTTTTGTGGGATTACTCACAGGAGAAATGCATGAGATGCTGTGCGAAATTTTGTTTTAAAATTGCCTCAGCAGATGAGCATCATGCAGCATCTTTCTTTATTTCATACCTCAGTGATTATTAGGGTACCCATTTTGCTGAAGTCTCGTGTAACTTCTGTGATGGCTGTAGGTCGAGTGAGGGATACCCGAGTTGGAATCCCTAGATGCGTTAGCAAAGCACACGGAAAGGGTATTTTAAGCCCTTGCGGGAAGCGGTGCTGCTGCGAGCCAGCAGAGTGCAGTCTCTGAACACCGTTGCAGACAATAAGGGACTGGCTTTCCTTGAGAATATTGCACATAAATCCATATTAACTAGATTTCTATCGCAAGCTTTTAAAGTCTGTGTTTCAAAACCTCTGCAGAGTTAATTGTAATGATATCATGGCTAAAAATAACGATGTTATGATGGGCCTGCACACTCTTCTGGGGCTGTTCTAGTCTCTGGATATGAACATATGTTCCTGCCACTGTTCTCTGAGAGTACATAAACCTTTTCAGAAAGTGAAAAAGCCTAAGTATTTAAACTTTCAGAAAATTGATATAAGCATAGAGGTGTTTCAATCTGCAAATCTAAAATGAGAGGTGAAACCGGAGGTCTCTCTCAAAATAACATGTTCAGAGAGCACTGGTTAGTCACACTGAGAGAAGAAGGGGGAACACTAAAAGTCAGTTGGATCGAAGCAGATTAAGCATTGCCTGATAATGTTGCATCTTCTCTATATTTTATAATTGACGGATGTTGTAACTGAGCCAAATTATTTTCTTCTCCTTTCCTATCCATGCCTGCTGTCATATCTGTGTTCCTCAATACAGATGTTCTGCAGAAACAATGCAACTGTCCAAACAATAACTGTAACCATCCGTTTAGCAGTCAACATGTTTGGCAGGGGAGGCAAGCTGCAACGCGGGGTTGTGTGAGTCCTTCTGCCTCTACCTCACTCTATTTATATATGTTCCAAAGTTTGTGTGTCTTCTTTCCCCACACCCCCCAAATAAAAAGTTAGTTTCTTGTATTCTTAGTGTCCTAGAGGTGTGTTTCAGGATCCTGCCAACACTAATACAAACTATAACTTTTAAAGAAAATATAATGTACTGTCCTGGCTGCCACCATCTCGCTGCCAAACTTTCAGGGACTCCTGGGAAACTTCTGGTTCATGCCAGTTAGAGCGTGTTAGGGAGGTGTTTGGATCATGTTTTTCAGCTGGATCTGTTTTTCCTTTTCAGGACCTTGCAATCTTATCTTGTTTTGTCATCTTATCTTATCTTAATCTTATCTTATGCAAAAGCTGGAGAGGGGCTGTTTACAAGGGAGTGCAGTGATAGGACAAGGGGTAATGGGTTTAAACTAAAAAAGGAGAGATTTAGATTAGATATAAGGAAGAAATTCTTTACTGTGAGGGTGGTGAGGCACTGGAACAGGTTGCCCAGAGAAGCTGTGGAGGCCCCATCCCTGGCAGTGTTCAAGGCCAGGCTGGATGGGCCTTTGGGCAACCTGGTCTGGTGGAGGGTGTCCATGCCCATGGCAGGGGGGTTGGAACTAGGTGATTCTTGTGGTCCCTTCCAACCCAAACCATTCTATGATGAAAAGGTGCAGTTAGAGGATTGAGGTAATACAGTGTGTCTTACCAGACTGCTAGCACTTTGCTCCCACCGTATCACTGCATTTTGTTCAGCAGATTTCCCTGGCTTCCCAGCAGCAGGGTATGGTTTCTAGATGCAGAAGAGCATTGCGTGGTGAAGAATGGCCCTTGGAAGAGGCATGTCTGTAGGGTCCCTCTCACTACTTCCCACAGCAGGAAACAGAAAGTAGAGAGATCCAGACCAGTAGAAGGGAGAGGCACTGTAAAAGAGCACCTTTCTCTGTCATCTCTACCTATGCAGTGACAGACAGAAATTTAAAATGTAAAAAGAAATGTTTCGTGCTTAGCGCCATCACCCCTACTATCAATTTTTATCTTTTCCCTTGTGATCTTAGGACATGCTGCATCGCAGGCTCTGCAGGCAATTACTGGCATCTCCTGACAACTAAGACTTGTAAGAGAGGCAGAGGGGAACTTGTGACTGGGTTAAAACCCGAGAGTCGTCTGTGAGAGCTGAACTTCTGTGTCAGCTTCTCCTTTGCATTGAAACTGAGGCAAACAGCCCAGATGTTTTCTCTGCCATTTGTCTGTGGAAAGTGAACATGCAAACAGTATCCTTGATCCTGTCAGATACATCCCAGGACTCCCTTTAAACTCAAAGAGCTCTGTAGGGTGCAACCATCTCCCTTTGGTAGCTTTTAACATTGTGCCTGAGAAAACCCCTTCTGAGCCACAAGGCCTGGCCAGAGGCTGTGAGGCAAAGGAAACTGAGAAATGCCTGAGGTTCCAGCAACATCTGGTTCAAATCACAGGATACCTTAATGACCCTTCAGGACACTCAGTACTTAAGGTCTTTAAAGCTTTTGATGGCAACCTCAAATGCGCAGCCTGTCAGCACAGCTCAGTAAGTTATAACAGTTCTTTTGGCTGGATGGACTCTGATTTTCCTTACTCCAAGATGAATACGAAGCTCACAGAGGAACTCCAGCTGCTATCCAACACCAGCAAAGCAGCTGGGAGCTGCCTGCCTGCCCCTTTGCTGTGGCTCCCAGCACCATGGAGCGCTCGGTAAGAAATGCTCAGATTGTTTCTGCTCATAGATGATCATCTCCAAATACGTGGGGGGACAGACAGCAGCCACACAGAGACAACTGCGGTGTTCCTGGTGTTTTGTTTCAAGCAACGGCTATTGCTCTTAGTTGGGAGGCTGCATCAGGTGGGATTTGCCAATAAAACAACTAACGATGCCCCAGTGGAATGATTTTATAGTGCTTTATGTTTCTGAGCATTCAACAACCACACGTGAAAGGCTATGAACTATAAAAGCTCCTGGATACAAGGAACACTCAACATGTTGGTAGGGGAAGGAAAACCTTATCTGTTTACAGGAAAATATAGTCTCTTTAAAGGCCATAAAAGCAGCCAGAACATTAGGTCCAAAAAATCTCCGTTACTCAAGAGAGTGTCCTGTATGTCCTTTGTATAAAATAGGTATTTCCAACCTGAAAACCTCACCCTCTCCTAGCATCTCTGAAGAGCGAGTGAAGACTTGACATAAGGTTTGTGTGACGGGTGTGTGGGCTGTGTGCTGTGCTCCGGCTCCTCGCTGCCCCTGAAGCAGCTGGGAGGGGGTGGCCGCAGAGGAGCAGTAAATGAGAGTAGTCCACAAAGATTAGAAAAGGCAATAATCACTTGATTTGCCAGGAGCAGAATGAGGTAATTTAAGCAAACATATCTGAATTATTATTTCCTTCAACAAGCAAGATTTCAAAAGATATCTGACATCCACTGGTCTCCCACTCCACAGAGAGGAAAACCTGTCTGGTGTGAGTGCTGACTTTCGTTTCACTCAAATTGAATTTTCTTACTATTTTAAACATGAGAAACAAAACCTAAAATTCCAGCAAGCTCTTGAGCGCTGCACAATGTGTGGCGTATTTCTTTTCATGCATGGTGTCATGGCAACAGGAAGAATTTGAAGTTAATTATAATCCAGGCAAGATGGCCTCTACTTATATTATATGTTGGGTTTAGCTTGGCCTTGTGATTTTGTTTTTGCCAAAACAAGCCAAAACCAAAACTGATACTCAGCACAAGCTCCAAAAGTAAGACCCCTGAATAAATAATAAAATCAACAATGTGTTGCTTTTTTTTATTCTTTTGTTTGTATGAAATGTTTTGCATGCAGCTTATTTCCTTTGTGCCAAGTCAGTCCTGAATCACATGTTCCAGGTATCAGGTAGCCACAAACAACTGACCATTGACTAAACAGGATATTATCTTTTTTTTTTTAAATTGGAAGGAGAAATGCTAATTTTTATTGGAATTGAAAACTATTTCCATCTAGAAAAAAAATATTGCTATATTCAGGAGTTACTGTGCATTTAATTCTTGACTAAATGAAAAATGCAAGAGAAGACCTTGAACTAAGCTGGTAATCCCTCAGGCGTTAGGCACTCGGCAGTCCTGAAGGCTTGTGAACATGACTGTCGTTCGGGCCTTTGCATGCTTGGAGGGCACTTTGACCATAGGTGTCTCCATCCTTATTTGCCTCTGTGGTCTCAACGCAATTTCTAGGAGTTATTGCACAACTTATGCTGATGACAGTGGAAGTTTCAGAAGACAGCGCTACCCCAGACTTTGACATTGGGGGTCGGTGGTGTTGCATAACTAACCTCTGAAAATTGGAACTGATTTCTTTGTCAGAACAACAGCTACTCATTGCGACAACTGAGGAAGAACATCTGGGAAAAGTAGCAACAAGCACTGAACAGCACATTGGCACATACCCTCCAGGCAGGCTGCTGGAGAGTTGATCCACTTACAGGTGTATGAGAGGAGTCCAAGCACCTTTCCCCATTCCTGTTGTCTCCACATATGAAGCATCAAAGAGATGAACGAAGACTCAGCCACAGTTTTGAAGAAGGAAAGTTACTCACTCAGTTCTTCAACAGAAATATTTGGGAGTGTAGGCCCTTCCCCAAGGTGGAGGACAGAGACATTCTGGTGTGTGATACCACTTTAGGATCAGCTTTCTGAAGAAATGTGGGAGACTAATGGAGAGTGAGTAAGAGACAGGGAAGCAAACATTTACTATTCCCCAGTTACACTGTGGAGCAATGCTTTAGCTGTGGCTCTCTTTCTGTGCTTCCTATCTGTACTGCCTGTAGCCAGGCTTGTTTATAGCCACAGAAGATGCTGGAGTATTTATAGCATCTGAATTACTCTAGCGTGTTTTCAGATAGTTCCACAAATGACTGTGGCCATTTATTTTGGATATTGTTTTAGATAACTGTGTTTCTTTTATGCATGGAGATAATGAGACCCAGGTTTTTTCCATACAGACTGACAAGCAAGCAGTGATCAAGAGCATCGACGTGTACCAGTAACCCCTCTCTCCCAGGAGCATGCTCCCAAATCGCCACTTCTGAAAATGCAGTCCCAGTTAGGAAAAGAGTGAGACCTCGCAGGCAGCTGAAGGCAGTCTGTATGTTTAATCCATAGTTAACCAGGAGTGGGAAAGCAGTAGGAGCTCAGTAACTTTCTGGACATGAGCAATGCTGTGTCAGCTGAAAATTTGGCAGGTTAGATCCATAGTGGGGGCAAGGACAAAAGCTCAGGCCAAGAGTTGGGGGAGAGGCATCCAGTAGAATACAGGAGGACACTGTATTTAATAAAACAGGGAAACAAACAGCACTGTAGTTTAAAAGAACCCCACAACACTATGCAAATACAAGTGAAAGGAGAAAAAACACCTAATGCAAATTGAGCAGGTGTAAAATGTTTGTGTGAAAAAATATACACACTTAATTTCAGAATACCTGTGTAAAAGACTATTCTTACTGTGTTTGATAAACTGTCTGTGTAGAACCGTGTACATCAGGGTTACTTTGCGCCCGCTGCGCAAATCTGCTCAGGCCAGGGCTGCTGGCAGGACGCTCTCCCTCAGTGGCAGCAGCACTCCCACCTGGCTGAGCACAAACAGCCTTGCCTTCGTTCCGCACTCCAGGCGCCGTCACCAAAGAGGGGGCACTTTGTATTTTCATACAGGGCACGTGCAAGAACCCAACCTCATGATACTGTAATTTTAGCATTGCATTGCTTAACATTTATTAAGAGTTATGTCGATACAAAAATGACAAAGCAGTTGCAAAGATGTCCAAGGGAAACTCTTCTCAACCACAGGGGGTAAACTGAAAGACATGAGCTTGGAAATTAAGAAGAATTTTACCTTGGCAGAAGGTGGACTGAAATCAGGGACTGGCTCTGCTTCTCAGCCAGACAACATGTCATTGATGAGGGGTTCAAATCCCTCAGGAGACAGGGCTGGAACTGCTGCCTCTCATAGGAGGCTGGACTTTTAGATTCCAGCCTATGCTGGTCCTGCTAATAGGGTCCTGGTGTCTTTCCAATAAAATATGGATGCATACCACCTTTGCAAAGTTTCTGACCCCAATTTTTCCATCCTTGGTTTCTAAGAGCGTTTTGCTATATTTAGTGTTAGAAGATCAGTCCAGAAATGGACCCAAAAGGCAACAACAAAAAGTCACTTGTTTTATATTATTCAGCATCTTCTTTCTTTTATTTTCATTCTACCGAACAGACAAGTCCTTAAATATCTTGGAGAAACTTCTGATGGAGGAAGCTGCATCTAAACAGCAACAATGGCTCTAGCAGTGGTCAGGTAACAAGCAGCAAGTTCCCATCCCACCTCAGTCTGGGGACCGGAATATAGGTAGCAACAGTGAAAATGTGTTTAATGGAAAGAGGGATTTTCAAGGCAGTTTTATTTCTTCAAAATCTTTTTCTCTCCCCCCCACCTTTCATACATATACATCAATTCCCAGTATTTACATTTGGTGTGCTTGATTTCTATTGTTCTGCAGAGTTATTCATTCCTTTCACAGAGCTCTGTGAGGAGCTCAAAACTGAGTTTCTTACCCCGATTCTGACAGTTTTTTATCTCACTCAAACTGGATGTCTATAAATTAGATAGCTAGACAGCAAGTCTCCCATTACATTTGATAGAGTCAGTTACCTCCAGAGGGAGCTTATTGCACAAGTTATGTGAGATTTAGACTTGTCTCTAGGGTTGGTGTCTAAGTGAGATAACATGATGAGATGAGATGAGATGAGACGCGATGAGACGAGACGAGACGAGACGCTCACTGTTTCAGTCCAATGATGTTGAAGGAGCATGGGGTTGTTTTCCTGGTACCCCAAACCAGCCTAACTAAAGGCTGGTATGGACATCTCCTCCAAAAGTTATTTGGCTCTTCCCTTTCCAAGAACCAGTACTGGAGCTTGTGGGATCCTTTTCCACATGTTGATTTAGCAGGCCATCAGAAGAATCACTGAAACAGTCTGAGATTAATAACTTTTAACTACTGAGATGATTTTATTTCTGTTTTCTTTTGTGTATTTGTTTTTATGGGACTGATTAGAGGGTTATGTTCCTGACTGTTTACTACAGAGGTCAGTTTCCATTCTGGTTTCTGAGCTGGCAGGATATACTTGATGTTTTCAAGTGGTGTATCTGTGAAAGAAAAAAAAAATATCTAGAAAACATTCTGGGAAATGAAAAGAGAGTCTTGCACACAATCTGTATTCCAACAGTTAAATTCCTGAGGGAAGCATCCGATACTGGAGAAAGTGGGAAGAGTGAACTTGATACAGCCATACATGGAAATGCAAAGTGAATTTGATTAAGGGTAAAAATGGCAAGTGGTTGAACTTTTGTGTATTCTGTTATGAACTCTGATTAGAAATAGTCAGCTGAGCTCTCTGTGCAGCAGACTTGCCTAAACTCATATAAAACACAAGGGGCCATCTGTGACTCTTCTGTTTGTTGTTGTTTATACCCATCAGGTATGCAGGAGTGCATTTTTCCAACTAACAGTTCATAATTTCATAGAATCACAGAATGGCCTGGGTGGGAAGGGACCTCAAAGATCATCTAGTTCCAACCCCCCTGCCATGGGCAGGGACACCCTCCACTAGACCAGGTTGCCCAAAGCCCCATCCAACCTGGCCTTGAACACTGCCAGGGATGGGGCCTCCACAGCCTCTCTGGGCAACCTGTTCCAGTGCCTCACCACCCTCATAGAGAAGACAAATATACTTCCTTAAACCTAATTTTGTATACCCAGATGTAGCCTGTATATAAAAAGGGTCTATATCAGGACATTCACAGTTTAATCAATATAATTTTAGGTAATATTCCTTCTTTTTGTTCTTTTTTAGTTCCTACATCTCTCTCATCCAACATAAGCACAGAACACTGATGCCAGAAGCCATATGTCTTCATTTTGAATATCTGTAAGTAGTCTATAGTCCCTTTTGGTTTATTGTTTCTGACTGATCTTTGTTTTTAGAGCAATTCATCAGTTTAAAAATAGATGGGTGTGTTACATTAAAAAAAATTCCAATGAAGAATAAATGCTTTGATCTTTTCGTATTCAAAAATGTGCTAAATAATAATTCTTCATATGGTACAACTCTCCAAGTCTTACTCAACATAAGTGTTTATCTGCTTCTGAACAGTTTGATATTCCAAAATGGTATTTTATTAATGAAAACGAAGGTTTAAAAGTACAGGTCAAAGTAAATTCTTTTACTGCTGTCATTAAGGTATTTTTGGCAAATCTTACATCTCTAATGTATTCTGGGGAAATTCAAGGCTCACACTTACACCTTAGATTCACTTTTGTTTGAAAACATAATCTTCTAAATCTGAAGACCATGACCAATATTATTTCTGGACTAGTAAGACCTAGGATGAAACACCTTTTTATTTACTTGTTTTCCATTTTGTACCCTAAGTTCCTTTCTAACTCAAAGTGATAAGGTTCTGGGGAATAGAATGAAAATAAAAATGGTTTATTTTTCAGTCACTTGAGTGTTTTGGGGATTCTGCAATTAGTGGCCTACAAGGCTGCTGAAGTCTATGTGGTATTTAAGGAAGGTTATTGCAACCCTCCACAGCAGAAGCTGAGTTGAGCAAACGAGAAGATGTCTCAAGAGGATGCCCCAGCTCCTGGCTGTTGGGTGGGCTGTAGCCTGTAATGGCAGCTGCACAGAGGGGGCTATGTTGACTGTATGACAGAAGCAAGGGATTTCTTCAGTTTGGACTGTCCTTCTGATGGCTGTGTAAGTGTTGAAAACTGGTCACCCCACAGCCAATTGCTTGCATCTGCAGGTATTCAGCCCTTGAAAACCTGAACTGTAATCTTCTGAGTTATGAACGAGGAGTTATGGAGTCATTTGAAAACACGTACTTTGCATAGCTAAATCAAAGATTGTCTCAAAATTGGCCTGGCGGGGCTTTGTGGTCATTTGCTATCACCTTTTCCCACTATAACATGCTATCCTGCAATGCTTGGGCTGCTTTCTTTTCCTCGGAGAAAGACCTGGATGGTTAAGGCTTGTTCTGTCTGTAGTGAATGGGTAGAGGTTTTAGCCTGCAAAAAAGGAAAACAAAGCTAGAAAAGAAGATTTACTAATAACCAAGTAAATGAGACTCCAGAACAGGCTAAGGATTTTGGCTGTTTCCCACTGTCAGAAGTTATGATAACAGATTGGACAAATATTTCCTAGGAAGAGTGTTCTGTTGTTGAATTGGGACCTCCTGGAACCTCTCTGAACTCTGCTGTCCAACAACTCAAAATTCGTGGTGAGACCTTGGGCTATCAATGACCATTCAAGTAGCACCTACTCCAAGCCATCAGGAAATTTCACATGTGTGTTCGAATTCAGAGGTGTGTTCAAACACTTGGGTGAGTCATTGTAGCCCCTAAGGTGTTTTATAATACAGGGAGTCTTCCAAAATCTCACTCCCTGGCAGCAAGCAGTCAAGACAGCATAGGCAGGAAACGATCTGATTCTGTCCCAGCAGCTGCTTCAGGTGATTATGGGGGTGTAGGTATTCATCTCATTAGTAAGTGGCTTTTTGTGAACAAAAGGGATAAAGTCTTGCTTAATAAATGGAAGGGGCTTTTCCTTGGCCCTCTAACAGCCCACAATAAAGGCAGTGAGAATGAAAGCACTGACCGCCCTGTGCAATGGGCTCAGTTTACAAAGGCTTTGTGAAAAGATAGTAAAACGGCAAAATATCCGGCTCCGAAATAGTTTCAACAAAAGCTCGGGCGTGAGGAGAACTAAAGAAACAAAAGGACACTGAGGAAAGGGTATGTGTGCAAAAATGGTGGCAAGGGAAAGCCTTGTTTCAAAGGCCTGTTCAAACCTACAATAGAATACAAGTTTACTTGCCCATAAAGTAAAAGCAGATGTAGATGCATTGAATAACCTTATTCCCTTTCGATAACCAAACAGTGGGACAGTTTGGCACACCAGTTTTGCCAGGTTGACTAGATTTAAAACAGAATAAAATACTTCTCTCATTGGAGGCAAGACTTCTCTTTGCAGAGATCAGCTGCAGTGCTTAAGGAAAGTTTCTTAGGAAGAACGAGTAGGCAGTGCTGTTTGCCAGGTCCAACTTACTAGGGAAGTCAATAGACTAAAGCTCAGCTCTCTTTGTCTTCTTATTGTTTTAGTGGAGTGAAATAATCTCTCTAAAGGCTGCCATACCATGGTGTTTCCGGAATCTAGAGAACTTTTCTAAACCTACACATCCACACTGCACAAAACCAAATTGTTCCTGCTCCCACTTTGCATAGATCAAAGTGAAGATAACATTCCCAGGGACATATTGGCAAATTGCTGCTTTCCAGGTGTGCACTATATTCTTCCTTAGTCCCTTTGGGTTAGCTATGAGCTGGACAATTATACAGCAGAACAATACACACACTGAGCACCAGTAGTCAGGCTTGGTAGTACTCATGCAAGCCTTACACAGATTGATCTCACACAATATTGCACGTGTTTGGTAGACCCCAGCTGGACCTAAATTCTCCCCTACTCCCAAAGCAATGGAAAAAAATCCTATTAATGTGTTTTCCTATGAGGTGAAAAGCAAGGAGACAGCTGCACTTTCATTTTTCCTGCATATTTCTAATGTAAGATAGCAGCAGAATTTACATACAGAGGAGTGGAAGGAAAAGATGTGACTCATGATTTAATCTCACATGGGAAAGTAGGGAAGGTGTTATTCTTCAGGTTATCATAAATGCAGTACTGTACTTAATTTCCACCCTTCTTACCTGTATTGTATTGTACAGAATGAAAAAAAATCAGTTTCAATAGTTGCAAAGAAACATAGCACTACAGAGTAAAACAGATTATAGTCTGACTGGTCATCTTCCAAAATAATGTTTTACTTCTGATTGTATATGTTATTGCTTTGTCTTGTGAAAGAAAAAAAAAAAGAGAGAGAGAAATAAATCAAAGTAGGAAACAGAAAAGAGCCATGGGAAACAGATGAATGATGACATTCAAAGAATGGCATGAAAAACTGAAGAAATGCTACACAAAGCCAGGAAATTGTCATTTTGCAGCAATGGCATCTATGTGCGATCGTCTCCAGCACTGTTTCACCACATCCATCAATGAAGGATGCACAGATGTCACCATGAGAAATTCACAATTTGAATCAAGTTCCACAGCAAGCAAGGGAAAGACTTTGATTGATTCCAAAGGGTTTTGGATTGGGCTCTTTCCATATCCTGGCTCGTTTTGGCTCAGGACCTGAAATCACTGTTGTTCTTTTTAATAAGAACACTTTCCACTTCTATAGTGACTTCCATCCAGAGGGTTCGGTGAAAGCTCAGCATATTTCCTCTTATGTGTTCTATTAATATCAAGCAAAATAAAGACCTTTTGGCTTGAAATACAGATCTTCTTACTTTCTACTACCCTCACAGTTCAGAGGGTAATTGAAAATTAGAATCAATTTTGAATAAGAAATTGTAACATGTTGAAATGTGTTATTTGGATTTAGAAAAATACATTTCTTATTAAATGAAGAAAGTTATTCAGAAGAATAACTGAGAAGTTATTCAGATTTTGAAATATCATATCAGAGATCGTTCTTCGGTTTCAGATTTTACTTACGAAATGGAATTTTCTTCTCCTATGTCTTTTATACATATGACATTCAAGATCTATCATTAATTACTGTCTGAAATGCAAACTGTCACTGCCTGTATCACATCACAATGTGATAGAAATACGACTGAACGATCCAATTCTTTTGGTTATGGTTTTGTTTTGTTTCATTTTTAAATTGTGGGAGGAGCTGCCTTGTAAATGAAACCTCTCTGTTTTTTCCCCTCTTTTTTTTTTTAATCAGTATCTCCTGTTTATGTTACAAAGAAATTGTTTGACCCTTTAAGACAGAACAACACACTATGAAAACTAAAGTCAATAAAGTCAAAAAGTCTCCCTTGAGCACAAAAAGTAGTATGAAACTTGTACTGCTGCATGTTTAAGGAATGGAAAAAGTGCTTGTACAAAACAATATGATAGTGGATTCTCCTGGGAAATCTATCCTGGATTATAAATAAGTAAAATTTTATTTTGGATAGACAACCAGTGACTTGTAGACAATGAAGATAAAGTATCTCTGCAGAAACATAGACAGCAATGAGCACAGAAGACAGGTGTCTCTGTGTGTGTCTGTGTGTGTGGGGGTGTGTGGTTGCCCTCCTCTCCTCTAGAAGGAACTTCCAAATCCCAAAAGATGAGACCAATAAAAGCAAACAATAGCGCTTCTATTTTAGAAACAAGAAAGAAGCAAGAAAAAAAGGCAGCTACAGCAGGAGCAACTTGATGCAAGAAAAGGGCTTTTATCTCTCCTTCCATCCTGATATCATAGCCAAGCATCATGATGAGACTTTCAGTTCCATTGCAACAGTACACTCCATTTTTAAAGGCCAAAACGGATTCTGATGAGGCTGTCTTGATTCATTAAAAATAGCCTTGTGCTGAAGTGGAAGAGGGCTTGTTCCAAAGCCCGCTGAAGTCAATAGGAGTTGACTTCAATTGCTTTTGGATCTAGGCCATGGTAATGACAGAGGCACCATGAGGTCATAGTTTAACAACTTTGTTCTAAAGCACAAAGCCTAAAATGTTCTAACCCTCGTGAGTTCCTTACTTAGCTGCAGGAGGCTCCAATGGACAGTTCGCATTAAGGATTGAATCCACTATCCTTTTAGTTGAGAGGGTGCTACCGAGTGCTCAAGTTAGAAAAGCTTGTGGCTGCAGTGGTTAGGGCTGCCTCTAGAACAGTGAGGGCTCTCAGGGAGCTCTGAAGCTTTCTCCATAAATTACAACAGTTCATCTCAACTCCCTTCTTCAGCTGCCACCACAGATGGCCTGGATGGGTTCAGTAACTGCATGTCACCATAGCTGTGATTGCAGAGATCATCCTAAAGGCTTACATCAGTAGTTCACCATTCAGCCCTTTGCAGCAGCTTCTTCATAGAAGATTTTTTTTTTTTTAGTTTCGCAATAAATAAGTAAACACCATAAATCTACTGAACACTATTTTTTCTCTTTCTCTCATTTGTAGAAGCCTTCCATTTTCTATCTCTCCTGGCTCCCAGCACCATTACAGTTCTCTGTTCCAGCCAGGCAGGTATAGCAGATCACATGTTGCCCGTGTCCTGCCTTTGCACATTGGCCTGTAGCCCTGCCAGGGGATCTCATACTGTTTTGCTGGGTAATCCTGGACCAGTAAGGTGTTACCTTTGCTTTCATCCCACAGGCATTTTGTAGGTTGTGCGTACTTCAAGACTGCCCTCCAGGGAATGCTTTTCTGAGCTCAGGGATGGGGTTTGTCGTTGTATTGTGCAGTAATGCCACTGAGGTAGCACGAGGCAGTGCAGGGTGCTCTTTGGTCACTGTCCCAACAGGGCAGCTGAAATGCATGGGAGGTTGGTGACAGGTTCAGGATGAGGCACATGTGAAAACAAATTAGAGTCTGATTTTTGACTCAATCTGGACCAACACACAGTCTCACATACAAACCATGTAAAACCTGTGTCTTGTTCCCGAGCTTTTGTGTGAAGGTTTGGTTCAAGTAAGAGACTCAAAACGCAGAAAAGAAAAATCTATGAGGAATCATTACGAATTAAAATGCTACCAGCAAATAGGTCCCAGCTGCCCCTCTGAAAGGAAATACTGTGGAGGGTTTCTTTTTCTTTTCAACAGCTGTAAAATCTAAAAAAATAAAATAAAAAGGAAGAAAATGTTATGATATTGGGCTAGATTTGCCTGTGCAAAAGAATGCCATACAATTAACATTGTAGTCCTGTAGGGCTGTGGCTTGGATGATTTGGATGAAATATTATCATCATCATAAATGTTTTAAATAAAGCTTTCTAAAAGCATCAGGTTTTGAGAAATATTTAGCATCTTATAAAAATGTAAAATCAAGACAAGTTTATTCCTGGGAAAGGGTAACACGAGCCCTTGGTATAATCAGAAATTTATTAATTCAACATCTCAACAACAGCGACAAAACCCCCTGTCTATCTTCGGCTTATGCATTTCCCAGTGTAATTATTTCCTGTCTGTTAGACTCAACAGATTCAGTCCTCTGCCTGGTTCCAGTAGTCTGAGTTCTTGTATATCTGATGAATTCTGCTACTAAGGCTATTTGCCAGTTCTTGTCCTTGATCAAAGCTTGTGTCAGTAAGTATTTCACACCAGTACTATTAAAAAGGTAGCTTGAATTAATTAATATTAGCTAAATAAATTACACTTTTTTAAATTTTCTGTACATGAAGTGATTCTTTCATGGACAGTAAAGTTTTTGTCCATTCTCACTGAATAAACAGTATTTTTAGTCTATTATCTCCCATCATTATTGTAATGTTACTCAATAAAACTAAATGCTTTATTTGTTCAGCAGGGTGACAGTGTATTTCCTTAACAACACAACATCATTGTGTGCTTTAGGAAACAGCTGCACAAGCCAGTAAAGTGATGACACATACTTGGAATTTTCTCCATCTCTCAACCACATTTTGATGAATATCCCATGAAATGAATAAAAGCTATCTGCTGTAAATGTCAGGCAGGTGCTATGCAGCTGCACACCAAACACGGAAAGACTATTTCATGAGAATCTATCTGCTGTATCTATCTCTTCATCTCTCCATCTCTGCACTGTGTCTACCCATCTACATCTTTTCTGTCCATTCTGCCTAAATCTCATCTCTAAACCTGTTTCAGTCTAATCATCCGCTTGCTTCTATATAAACCCAGGTTTTACTTCCTGCTGTGGCTGTGTCATTAAACCCCTTTCACTAAGGATGTTAAATACAGATTGTTTTCTAGATTTGGTATGGTTGGAATGTCCTATTAAGTGACATTGAAGACTGTCAGCTCACCTTTACATACCATTTAATTAAAATGCTCATCAAAGTGGGACTGACTTCTGAATTTTGAATATCTGACCCTAACAGCTTGCACAATTCTTGCAGCGCAGAGAATTTTTAAAAGGAGTTTTGCCTTCACATTACACTGGGTAGAGGCAAAACCGCATTTTAATACCATCGTCCCAGCAGTTTACTCTCAATATAGGTATATTGGGCTCAGCAGGATGCGTTTGCTTCAATGCACCTCGATACTATGTACAGTAATGTCCAGACTTTCCGAAGAACTGATGGGACGAGGAGAGTGTTGGTGTGTGCTGTCCCTGTGGCTGTGCTTGGTACATGCTAGTGATCAGATTTGCTGGGCGGGGTGGGGAGGCCTCATTCTCCATAAGCATATTTATCTCTATTGTCTATAGAATATGGATGGGGCTGATGCTTTCTAAAATGTGCTTAAAATGAGATTCAACTACCTAAAATCTATTCACACCCCATGAACTATTCTACCCCACCTAATGTATACCTGTGTGGATATCAATGAGTGTATTTATATATATGTATCACCCCTCCACCCCCACATTTGTGTATGTATGTACATAAAGAAGGAGAACAGAACAAAACAGAGTATAATAGAATACAATACAATATTTCAGTTGGAAGAGACCTGCAATGATCATTTATTCCAACTGCCTATGTGCCTGTTATATACATTGTAGTGCATAATATCTGTGTTTGTGTGTATGTCTCTCTGTTAAGGACAGCCACCAGTGCTGCATGCAAATCCATGGCGCCAGCTTGTATCAATGTGATTGTAAAATTGGGAGGAGTACCTAGTACACCAGATGCTTGTGCTGCAGTTCAGAGGAACCTCAGCTGGCTGGAGAAATGGTCCAACAAGAATCTTATGAAATTCAGCAAAGGGAAATGCCAAGTCCTGCAGCTGGAGAGGAATGACCCCATGCACCAGTACACACTGGAGGCCAGTCAGCTGGAAAGCAACTTTGCAGAGAAAGCTCTGGGTGTTTTGTTGACCATAAGCCAACACAGTGCCCTCACAGAAAAGGTCAACAACATCCTGGCCTGTGTTAGGGTTGCATTGCCAGCAGGTCAAGGGAAGTGATCCTTCCTCTCTATTCAGCCCTGAATATCACATCTGGGAGTGCTGGGTCCAGTTCTGGGTTGCCCAGTACAAGAAAGACATGTACATACTGGAGCAGACCCAGTGAAGGACCACGAAGATGACAAAGGGAGTGGAGCATCTAACATATGAGAAAAGGCTGATTCAACTTGGAGAAGAGAAGGCTCAGGGGCAATCTTGTCCATGTATACACATACCTGATGAGAAGACATAACCAGACTCTTCTTAAGCCAGGTAATACAGACCCCTACCAGAGGGGATGCAATACTGGACCTGATGTTCACCAACACAAGTGAGTTAATGGATCATGTCATGATTGGAGGAACCCTGAGCTGCAATGATCATGCACTGGTGGAGTTTACAATCCTGAGGAATATGAGTCGGATGAAGAGTGAAGTCAGGACCCTGAATTTTAGGAAAACAAACTTTCAGCTGTTCAAAGAGTTAGTCAATAGGACCTTCTGGAAACTGTCCTCAGGGACAAGGGAGCAGAACAGAGATGGCAGATCTCTAAGGATGCTTTCCATAGAGTGCAAGAGCTCTTGATCCCCATGTATAAGAAATCAGGAAAGGTAGACAAGAGACCAGCATGGATGAGTCAAGACCTGCTGGTCAAACTAAAGTGCAAGAAGAAAATTCACAGACAGTAGAGGCAGGGACAGGTATCATTGGAAAAATACAGGGACGCTGTCTGGTTGTGTAGGGATGGGGTCAGGAAGACCAAGGCAAGGCTGGAACTGAACTTGGTAAGGGATGTGCAGAATAGTAATAATAAGGGCTTCTGCAGGTATGTCAGCTAGAAAAGGAAAGACAAAGAAATCATGATGAACAGAACTAGCAATCTGGTAACAGCAGACAAGAAGAAGGTTGAGGTGCTCAACAACTTTTTTGCCTTAGTCTTCACTGGCATCTTCGTTTCCCACACCTCTCAAATGGATGGATTGCAAGACAGGGACTGAGAGAGCAAAGTGCCTCACACTGTAAAAGAAGATAAGGTTTGTGACTACCTGAGGAACATGAACACACAGAAGACTATAGGACCTGACAAGATGCATCCCAGAGTCCTGAGGGAATTGGCTGATGTAATTGCCAAGTCACTCTTCATGATATTTGAAAAGTCATGGAAGTCAGGTGAAGTCCCTGGCAACTGGAAAAAAGAAAGCATTGCACCCATTTTTAAAAAAGGTAGAAAAGAGGACAGGGAACTACTGACCTGTCAGCCTCACCTCTGTGCCTGGGAAGATCATGGAACAGATCTTCCTAGAAGCAATGCTATGACACATGGAGGACAGGGAACTGATTTGAGACAGACAGCACAGCTTCACCAAGGGCAAGTCCTGCCTGACCAACCTAGTGGCCTTCTATGATGAAGTGACTACATCAGTCGATAAAGGAAGAGCTACAGATGTCATCTATCTGGACTCTTGTAAGGCCTTTAATATGATCCCCCACAACATCTTTCTCTCTAAATTGAAGAGATATGTATTTGATGGATGGACTGTTTGGTGCATGAAGAATTGGTTGGATAGTGGCATCTAGAGTCTAATGGTCAACGGTTCAATGCCCAGATGGATATCAGTGACAAGTGGTATCCCTCAGGGGTCCATACTGGGACCAGTACTGTTTAATATCTTCATCGATGACATAGACAGTGGGATCAAGTCCATCCCCAGCAAAATTGCAGAAGACTCCAAACTGAGTGGTGCGGTTGACATGCCTGAGGGAGATGGGATGCCAACCAGAGGGGCCTGAAGGAGCTTGAGAAGTGGGCCCATGTGAACCTCATGAGGTTCAACAAGGCCAAGTACAAGGTCCTGCACGTGGGTTGGGGCAATCCCCAGTATCAATACAGACTGGGGGATGAAGGGATTGAGAGCAGCCCTGAGGAGAAGGACTTGGGGGTATTGACAGATGAAAAGCTGGACATGAGCCAGCAATGTGCGCTCGCAGTCCAGAAAGTGAACCGTGTCTTGGGCTGCATAAAAAGAAGAGTCAAGGGAGGTGATTCTTCCCCTCTACTCTGCTCTCTTGAGACCCCACCTGGAGTACTGCATCCAGCTCTGGGTTCTCCAGTACAGGAAAGACATGAGCTGTTGAAGTGGGTCCAGAAGAGGGCCACAAAGACAAACATGAGTCTGTTGCAATAGGACAAGAGCTAATGGTTTTAAACTAGAAGATGGTAGATTTAGGCTGGATATAAGGAGGAATATTTTTCTGATGAGGGTGATGAAACACTGGAACAGGTTGCCCAGGGAGGTGGTAGATGCCCCATCCCTGGAAACATTCAAGGTCAACTTGGATGGGGCTCTGAGAAACCTGATTGCTCAGACAGGTTGCTCAAAGAGGTTATGATGTCTCCATCCTGAGAGATACTTAAAACATGATGGGACATAGTCCCGAGAAATCTGCTCCAGCTGACACTGCCTTGAGCAGCAGGTTGGAGTAGTTGATCTCAAGACGTGTGTTCCAGCTTCAACAGTTCTATGATTCTGTGCATGTTTTATTCTGCAGATGTAGGTGCCCAAAACTTCTTATTTGCTTGATATTTTCCTTAATTTTGTGTCAGTCACACTAGAAACCTGGAAACAGAAATTTACCATAAATACATTTAGCAGACTTCTAGAACCACTGACATTGCCCATTCAATGCCCAAGAGACACAACCTTCCCTGCTGTTCCACACTCTCTGAAGTGCCTCACTAGTATTGTAGTGGTTTAACTTTAGCAAACTGCCAGGTGTCCACCAAGCCGCTCTATCACTCCCCTCCTCAGCAGGGCAGAGAGGGGAGAGGGAAAAAATAAGATGGAAAAACAACTCCAAAATCGTGGGTTTAGATAAAAGCAGTTTTAATATAGCGAAANCCTGGCTGTGTCCCCTCCCAGGATCTTGCCCACCCCCAGCCTACTGCTGAGGGGTGGAAGAAGGGTTGGAGACACAGCCTTGATGTGTGCCGGCACTGCTCGGCAGTAGCCAAAACCCTGGTGTGTTATCAGCACCTTGCTGCTACCAATGCACAGCGCTGTAAGGGCTGCTACGGGGAAATTAACTCCAGCTCAGCCTGACCCAGTACAAGTATCTGTCTTTCACAGATTTTGGTACAGAGAATTTTATCAAAGTTATACTATGGAGATTGTATCATCCTCACACTTTCTTTGCAGTGTTAGTGAGATACTACAAAGCTGATGTTAAATAAGTGATGCCCCCTCCAGACCTTTGTGCATTGCGAAGTGCACAAAGTCTATTCAGTCAGACTAACCCATATTCTGTTGTGAGAGTCCTATGAGTAAGAAAAATTCGAAGTCAACTTTAAGCTTAGCTATCTCTTCTACTTTGGTTTCACTGGCACTGATTATTTGTGCTGCTAAGCTTTGCCAGGGAGAAGAGTAGCTGAGGTCTGTTTTCCAGCTTTCCAAAGGAAGAAACAAAATTTAAGTAACCAGTATTCTGTTGTAGTATATAGCACTCTCAAAAAACAAGACATTCTCATCTAAAAAGAATAGTAAAAGTGTGGACTGTTTTTCCTCTGACATGGCAAAAGCTAGATGAATATAAATATTGCCTGATTTATCCTAGACTAAGTTCATGTAATTTCATAGAACAGACATATGAAAATTTTTGTCCCCTGAAAAGATTCCTAAAATTATCAATTTCTTTAAACTTTCAATGCACATAATAAAACATGTATATAATAATAATAAAAAAAATTCCTCTGTCTTTAATCAATCAAGTGTTGCTTTTTTTTTTTCTAGCGTTCCTGAATGTTACATTTGCAGTAGCTAGAATTGATAATAAACATTCACCAAAAAGACCTATAAGGGCCTACAGTGTACTACCACACTTCACATGAAATTAAAAGAAAAAGTACAAATACCTACAGGCACTGCTGAAGACTTATTTTTACTTGCGGTTTCCCTCCTCAGGTAGTATATAAATGTAAATGGACATGGGCAGTTAGAAATAATTTAAATATTGATAGAGTCTGTTGATACATAGAAGTCTTTGGTGTTTTTTTCTGTTAAGTTTTTTTTTAATTTCTTTTTCTTGGAGTACATAAACAAAATCACTTATGCCCTCTCTGAAATACAAATTCTTTCCATATATGAGAAAAATTAAAACTGCCCTTAGTAACAATGAAAATCTAGGATTAAGGTATGTATGAAAAAAGAGAGGCGTTAGACCATTCCACAGTAATTTGAACTGATTTGTTATCATAACGGAGACTACCTGTGTTTATTTGCTTTTCACATAGACCAAGAAATCATCCTTCATTAAATCAAGGAAGCTTTTTGTCTATAGCACACAATTTGTAGGTAAACATTACATTTTAAGGGCTTGTCATGTACATTTTTCCTTAGAGTTTATGAGACAAACTCTACTGAATGAAGAGCTGAAAGGAAATGCTTTCCTGTTGTGTCTGTTTTCCCCTTTTTTATTATTTTGTATATATTTAAAACTGAGTGTAACCCCCTACTTTTATTCTCCCAAGTGAAAAGGATTTTTGACTTATGGGCAAAGATTTCAAGCAGAAGTGCTCATGGGTAAAACTTTCAGTCATATCCTGCTGATGAAAGAATGCTCTACCTGACAGATAAGGAAAAGGATCAGTTATTTATACCTTTTTCACTCCCCAAATGGACTAACTTCATACCATACTCCAGAAAATTAATCTGTCAGCAATACAACTTTACTTTCAAGCTCTACGTTGGTTTCAAAGCCTTTGAGATACGCTATAGCTTAAACCAAGGATATTTAAAAATAACTCTCTAACTCTAGGTTTATGGATAACTCAGATCCTTTGGAATAACTGCAGCTTTACAGTGAGTCTCATCTGCAAGTGTGATGAAAGTTTCTCAGATGAGCAGTAGTTATGTCCATCACAGATCTTGCACCCTTCCAGAGCAGATTGTAATCCCAATGTCTTGACTATTTGTTACGTTCTCTTCTCCACATTTATCATTCTCAAAACAAATGCAGTAACTGCAACAGGATTGAAGCAATAAAAAGAGATTAAAATTGGTCTGAATCGTTTTTGTTCCCTAAGGAAAGAATAGGATCCGGTAGAGATTGTAGAACCGAAGAAATTATGTAGGAGAGAGCTCAAAGGAAGTAATCCAAATAGAATAGACTAGAATAGAATAGAATCATTAAGGTTGGAAGAGACTTCAAGGATCATCCAGTCCAACCACCTCCCTACCACCTATTACCCATTAAACCCTGTCCCTAAGTACCACATCCAAGCTTTCTTTAAACACACCCAGGAACGGTGACTCCACCACCTCCCTGGGCAACCCATTCCAATGCCCAGCCACCCTTTCCGAGAAGAAATTTCTCCTCATCTCCAACCTAAACCTCCCCTGGTGCAACTTGCGGCCATTCCCTCTTGTCCTGTCACTAGTTATCTGCGAGAAGAGGCCAACCCCTAGCTCACCACAACTTCCTTTCAGGTAGTTGTAGAGGGCAATAAGGTCTGCCCTGAGCCTCCTCTTCTCCAGACTAAACAAGCCCAGTTCCTTCAGCCGCTCCTCATAAGACTTGTGCTCTAAACCCTTCACAAGCTTTGTTGCTCTTCTCTGGACACGCTCCAGGGCCTTGATGTCTTTCTTGTGGTGAGAGGCCCTAAACTGGACACAAGACTCAAGATGCGACCTCTACCNGACATTGAACCTCATTCCATTGGCCTCTGCTCATCGATCCAACCTGTCATGGTCCCTCTACAGAGCCATCCTACCCTCAAGCAGATCAACACTTCCCCTCACCTTGGTGTCACCTGCAAACTTACTGAGGGTGCACTCAATTCCCTCATCCAAATCATCAACAAAGATGTTGAAGAGGATGGGCCCCAATGCCAAACCCTGTGGAACACTACTCGCAACCGGTCGCCAGTTGAATTTGACTCCATTCACCACCACTCTCTGGGCCCGGCCGTCTAGCCAGTTTTCAACCCAGCGAAGAGTGTACCAGCCCAAACCATGGGCAGCCAGCTTCTCCAGGATAATACTGTGGGAACTGCCTAAACCTAAGGCAAAATCTCTACCTACCTACCTCTCTGCTTACGTACTTACTGTGTGTAATAGGTGTTTGCCTACCCTGATCAACAAACTTTTAAGATTCTATAATCCTCTTTGGCAAGCTGACTTGGTACTTCCCTCTCCTTACAGTAAGAAAACCATGCAAATTTCCACTGCTGCAACTTTAAGCCCACCTCCAGAGTGCACAAAAGAATGAAATTCAAAACAACTAGAATCCAACATTTCTTTCTCCTTTTCAGTAAAATTTGATACAGTTGAAAACTGCTTTTAAGTCTCCCCCCTGCCCCCGTATTTGCGTTAAAAAACCCCCAGACAACCAAACAACAAAACAAGCAAACAAAACCCCCCAACAAACAAACAAAATCCAACTCCCGAAGCGATAAATTCAATTTCCTTGCTAGGCCTTTATCTTCAAATTTCTGGTCGAACTTGTCACTGACTTCTGGATCCTCTCCAGAAGTGCCCTGTCTTTCATGGGCACATGTAGAACGGAGTTCTCTCTGAAGTCACATTTCATTTTAAGTGGAAGGGCTTCCATTACATGTCTTCCACCTTCTTATATACTGTGTGATGTTAACCCTTTTGTAATATATGTCACCATCAAGTTACGTTAAGTGCATGATCCGTCATAGGTTCGATCTTCTTCTATAGAATTTTTCCAACCAGTTGGTTTCCTGTTGTATTTATGCTTCATCTTTGTTTATTTCTTACAGTGCCAGATTTTGTACAAATCCTTGTTGAATTGTGTCTCATTTATTGCACGTCATTTATTCAATTTCTCAATGTCATTCTTGACATCAAGAAAGTATTCAATTTATTCAAGGTAATCTGGAGTTCTAATCCTGCCCTCTAGTATGTTTACAGTTCCAGATTGGTATAACCTCAGATTTCAGAAACGTATTTCTGTTCTACTCTCTGAGTTATTTAATCCGAGGGTTATTGTCTGAGTGGATACTGGAGAGGACCAGACTGACCACAGAACCTTATAGATCCCATCTTTAAGCATCTTCCCAGCTTGACGTTGCTAAACAACTAGTACTAAACACTGGGATTAATTTCCTCATTTAATTCTGTTCACACATTTACTTTAACCACATATTCCTGTTTATGAAACTGGGGTAGAAGACAAAGTCAAAAGCTTAAAAAACAAAAGTATGTCAAATTTATTTCTTCCTTCTTATCCATACAGCCTTTTATTCTGTCATCAAAGGCCTTTCAATGGACTTCACAGTAGTTTGTCTTTACAAATCCATGTGTCAAATACTTAGAAATCTTTTTTATTTATTCCAGTGTCTTTCTAGCGCTGAAGTTAAACTCTGCTGGTCCATAAATGAGGATTCCTATTCCCCGATTTATACATGTTATACTGTATTTTATCTTTTCAGTCTTCTGGAGCCCAGCTACCTTCCACAACCACCAGATTTTCTGGGATTGCTCTAGACAGTGTCCTTAGAACTCTGAGGAGAATTTAAACAGGGTATTAAATGATTTGAAAAGACTCAACTTATTTAACTTATTTAGACAGCCTTTGAGTTGCTCTTTTTCTCTGCCAGCTGACTTCATACTTCTTGGACATTGATGTTAATTGTGTTAGCTATCTAATTACAGTTGGTGAATAGAATAGAATAGAATAGAATAGAATAGAATAGAATAGAATAGAATAGAATAGAATAGAATCATTAAAACTAAAGCCAGAAGAACATAAAACACTTCAGATCCATTGGCAACATCTGTCATTAGCCTTCTCTCTCCATTAAGCAGAAGGCTAGATCTTACCTCTTAAAAAATTACAGAGGTATGAAAATCCAGTTTTCTGAAGTCCACTCTCCTTTTTCCATTATTCTCTCCTCCTCCATTATCAATTCTACCGCTTTACTATCATTCTCCCTTAGGTTGCCTGCCCCTCTCCATTTTCAGGCATTTCCTCCTTTTTGATCAGAATCGAGAAGAGGTTTGATTTCCAATCAGCACTTTTTTACAATATTTACAGTATGAATGAGAATCTATTTAATCTGTCTTAGACACTTTGTTATCTAGATTTCCCCCACAGTCTATGCATAGAGACAGACTCATCCAGAAGTTATTCTTCCCATCCTAAAACAGCAATCTAAGAGAGGTGTAAGGGTCTGATTGCAATACGAGCCTACATGGCTAATTTAAATTAGATACCTAATTATGAAAAGGCTAAAAGTAAATTAAACATACCCAGCTTTTCGTTCTCTGTGTCCTGCTGTATTTCTTTCCCAAAAATGCCCTTTCCTCCTTCTGTTATTACCCTGGAGACTTTCAATAGATCTGTCTCCCACCAGATTCCAGATCTCAGAGTGAACATGTGCATCCTGCATCATATAAGGCAAAATACTTTACACATATCTACAACTGATTCAGTCATTTCCTTCTTGTCCCTCTTATGACCCTATTATGAATACCTCCTCCCCCCTTCAGGAAACCCAAGTCGTCTAAGCTGCACCATCTGTATATCCATACATTTATCTCCAGGATGTGTCTGTCCTTGCTCAGGCTTTTACCCTTTCCGATGGAATTGATAAGAACACCAGCTGAGACTCCTATTCTCTCACCATCACTTCAGGAGCCTTGCTGTTTCTTATGGCTTTCTCTAGCTTGTTCCTAGAGCAGTAGCATTAGCTCCCAAGTGAATGAGCCACATGGAGATGTCAGATGACTGAATGAGCCTTGGCAAACTCGTGCAGCAGCTCGGATTTGGGCAGAACCTCTCCATAAGCGTTAGGTCATACCAACAAATGGATGTTTCTGCTACTGAAAGAAGTGAGTCACCACTCACTACCACCTTTCATTTTCTTTTGCAAGCAAGGGTCACGAACCACTTAACTGTCAGAGCATGTGGTTTTTCTTCCTTCAGCTCTGCAGTTGGTTTCCCACTCATTGCCAAGACAGTTTACTACTTTTTTTTTAAAGCTTGATAGATTGCCAGCTGAGGCTGAAGCTCCATCTGCCAGCAGTAGTAGATTACAGTCAGCTTTCTCCCTGTGGAGAAATGTGTTTCTTTTCCTTCACTGGGGCTTCTGCAGACCTCAGCTTCTTTGTTCTTGGAGTCTCCATGCATAGTACATCTATGAAATCTTTGAGTTCTCTCATGCTTCTCAGCCCACCCTCCCTACCGGTAATTCTTCCACTTGATTTCTAGGAAATTACACTTCCTGGCTCTCTGGATTCTGCTATAAACCACATTCACTGAAAATCCAGACTATGACTCAGATAAAAGCATCCTAGGAGATCCTAGTATGGACATAGCTTCCCTGAGGGCAGGTAGAGGAAGAGCTGGCTGCTGAGTCAGGTCTAGCAAGGAGAAATTGATGAACCTTATTACCCTCTTTTCCATAGCCCTGTCAACCCTCTGAATCCTGGTTTATTCCAGTTTCCTTACGAAATTCTCTCTTGTTGCCATCTGTTGCTGGTTAAATGATCCCAACCTTTCTATGGGAAAGGGGGGGTTCGAAGTTAGTCCCTGATTTAGTACTTCAAAGCTGAACCTGAATTTTAAATCAAGATGTGATACCCTGTCATCTGATGACCTGGGAAGGTTTTTAGTCACATTTTACTAATCAGCATTTCTCAGGTGGTAGTTAACCCTCACACAGTCTGTCTCTGAGCCACTATGGCTAAGATCAGATGAACAGTCTGGACTAAACCTCTGTGCTTAAGCACCACGGGCTGTCCAGGGCCTTACTCAATTCCAGGACTGACTTATTCATTGAGCTCTGCAGCAGCCCCTCTGCATATCTCCAGGGTTGCACCTAAACCCCCTACCTGCTCTTCAGAAGCTCCTAAGTTGGCACCATTTATGAGGCAAATGAAGAAAACCAAGGTCAATATCTTTTGACAGGGGTCATGGCGAGGAATTTAAATGAAGCTGCAGTTGAGTCTGACTTAAGCCATTGGGGTTAGTGGTATTGGGATTTTTTATACTGATTTCGGTAGTCTTCAGAGCAGGCTGATTGTTAGTCAACTGCTATTGCTATCATATTTTAAAAGTAAAGTCCTTTCAAAGAAGAACCACCTGTGAGCCAGGTGTTACTTATTTGTTGGTAAAAAATTTAAACAGACCTGTTCTAGAAAATCTGAGAGTTACTGTTAAGCAGCGTATCATAAGACTAGGACTACTATTATTTCAGTCGGAAACCTTGGCAAAGTACTTAGCAAGGTTCCTAAAATCTCAGATTCTAAAAAATCCACCCAGGTTTTTAATCCTTTATCTAAATGCTGGAGATGTGATGACAGAGGAAGAGGTGGAGAGATTGCAGGAAAAAGTGGGAAAGTGACAAAGCTTAATTTTCTAGCTTGCTGTGTGGTTGTTTTTCTACATCAAATCAGAGTTATGTCTACAATATGATAGATTTTCCAGAATAAGATGCAGTACACACACTCCTGCTTTTTTCCTGCTGACGTATTTTTCTTCCTGATGAACAGTGGTAGATTTTCATGTGCTTAAGTCTGACAGAGGTTTTTAAATGCTTTGGTTGCCATAGACCTATCAGTGATCTCAGAATACATTTGGGCAGAGGACCAGAATAGCTGTTGCTGAATGTTATTCATAGGCAGTCAACAAAGAGAAAAAAAACCCCACAATATACTATTTTAATTTCAGAAAATAGTTACTGTTTTGGTTTGGTTTATTTTTATCTTTAGAGTGTTACCGCATCCTCAATCTGATTCTTCCTATCCCTCCTCCTATTTTGTGTGTCTGTACTCTAAATACAATTTCTGATACAACCTCACTTTTCTTGTGCCTGTCCTATCTGATTCCTGGTTTTCCAATCAGGAGGAGAAAGGGAACAGAACTTTTCCTGGATTTTCCTGAATCTGACAAAATTACAGCATTATTTCTGCTTTTAAAAGCAACTACTCCTGTACCTGCTGTCTTCTTTCAGCAACTATTTTTTTTTGCAAATTGTTGGTTTTCTACTAAGCTTATCCCAAATCTTTAATATGTCTTTAATTTAATGTAATCTGTCCCCTTTGTGTCATTGACACTCTTCAGGTTCTCTGAAACTCTCACCAGTCCTAACAAAATGCTGATTTTAGTACAAATGCACTGTCCTTTTTTGGAAATTCACAATTTTGTCTTCTCCTGCTTTCCGTTCAGTTGCTTTGACCCTTAATTTGTAATTTCCTTTAGCAAGTCCTTTTTTTCCCCCACTTTTCCTGCCATCTGGTTATATACATTTTTTACCTCCACCTTTCCTTGTTTTACTTTCTGTCCCTTAGCGGTCAAGTCTGTTCCCCCACATTTCCAGGGCCAATGACTCAAAACTGACCTTCCTGGTAATTCAGCCTGGGTTTAGTGCTTATATAAGTGGAAACTCCTCTTTCTTACCATCGCCTTCAGCACAATGGAAGTAAAAGGCTCTTTGTCCTCCTCCTCAATCAAACTGCTTCTCCATTTCTCTAGGGACAGATCTAATACAGTTCCCACTCGCAGATGATTGTAGAGGTGTAGGTTGCCTGGCCAGGGGGATGAGCCAGCTTGGGATACCTGCTCCAGGGGGGTGTGTTGTGCAGGATGAGACACTTAGGCTCTTTCCAAACTCCAGCACTTCATTCTGTATAACTTTTCCTTTCAGCTCTCACACCAATGATTTTCATCACCTTTCCTTTCAGTAGATGCAGTGTCCTTTTCTCAGCATCCTTTTTTCTTTCCTCCCATCTCCTGATCCCTTAGCTCCATAAGATAGGCTACCCCATCGAGGAGCACTGCTTGGCACAGTGATCTGCAGCATCACCTCTGTATGCAAGAGTAAACCAGGGCCAACATCTCCCCGTGCCACTCAGATGATGTAGGGCTGGTTTGCACGTGTCACCTGGGGTTTTGAACTTGTCAGTGCTGCCAGGTTTGTCCATGGTCTATGGGGCTTCCTGCTGTGAAACAAACGGTGTGCGTGGAGCTCCTTACCTCTGCAGCCAGGCACTGATCAGCACGCCCGTCAGCATAAGTGCAGGAAATTCATGGACTAATAATTTCAAGGGAAAGAGGAAAGGGGAAATAAGCGACACATCTAATGACATGCCATTTTTATTTTAGTATTGCCACTCTATATGTCCAACTGATATTCTTCCCAGTACCTTCTATTAGATAGCCCAAAGCCCTGCTCTTTACCGGTCTGGTTTATATTGCAAGATCCTTACGATAGTTACAACACAATACCTCTTCTGCTGTTCCTAAACCAGACAAATAGTGGGCTGTAAGGTTCATAAAATTATTTGTTTAGGGAAAGTCTTTAATTTTTACTTTGCTTTATCCTGATTGTCTAGATGTGAAAACAATAGCAACATGTTTCCAGGTCCCTTATATATTTCTGATCAGGAAGTGATTTCAAACTGTATCTTAAAGTAAGTCCATTTTACAACTATCAGACAGTAGAGAATGAGAAACGCTGCAAGAAAAGTTGCTTAAAAATAAAATTTTAAAATTGTCGGATGTAACTGAGTTATAAATCAAGGCTATCATGATACCACTATGCACTTTCTCATTACTGAGGGTTTATTAAAAATGCTGTGGCTAAGTGCCATGCATCCCTAAATCTGAAGGCGCAATGCTACTTTCTCTATCTTACATGTCAGTGTCATGCACATTTAAAAATGATTGATGACCTTCGTGAAGGGTATTAGAGAGATTTATGCAATGCTATTTCAGTTGTCATGATGTAATGTCAATAGTTGAAGCAACATCTGTCCAGGTGGTTTTGATATGTAAAATGTGCAGTGTTTCAACATTCTTTCTCCTGGAATTTCACAAAAATCATAAAAATATGTAATGTACAGCTGATGCTGGCATGGCTCTTGAGGTTAGAAATCCTTTGAGTCAGGTATGATGGATAGAAACCCAGGCCAAGTGCATTTTGCCATTGTTCTAAATGGAACCAAATTCTCAGCCCTTTGGGTTTCTAGCTCTTGATAGACTGTAACATTCATCACAAAGTCGATCTTTAATATATTTGACGTGCACCGGGTCTCTGTTTCAAGGACGAGAGAACTTTGACTTTGAAGAGATCACATGCAAAAATAAGAATGGATTTCAAACTGGTGGGGATGCTTTTATTCATTTTGGAATTTTGATTAGTAATTATAATAAAATATATTGTACATTTGATGACAGAATACTAGAAAAGCATGTAAGGAAGTGGACATCTGCGTATCTGAGGGGAAAAAAAAAAGCCAAGACAGAAGAATTGCTAACAAAAGTTTTCTGCATTGCTGGTAAGAGCTCAGCTAGACGACTACAGAAAGTTTTGAGTACCATACTTTCGAGTACCATACTTCAAGAAATATGTGGACCAGCTGGAGAGTCTGGAAGCTGAACTAGGGGTCTAAAAAGCATGAAGCATGAGAAAATAATGACGGAAATAGTGAAAGGCAAGGGCAACCTAAAGAAGAGAAACCTGAAGGAAGACAAAATAACAGCCTTCAAATATGTAGAGAACTGGTGCAGAGAGGAAAGGGATAATCTGTTTTTCACATCCACCAAGGTTATGAAAAACAAGGGAACTGAAACAAAACTGTGGACATTCATGCCAGACACTGGGAAAGCTTACTAAAATAAAGTCAGTGTAGCAGTGGAAGAGGTTGCTTGGGTGTTAGGAGGTATAGGTATAGTATATATCTCTAATTACAAAGTATAGTTAGAGTATAATTAGAAAGTCTAACTGATCCCATAGCAGTATGGGGTTTAAGGTTCCTTCTGGCCCTATTTTTCTGTGGGTTTTTTTTGTTTGTTTGTTTTTTAAATTAAGCAGAACTTCAGTGCTTGACCATGATTCACTCACTATTTCGTTACTGAAACAGTTTTGGAAAAGCCCTATGCTAAACACTATCTTTCAATGTGAGTTTTTTTCATTATTTGTCTACACAGAAATTTACTTTCTATGTTGAATTACTGTGTTAACCCTCTGTGTGCTCACTTCAAGTTCCTCTCTTGCTGGAACTATCTGGGATCAGAATCACTCAGAGGAGTGAAATTTGAAGTCCCTGCCACCTCTGAGGTGTCTCTCTCATGCCATTTACGAGACTCTTTGCTGGCCACAAGGGAATGCACCCAGATGACATTCCAAGCTGGCAAATTAAAGTGAGCCATAACGGCAAGGCAAGCGCTACCAGAGTCGCTCTGCAGAGGGAACGCACGGCGTTCGCAGACAGGGTGCCAATGGCACTAAAGAACATGCGGCGTTGTTCGCGGATTTCGCAGACGGCGTGGATTTCTGCAGCAGAGTGTTGCCACGCTTCGTGCCCAGGTGCTGGGGTCTGACTCGCTGGAGCCCGCCTGGGGGGAGCCTGGAAGCGCTGCTGCAAGTAGCAGCGCTGCCACAGGATGGAGCGGTCTGCCCGAAACTGCGAAATTTGGCTGGTACATTTCACACTGTAAATTTCAAACAGAAATCTGAATACGGCAAAAACATAAGCTGTTTCTGGATGTATCTCAACAAGACACTGCTTCTTGCGGGAAGCAGGTGGAAAAGAGGGAAGAATTCAGGCTAAAAAACCACAATATGCCGCAGTGGTGGAACATGAGGGCAAAGTCTATAGAGATCTCTCGAGTGCTTGTTACACTTGTTCATATTGGTGAACCGAGTTGTAGCAAAAGGGACCGCTTTCCAAAGCTCTCTGAAATATTTCACCCAGAGGATCACCTCAGTTCTCCTCCTTAAACTGAATATTTTACACTCTTTTTTTTTCAAAGATAAAGTCTGGTTGTCCCAGTACAAAATATTTGAACTGGAAAACAGAGCACCAAACCCTGTTTGTGAATTGGGTCTCTTTAGAATGGGGCTTGTGCCCCGCACCATCCTATATGTGGCGAGAGTCAATGTTATTTCAGGAGATATTCCGACAGTATCTGGGAGAAGTTATGGGTAATTCCTACTGGGGACAGAGTCCCAGCCAAGAATGAGAGATGAACAGTGCCTGTGTAGTCAAGGACTCATGTCTTCAGCAAGAGTGGGACATCGCTCTCTTAACATGGAGCAAACCCTCTTATTTCACGAAAAATCTTTCTTAGATGGATACTGTAATCAGATAAAAAATATTGGTAGGTGTTTGGGAGGAAAACATCAAGAACCCTCATGGCAGAAAAGTATTGTATCACTTGTATTTTGTTTTTGAAAGACATGTTTACACATTAATTATCACAAATTTTTTAAAAGGCTGATTTATTCTTTTAGGTTATAAAGAAGATTCTAGGACAGCAGAACATGATAACTGAAAAATTATCAAAACCTCAAAGACTATTTTTAATGCTTTTTGCAGAATGAGTTAGATATTTTTATTATTATTTATCTTACCACAGACAATGAAAAACTAACCAAATTAATTTTGATGAAGGACAATTTCTAACCAGCTTTACTGTCAAATGTTATGACTCATGATTTAATATCAAATGCTTGAATATAAAGAGTAAGTACTGCCCAATGAAGATAATCTATACAGAAAAAAAAAATCCTGCAAATATTATATGTCATTGGAATAGTTTTTATTAGCTCCGTATTGTGTTAAATAATTTTTGTAGAGAGAAAATTAATGAATTCACCCCAAGTTTTGACCATTACATTTCATCTGTGTGACTGTCTATTAAATTGGGTTTAGAAATTCAGAAATGTCCAACTTCCAGGAGATGGTGCTGTAGCACTTCAGCTACCCGCTGCCTTCCTACTGGGATGCCTGTTCAGGTTTCCAGCTTTGAAAGAAAATTTCATTTTTCACTGTGATTCCTCACAAATGCAGGAGCACCCCACCCCCTGGCCTTGAGACACACATGGTTTTTTCCCCTCCCATGAAATCCTTCGATTTTTCTGAAGCCAGAAAAAGTTTAAATAAAAAAGGAGCACAAATACTGCCTTTCCATTAATGTGGGGATCAACAAAGAGAAGTATCAAGTAATGAAATGTAAGATCAAGCCGCTTATTTTGGACCTGTCTCAAACCGGGCTTGAATTCAGTTCTGCTGTTTTGGTTGAGCTGCTTCTGAAGGTACCAGTCTGTATCTGAAGTTTTTGCCTGAGCTGGTCACCACCATTCAGCGATATTTAAATCCAGATTTTAATTCTAGCCTCTTTGCTCCTAGAGTTTCCTCAGCTGTTAATTAAGAGTTGCTTCTGAAAGCAACTCATCTCCCACCAGTGCCTGCTCCCGCAGCTCCCATGGAGTGAATCCACCACTTTACAAAATTTTACAAAAATAATAAGCAAGAGGGGAAAAAACTCCAACCAACCAAAAACCCATCAGAAATATTAAAAAAATGATTGAAATAACACCTTTTAAAGTACTAGCTTTGATCTCTCTCCCCTTATTGCCATCAGTGACTTCAGCAGGCTGATGTATATCAAGCAGAGTGCAGAGGAGACCTCTGAGTGAGCCACCACGGAGGAAGGGGCTGAGGTGGGGGGGTTCATGTGGGGCTGAGGCCGGGAGTGCCCAGCTTTCCCCCCCATCTCCAGAGGAAAGCCTTGATTTATGGCCTTACAAACCTAGGCAGTACAGCCTGCGGTGGAGATAATTTGGGTCTGACAGCTAATTCTATAGCTGTGGCATTGCAGACGTAGGAAGTCGATCAGTACTGGAAAGGCTCGGTATCTTTTTGCAGCATGCTGCCCTAAACTTTTGTCTTCTAAGTGTCGCAGGAAACCAGGACTCCTGGACACAATCCAGTATCTACATTTCTGTTCGCTTTATGTAGATAATTCGGAGCTGTGCTTTGGGAGTCTCTTCTTTTTTCTTTTCTTCTTTCCTTTTCTTTCTTTTTTTTTTTTTTTTTAAACATAATGTTTCTGAAATGTTGTAGCATAGAATGGAATACTTAAGTGCAAGGGTCTGGAAATCAGTATTTCCAGACTCCACTACTGGCACTGAGTACAGCAAAGAGGGAAGCAGGATTGTCCACAGAAAACACTGGAAAGACATGAAAAATGCAGGGCCTTAAAAATCACAATTAAAAAAATCAAACATTTGTTCATGCTTTTAATGGAAAAACTGGAAAAATAATGAAACTGTTCTCTGAGAAAATTTACATTTTGAAAAGAAAAAAAGAGCCTCTTTTTTTCCTTTTTGTGGGAGGCTTTCAATGTAATTTTTTTACTGGGTTTAGCAGTGACTTTGACAGACCCTGCTTGACCTTGAGCAAACCCTTCATCTGCTAGTTACCTAAGTTACTCCCACCTGTGGTAGAAAAGTGTCTATAGAAAGATAATGAAGCTTATCTCAAGTGTTTTTCTGCAGACACGTTCAGTAGAAAGAGGATAGCTTTATCCCCTACAGCTACGTTTGTAACATTTATTCCTTCTTCTTCCTTTCATGTCACTTCTAATGCAAGAGTGCCTTGAATTTCATGTTTCCCCTCCTTTTGCAAAGGCATGTAGCAAGCAGGAGGCATCAGATTTGTCTGCAGCATAGCAATAAATGTTTTGCAAGTCATTCTTCCTTTCATATAGGCCCTCCAGAACCTTTATCAGAGGTTGGTTGGTACCTAATTAGGTGTATCTATCAGTCTCACGGATGCTCACAGAAAGACATGTTGCCTGGAAGAAAATACTGCCTAGCACTCTCAAGCTTTCTAGAGTGCTTCTGAAAGCTGTAAAATGTCAGTGAAAAAGCTGGGTGTGTGCATGTGAAAGCATGTACATAGCTATTTGTGTAAGTACTTTATAGGGCGCGACTGAGGGCTATTGTAAATCCCTTCCCAACCTTGTCAAAAGGAAGGGCAGTTCCATTTCAGGGATAACCACTGGAGCCACGGACAAATAAAATTATGCAAGATCTCTGGAACAGTCTGGGGCAGAGAAAGGGCTTGGGCCAGGTCTGCCCTACATCTGGCTAGTGCAGGCGCTGGTGGGGGCTGCTGGTATCACCTTAAAAGTAGTCAAGACCATAGAACAAACTGTAAAAGAAAGAGTTAAGCGTAGAAAGGTACAACTGAAAACTGAACAAAAAGTGAGTGTGAGGTAGATTATATGTACTAGTTTATTCACTTTTTTTGAGAAGATATCTCATTTTTGAGACAAAAAAAGATCTAATTTACCTGGACTTCTGTAAAACCTCTGGTTTAATGGAAGAATCTGATTCAAGAATGCAGATATTAAATTTTTCATTAGACTGAGAAAATGGAATTGAGACAGGAATTATAAGTGATGTAAGTATGTAGCAGTGAAAATCAGTTGTATACATTTCCTAGAAAGATCTTAAATCTATGGTTCTTGAAGAACTGGGGCTTTTAGCAGGTTAAAAAATACTTTTAGTGATATAAAAAACATTTTACAAAGTTCTTTTTTTACCTTCTTTCTCTATATAATATTTCTTTATCTTTGATAATTCTTCAGGGTATGTTTGTGACTGAAAGTAACATCCATCATTCTGAGGCTTTCCTCACATGAACTTGCATTTTTGTAAACTCATTGCAATGTGGAGAACCATGAACACCAACATATGGTGTAGGTAAAATAAGGGTACAAACTGTATTCCTCACCTTAGCCAATGTGTACAGAGCAGGAGACTTTTTTCTGTAACCATCACTAAGAAATCAACATTTTTGTTGCTGACTGTACAGTATCCAGTTTTAATCAAAACCCTACCTAAATGCTTCCTTATTCACAAAGAAAAACTTGTTCCTAGCCACACCCTTTCAAAAATTTGGCTTGTGTGGCTATGGTTTGGCTTGAGTTTTGATGTGCTAGATAATGCAAAAACAATAAAGCTGTATGTGCTGTAGCTGTTAAGTGGTTTAACCAGGAGATTAATCTTGAGGATAACAAAAATTGAAGAACAAAGGAGAAACTGACATTGAATATGAGTTTGTGAAATTTGTCATTTTTAGTTCAGCAGAGCCAACATGCTTTAGCTGAGCTACTTATCCATATTGCAATGCACAGGAGAGTAATTGATGTAGCAGTAATAAGCTCTCTTCCCAGCATGGATATGGAATGGTAGAGAAAAGTGACAATTTAGCTCCTTTCTCATATAGCTATATCAACACAATAAGTCTATCTCTTCTACCTGTCAGCAGAGGTAAATTTGTTCCAAGCGGTACTCAGACATGGTGCTTAAACAGCAAAGAACACTGATTCTTCACTGATTTTTTCCACTTTGGTTCAGCTTCACTGAAAACTCACTTGCCTCCCTAGCAGCAGGATGGAAAGAGAAGGCTATTCCAATCTACAAGAGAATTACATGGAGAAAAAAAATGAGCAGCTTTTTTCAAAGCATACTTCTTTTTAAATATCCCTTTGGGTTGGTGGGGTGGAGAAGTTACCTACTACTATGTGGAGTTACCTACATCATGTCCAGGACTGGAAGTGGTGTAGCAGTCTGCCTTGCTGCTAGGAACTGCTGTACGGCTAATGCCTGCTGGGAACTGCTGTACTGATAATGCTGTACAACTCTAGGTAATATCTCACTACAAGAAAGTCCCTCACCACAAGAAAGACATCGAAGCCCTGGAGCGTGTCCAGAGAAGTGCAATGAAACTGGTGAAGGGGCTGGAGCACAGGTCTTATGAGGAGGGGCTGAGGGAACTGGGCTTGTTTAGTCTGGAGAAGAGAAGGCTCGGGGGAGACCTTATTGCCCTCTACAACTACCTGAAAGGAAGTTGTGGTGAGCTGGGGGTCGGCCTCTTCTCGCAGACAACTAGTGACAGGACTAGGGGGAACGGCTGCAAGTTGCGCCAGGGAAGGTTCAGGTTGGAGATGAGGAGAAAATTCTTCTTGGAAAGGGTGGTCGGGCACTGGAACAGGTTGCCCAGGGAGGTGGTGGAGTCACCATCCCTGAGGGTGTTTAAAGAAAGGTTGGATGTGGTACTTAAGGACATGGTTTGGTGGGTAATAGGTGGTGGGGGGATGGTTGGACTGGATGATACTTAAGGTCTCTTCCAACATTAATGATTCTATGATTCTATCTTTGTATTGCTCTGATCTCCTTCATATACATACACTAGCCATTCAGAGCTGTTTTTAATGTGAAATTCGGCTGGAGCTGAGGAAATTGAACCCTTGGAAGGCGCAACCTTGCTTGTTTCTTTTGAAATAATATCAGTATTAAACTTAGAAAAACAAGAAAATCTTGAAACGTTTTAAAAGTCAAGTAAAATATCTACTCAGGACTGAGTTCCATGTACAAATACTTCATTCCCCACTTTTCACAGTCAGCAGCATCTTCTCTGAAATATTTAACTGAGCCAAGAACTGAAATGTTAAATATGACATCCTCGGTGCTAGCTAGCACTACAGCTGACTTTATACAAAATAAGCAGCAACGAGCTGAGTATCTGAGAGCGGTGGCATACAACCCAAAAACTGCCTGTCACCATAAATGGCCCTTAGATACCTAAATCTTTACCTTCCTCCAGAAGAAGTTGTCAAAGTGAGATTCACCAAAGACAGAAGCTGGTGTCCTGATGCAGCTCAAGACACTATTCAGTAACGAAGGCAGATTTCAGAGTTCTGGTTAATCTCAGTCTGTAAATAGAACAATGTCCCTTTCTGTTACAGTTTCAGAGCAATTTGTTTGATTCTCAGGCAGCGACACACAGGTAGTGTAAAATACATGAAAATGGATAATAATGTATTCTTATTTTACAATTTGAAATCTCTTTATATTGCTAGTCTTGGTAAAAGAGCTCTAGGGTGAAGGAGAATGGAGTGCATTGTGCCAGGGAGATTACAGCAATGCCACAGGCATGAAAATCTGTGGGTTCGCTATACCACTCCACCGGCTCATTCTGTGACCTGGACAGATTGCAAACTGTGTATGCAGAGAGCATTTCTTTAACTTAATATTAACACTCCAGTGCTGGAGATAGGTAGGTCGTGAAGTTCACATGTCTGTGTTCACCCATCCCAACAGCTAAAGGATGTGCAGTTATGCCCTCATTTCTCCTTTTTATCTTGGCCAGAAAAGCTGCCCTGACTTGAAAAATCTCTTCCTAAAGATTTGGAATGTTCTTGGAAAAATACTATGTTTCTACAAACTGACATTTCCAAGAATAAATACTTCAGTGAAATTTTCTTGACCAGCTTGACTAAGAATCTCAGGCTCTATACCAGTAACTCCTTCTCATCTCTGTTAGAAGTGAGGCTAGACCTGTACTCTTCATCTATAAAAGGGAAATTGGAAGGGAATATGGTAAGGTGTATAAAGTCATGGATTGTTTGAGTAAAGCATGCAGGGTGGATTCATCATTATATCTCAGAAAGGAAGAATTTGAAAGCAGGAAGAGAGACTGTATCTTTAACTACAGCAACTCATAGTTGGAAAATTGTTTGTATCTGTGGACCATGGTAAAACCAAGTACAATGAGGGAAAACAGTGGAATTAGCTGGCAACAGATTAAAAACAAGCAAGAAAACAAAAAGCTGAAAATAAAAGGCATTGCTTTGCATCAAAACAGAATGAAGTTGTGTATTTCATTCAATAAGGTGCAGTACATCTAGATTATCAGAAACAAGAAGTGCATAGCAGGGAAGGGAGCACTCTACATGTGACCCACTTTTATTCTTTCCTGAGTATCCATTGCTGCTCACTGTAAGAGTCAAGTTACTAAACTGGATGAACCTTTGATCTGACTCAATGCAAGGAGGGCCAAAATCATGTAGATAGATTTCCCTTGAGAGGAAAGGTGTTGGTTTCCTATAGGACAATAAGACAGAGGGTGGAGGTGTGTTTTTTTAATGTAGTTTGGCACTAATTTTAGCATATCTATATGACTTTGCTACTTAATACTAGAAATGATAGCAGTGGATTGAGTCCCTCACAAGATGCTGCACTTCTGCACCGGTGTACATGTTGCCTTCAGCGCTGAAGTAAGATTATGGTAGCTGCTATTCTTACTGCTATTCTTGCCTCTTCATGTGATGCCTTTCCTCTCCACTGGTGCTTGGGTCACAGACAGAGGATGATGACCCTGCTGAAGCCTTGGTTATCATAAGAAAATAAGCCTTCAGGCTATAAATTCCCTTGCTTCGAGAGGAAAATCTCGTGGGTTAATTACTTGAGTTATACCAGTAAAATGGGCTCAAGATATCCTTGTAGCTTGCTTTACTACCATGTCAATGCTATCCCTTAGGTGACTTGCCCCCTCTGAAAACAGAAGCTTCAGCTGGTACTCCCTGTTTGTGCAGTAATTGTCCTACCATTTCACATTTACTATTAACCTTGTGGGTGAAGTGCTTGTTCCATTCAGCCCTGAAGAGCTGCCATCCACTCTGCATGTGTCAGAAGCTGTTTCTGTCTGGAAAACGTTTTACCGGTGGCTTTTTTTGTTTCTACAACAGAACGAAATAATTGAAGTGCACTGGTGATGGGGTGATATTATCCCTCTTCACCTTGCTGTGAAATTTTGAAGCAAGTGAAACATTCTGCCTTCTTGTTAAGTGCAAAACTTTTCATGTGCCTCCGGGGGATGACTGAGCATGTGAGCGGTTGCACTGTGGGATCTGCAGCGCTCAGGTGTCCTGCTTTCATTTGCTCAGAGGTTATGCTCACTGGCACGCTTGCCAAGGGCTGTTGGTTTGCTTTTTCAAGTGTATTCTGGGTAATTCTGTAAACTGCATTCAAATACGTGGATTACGTGGTAAATACCTCTGTCTGGTACACACGGTCCAAACCCGAGAAAGGTCAGACAATACAGTATGAGGATGCATAAGCCGTTTTCATTACACACAGAAAACAACATCTGTTTTTCCTTATTTCAGTTTTACTTTAACAGATATTGGTCAGTTAATGATTGTACAGCAATTTACCATTATTAAGCAGGTGAGCCACTACAGCACAAAAAGGCATTCTTTGGAGCCAGTGGACGATGGCGCCGTACCACAAAAGGAGTGCACGCACTGCTCAGGAGCTGCGGGAGGGCAGGTTCAGAAGCGCCACGACACTAATAGGCTTTCCTCTGGAGATTTTCTCTGTTCACACGCTTCTAAAATAAACTCCAGTCCGAAAGTGCTTCACAGAAAGTGCTGCTGGAGTACGAATAGTCAACATTTTAGCACTCAGAGAGTCCCATCTGGCAGCACACAAAAATCCAGGGAAAAAGTCACAGAGTTTGAGCTAACGCTCCAGAAAACAAACAAAAAAAGCGTGTTGCTTGTAGACAGGTACATGTCACTCTGCTTAAGAACAAAGAGGCCACAGAGCAACAAAGTCTGAATTTTTTTATCATATTTTAGGTATTGTTTCTATCTTGAGAGTGGAACCGTTAGAAATGTACTTTTTGTCCAGCAACTGTTCTTGTTGGAAATAAAATTAAACTTCCCAGCTAGCAAGAAAAGGCTTTCTGTATGTGTGTGTTTTGCACTTCTATATGACAACATTGAGTTATCAGTGGTACTTCACTGATATCAAAGAGCACATTTTACACAAGTGCTTCATAAAATAGACTCTTCTGACTGCTACTTCCTCTAAAAATGACTTGTTTGTGCTCTTGCGTGTTGCGAAGGAGACAAGTTAGAGAATGTAATCACCTTATGAAATTAGCTGTCTTCTCCCTAGCTATGGGTAGCCCAGGATGGGACAGGGTTAAACCCCTTATGTTTCCCCCATTACTGCATAGGACAGACCTCACTGTAATAAAATGTTAACGGAATGAGCAAGGTCAATGAATTCTCTGTGAGTAGGCAAAGATCAAAGGAGGACTTCACTCCAGGTGCCTCTAGGGTGGTGCACACTCTCTCTTCCTCTATGATGACATGTTAGTACCTGGGAAGATAGCACTTTGGACATTTTTCCCAAATTCCCTTCAGCCTCCGTGCATACAAGCCCCTGCTGTCAAGTATTGTTTAACAAATCAGGTTATATATGGCCATGCTTAATTTCTTGTGGGATTACATTCATATAAGAGCTCTCCAAAAAAGAGAAAAAAGTCAATGAGGAGAGCTGCTGAGTACAGAAGATAAAATGTTTGTCTAAAAAAAATCAACAGATTATTTTATTAAAATCTGAGAGTTCCTCAGTCCAGATTTCATTATTTCCATTATCTTGGCTTTCTGTAAATACATTAGTCTTGTTACACAATTCAAACTCCTATTGGCATTAATAGGATCTTAGAAGTCAGATATGGAAGAAGCCTATTAGGTAATGCAGCTATCTCCCTGCTGATGCAGGAGAAGTCATTGAATTACTTATGCTCATTGAAGAAGAGAGACCTAAAGGGTTGAATCTGCCCTTTCAAGGGTAATTCACATCAGATAAAATCACTCACTGTTATTATAACATTTTTAAGCTTTAAGATCAGTGACTGAATTTCCAAGAGAAATTGTTAGTGAAGAACATAAATAATACAGGTTAATACTGCATCTGTAGTAGCAAAAAATAGTATATATGAGATTGGGGTCTTTAGAGCTGTGAGTATATTTCTTATCAGCAGTAAATAATACTAAGCAAAGTCAAATAATATTAAGCTTCTGAAAGGCACAGCAGTGTAGATAAATGTTATATAAATCTTTTTGCAGTGACATGTTTTAAGACTTAAACTCTTGGTCTCCTATTTCTAGTCTTTGTCCCATGTGTGACGTGCTGTTATTTTCCTACAGGTTCACTGCACTTAGCCAGCAGATCACACCGGACAGACAGCCACAGTTCTTACCTTTTGGAGACTATGGTTGCTGATGAAAGCAAGCCGTGGCTCTCTAGTTGCTGGGATGCACCATAGTGCACCTCGGGAAACTGGGGTGCCCAGGTCAAGCCACTGCTCAAGTTATGCACTGCTCTTTTCTGTCTTGTTCCTGGTTTGTTTTTACATGGAAACCCTAGCATTAGACATGAGAAGAGCAGCTTCCACCAGCATGGTGCAGTAATGCAGTATCAGGATATAGCTGGGAGACATACTTCTCAGGAACTTGAAAACACCCCAGCTCTGGTAGCTGAAATAAGTGGTTTTCTTAAATGAACAGTTTAAAACTGGAAGTAAAACACCAAGAGTAAAATTATTCTAGAACAATAAGCCCTCTCTATACATGCCCTCCTTTCCAAAAATGCCATTATCTCAAGCTGGTGGATCAGACAGGTCTGCTTTGCACACGTTGCACAAGAAGGCACTATGTCCCAATACCTTGCAAGAAATTTCTGCCTCCCCTCTGGAGAGATTATTTCTATTTGGCCATGAATCCTTGACGGTCCCCTTTACCCAGGCTAGTAAAAAACAATGTTAATTGCCTTGAAGTCAGGAGTTTGCATCCTCAGAGGTTACAGGCAGTCTATTGTCCCTCCACAGTGTATTAACATTTACTACAGGCTCCATATCTTATCTCACACCACTCTTCATTCTTCCTGCTTGTTTCTCTTATAGCTACAGTCAGGATAAGCTGGCATGTTCACACAATAATTATTGAATAGCCAGGTCACATGAAATATTCATAAATCATTGCAGAACAGCCCCATCAACCATCACACTGATGTTAGAAAAAATGCGTCCTGAAAAATAATTACCAGTTTTTATGTTGCTGTCTCCCTACATAGGCATATTTCCTTCTTTCCTTGCTTCCCATTTAAGAAGTTATGTAAAAAAAGTTTTAGCAATTCATCTGATGGCTGAGCTGCAGTTATTTATAATTATGGAATATTCTTGGGTGTTTGTTTAAAGTGTGCTGGAGAGCTGCTGGTTTTGTTTTTTTCTGGTAGGCGGCTCATTACTTCATAAATCTGTGACTGAATGGGAATTGTAGCTGGGGAGCAACTGTGCTGCTTCATGCATCATGACCAAGTGTGTGTGGGAGTCAGAAACAGCACCTCTCTGGACCAGCTGCTCCATCCATCTGCAGCTGGGTCTAGGTACAGTGATCTACGGTCAAGATCTGCACTGGGAGTATTTTTATAGCTGTTTTATAGCAGCTGGTGTGAATGGCAGTAGAAAAATGAACGATCAACTTCCTAACCATCAGGAACAAACTAAGAAAGAAAAATAAGCACAAAAATTAGCACATTTTTGTTAGTATTATAACGACACTCTTTGAAGTTCAGTTTCTCAGAAGAGCTACTGTAAGCCTACATATTTATTGGTTTGTCACTCAGCTGAAAATTTGCTTTATACCAAAACTTGGCACAAAAATATATTTGAGAGGCAAATGATGTTCATAATTTCAGATGCTTTTATGTCCTCTTAAAACTGAAAAATAACTATTTAAAAAGGAAACGTTACTTGTAGCTAGTTTGGTTTTGCTACTCTTACGGAGAAAAATAAGGGTACATGATCAAATTGAGTTATTTTTAAAATCCAGGTAGAGTAGGATGGCTTGTCGAATATTGAGTTTATACTTCCAGTCCATGTGGAATCCAGCCTATGGATTCCACAACAGCAACAACTAAAGTTGTAGCTGGGGGGAAGTTGTAAAAGGGACAAATTCAGCATTCTATACATTTAATACAGTGAATGATTTTTGTTATCCTAGTTTCAGCAGGATATAAGAAGAAATATTTTTGTATAGCTCTGGCTTTTAATTTTGGATTTAAATAATCATGAGGGATCTCAGCACATTTTAGATTATATCTGCAGCTTTGCTGGAGGAGGCTCTGCATGATGTGGCTCTGCAGCTCCTGCCAGAGGAAGCATTGCCATCACATGTAAGTCTCCCCTGTAATACATTCACCACAGCATAACACAACATGCTACAGAAAGTGAGACTGGTGCCTTTTTGTCAGAGTTCATTTTAAAATTAGCTCAGTGATTATTTAGTGATTATTTAGACTTTCATTACACAAAACAGAGAGAATGGTCAAAGAAGCAAAAGGCTGATGCTTCGACGAATGATGTCTGGGAAGAGGATTCTTGGCATCTCCTGGGTAGAGTTCCCTTCCATGGAGGAAGGGGAGAAGCATTTTTATGTCTTTCAGAGCCACCTTCTTCTCTTTAGAAATGCTCATAAAAATACATCAGAAAAATAATGTCTTGAAGACAGCAACTTGCACCCAATTCTAAAGTTATATTTTTCAATAAGGTAGTACCTGGAGAACAAACTCTCTTCAGTCTGTCGTTTCCTTGAAATGACATATGCTGAACAGAGTGTTTCCGAGTACTGTTGCTATGCTCAGCCTGCCTTTCAGAAAAGAATTCCCTGCCCATGAACAATAGTCACATAACTGCCAAGTCCTGATGTGTCGATTCTCAGCTGTGTATTGTGTCAAAGGAGAACTAAAATTCTCACAGCGTTGGTCATCCCACATTGTCACAGTGTGCTGCTTACCACACTGGTTTAGCACAGGTCATTTCATGGAAATTACTGTTTCTGAACCTCCTATGTAGAAACACTTACTCCCTTACTCGTTCCTCTGCTCTGGTTTAGAGAAACAAAGATGTGTTAGGTGGGCTGTCAAGCACCAAATAGTTGTGGTGAATGGAGTTACATCCAGTTGGCAGCCAGTCACAAGTGGTGTTCCCCAGGGCTTAGTGCTGGGGCCAGTTCTTTATCAATGGTCTGGAGAAGGGGACCGAGTGCACCCTCAGTAAATTTGCAGAGAATACCAAGTTGGGCAGGAGTGTGAGGGTAGGAAAGGTCTACAGATGGGTTTGGGCAGGCTGGATCGATGGGCCAAGGCCAGCTGTATGAGGTTCAATAAGGTTCAGTGCTGGGTCCTGCACTTGGGTCACAACAACCCCAGGCAATGCTACAGGCTTTGGGAAGAGGTGGACCTGGGGGTGCTGGTTGACAGCTCACTGAACATGAGCCAGCAGTGTGCCCAAGTGGCCAAGAAGGTCAATAGCATCCTGGCTTCTATCAGGAACAGTGTGGACAGCAGGACTAAGGAAGTGATCATCCCCCTGTACTCAGCTCTGATGAGGCCACACCTCGAGTACTGTGCCCAGTTTTGGGTTCCTCAACACGAGAAGGACATCGAGGCCCTGCAGCATGTCTAGAGAAGGGCAATGAACCTGGTGAAGGGTCTGGAGCACAAGTCTTATGAGGAGCAGCTGAGGGAACTGGGGTTGTTTAGTCTGGAGAAGAGGAGGCTGAGGGGAGACCTTATTGCCCTCTACAACTACCTGAAAGGAGGTTGTAGTGAGGAGGGTGTTGGTCTCTTTTCCCAGGTAACAAGTGATTGGACAAGAGGAAATGGCCTCAAGTTGCACCAAGAGAGGTTTAGATTGGATATTAGGAAAAATTTCTTCACTGAGTGGTCAGGCACTGGAACAGGCTGCCCAGGGAAGTGGTTGAGTCACCATTCCTGTAGGTATTTAAAAGGTATGTAGATGTGGTGCTTAGGGACATGGTTTAGTGGTGGAGCCGACAGTGCTAGATATATGGTTGGACTTGATGATCTTAAAGGTCTTTCCCAACCAAAACAATTCTATGATTCTACAATTTTGTTCACGCAAAAAAAAAAAAATAATTGCAAACTCCTGTTCACTTTTGGACAGAATTTTTCCTGAATGTGACTCAGAAATGTAATGGACACAGTTTGATCAGAAACAGAAGAAAGGTGGAGATAGCAAAGTCAGAAATGTCTTAGGGAAGTCTCTGGGAATCTGTCAGAATCTGACTTACCTGAGCCTTTTGCATAGTTCTGGTTTATGACAGTCTTTCAACTACTAAACTTAGCTGAAACTTTGATGCCCTTTAAGAGGATATACATTTTGCTAGTGTTTATACCACTTGTGTCTGCCCTATTTCTTCAGGAAAAGCTTTATCCAAAGTATAACGATTCTTCTCCCCTTTAGGAAAAAAAAAAAAAATCCAAGACAAAAACCTCCCCAAACCCAAACCAAAACAAACAAAAAACTTTGTACAAATTGCCCATATATCATTCAGAGATAAATTATTAGTTACATTTCATACTAAGTATTTTGCATCAGTCTAATGAACCAATTTTGTAACCAAGATGGAATAGCATAAAACATTCAGAAAAGCACATTAAAGGCAAATTGTGTTAATATCAAATATAGGCGACCAACATAGTACTGGAAAAGAGGGTTATTCTGGGAACATTCATCGGTTGGCTTTGAGAATTCAGGCCAGATCGTGAACAGCTCTGGGCAGATCTGAATCCTTTCGCACCGACTGAGGCTCTAGCCCTTTCTGTTCAGAGTGTTTTAATCGCTGGATGATGCCGATGTAGCTGCTACAATTACCAAGAAGGTGGGGGGATGGGGAAGGGGGAGGAAGGAGCAGGGCATAGTCACCCCTTAAACACAGCCCTGCTCAGGCACTGATAAGAAAAATTGTAGAATCAAAATTATATCTCAAAATTCAGAACAGTCATTTCAACATAAAAGTAAGAGAAGAGCATCCATGAGATGCAAGAGTTTAATCTGAAAAAATCAGCTGCTCTTTCATGGCCCTGCACAGCTTAGAGCTAAAGAATTAGAAAATGCTACTGTATATTCGATGGGAAAACAGGTCTCTTTAGTGTTTTCCAGTCAGCAGTGACAGTCTGTCTTCCCTGAGCTTGGTGCAGAGGGTCAATTTGAATCCTCTGAAGTGCCAAGAGCTCCATCTGCTCTTCCATCTGAAATGGGAATATTTTTGCTCTTTTTTTTTTAATCTTGATTTGGTCTTTCGGTGTTTGTGTTAGAACACACAGCCCAGATGCCAATAATGAGGAAAATATATTAAGTGATAAGGGAAAAAACAGAGAAATTAAAATGAACGAGGTAGGAAAATTGTAAATGGAAAATGGGAGCTGATTGCAATATCCAGCCCAGGTGTGGCTGTGAATTAAAGTGCTTTCCTGAGAGATTCCTGCAGATATATCCCATAATCCTACACATCTGGGAAAGTGTTGGTCAAGACAGTCCTGGAAGTTGTGCCAAAAACACCTTAAAGATATTCCACACAAAGATCCAGCTTGCTATATACTCCAGCTGCTGTTTATTAGTGATGCTCATATTTTATGTATGCTAGCACACAGGAATTCTGTTACAGACAAAACTGTATATATAGATTTAAATCCATTGATTGTATATTCCACTTAGGCTTTATTGAGGCATTTTTCTGTACGCAATCACACAGTTTCTTTAGTTGAAACTGAAACATATGTACATACCTGCATACACACAGACATGCAAGGGAATGCTTTAATTTTCCTTAAAATGAATTTAAAAATGTCAGTGCTTCTCTTCAGGACAAAAGCTAATACATAAGGATCTTTCACTACTCCATTTGCTTTTTTTTCACAGACACCTTGAACTTTTCTAAATCCAGTGAATTTGAAAAGTCACTATTTTGAGGTTGAAAAATTAACCTGATCAGTTGTGTTACTGCATGAACCAGTCTTCAGTGCAGGAGACTTATTTGGCCATTTTTATTCTGTGTAAGATGACTATAACCAAAGAACATCAGAAAACATGCTCATATTAAGTTCTTTCAAAAGTATCCCTTCCCTTCCCATTTCCTTTCCTCTCCTTTCTTTTCCCATTTCCATTATTTCCATTTCCCCTTCCCCTTTCCTTTCCCCTTTCCTCTTCCACTCCTCCTCTTCTTCCCCCTTTCCCTTTCCCTTGCCCTTGCCCTTGCCCTTCGCTTCTCTTCCAAGTTAGCAGGTGGTGAAAAGTCGCAGATGCTGGTGGTTTTAAGACAATCCGTACTAAGAAAATGATTTCCTTAAACCTTTGAGCTATTAACAACTTTGCTTTCAACACCAGGTGTCACTGCAGTGATAGAAAATCTTAAAATATTTTGTGGAATTGGTGAACAAAGCAAGATTTTGTACTGAATATAAGAAAATAATTCCAGACATAGAGTGGCAAGGGAAACAAAATAAGTTTGTGAAACTCTATAAAGTAGGGTAGCTGACATAACTTTGAAGGCAAAGGTGGAGATAATACAGCTTTAACCATAATATATCGTCAGTATGATACTCTGGAACTAAACTGAACAATTTACATACTTAATAATTGCCCATAGTCTTACAAAGCTACTTTTAAATAGAATCAAGTATCAAGTGATGCAGGCTTAGGTGGGGAAGTTCATCAAACTAAAAAATATCAACACTTCAGAGAAACTGAACTTGCTGTGAAATAAGAACAATTCCACCGAACTTATCAATGCTTTTGGGGTACAAAATAAACTCACCATTAGATATCAAATATATTTTGAATAGCTTTGGAAGCAATATTTCACAGCGGTGTTTCACAGAGATTACTCCAGAGTGATTTCAGTGAATTTTAACACCACCAATCTGCTACATTTTGCATTGAATTTAGTTGCTGGTTTTACCACTTTCATGTCATTTTGAAAACGGTTTAGAATCTTTAAAAACATGAGTAGTATTCAGCAATATTTTACACAGAAAATTGCTTCTATTTTTAGGCCACTTCTAGAAATAACAACAATAAAAATTTGCAGAACAAACACTTGGCTGTTTTCTCTGTTCTGCTAATTCTGATGGCTGAAGGGAAATAAAAGTTTTATAAAATCACTTTGTCTAAAATGCTTGCTGAAATAAGGTTGCATTGCTGTCTACTTAAAAATATAATAAGTGTTTCAAGGTAACGTGTAAGAAGTAAAACCATTACTTTTAATAATAAAGCAGAAGGAAAAGATCAAAATGTAGAAAAAAGAGATTAGAGGGAAATAAAGCATAAGTGAAGGAGTGCAGGAGTGAAGTTGAGCCTGTTAAAGAGGGGTCAAGAAAGACATTTTTCTAAAGTTTGTCTTTTTCTTTCTCACTATCTGAATCTATTGTAATTGGCAATAAATCAAATTAATTTTCTCCTAGAAGAGTTTGTTTTGTCCACCACACTAATGGGCAAGTGATCATCCTGACTTTATCTCAGCCCACAAACTTTCTCATCCTATTTTCATCCCTGTCCCTCTAAGGAAGGGAAGGGAGGGAGGAGCTGGGTGTTTGGCCCTTAGCCAAGGCTACACCACCACATGTCTAAAGTTGCATTAATGTCAATGGGCTTTTGCTTTTGCTAAAGTGCTAAAGGACTTTGTGCTTTCCTTCCTTAATACACTTTTTTATTATACTTATAGACAGAAGGCTGTCTTCAGTAAAGAGATCTACCTCCATCCAATTGCCTTGGCATAACGTGGTCATGGCACTGCAAGTGACATTGTGCTAACATAATTTGATTAGCTGTTCTTTGCTTTTTCAGGAGAGCAAGACTCTCAGGTGTCTGCCTCATAATAAATACAATATAGTAAATGTTAACATAAGTTGAATGGCATATCCATTGAAGAGGTCTAAATACTTTTGAAGTCACTCTGCTAATTGTCCTGAAGGTCATTCAATGAAAAACAGTTCAAGAAATATAACATGACAATTTATACCAGGGTCCTGAATGAACCTGTTCTCTTCAATCACCTTTTTTATGCTTCTCACAAAAGGGATGTGAAGTTGAATTCATCCTTGATTCTCCAGGCATAAAACCCCATAATTGTTTCATGTCTCTCAACATGAAAGACTTAGTGCTACTCTGTGGTAACAGCTGTAAAACAAATAGATGAAAATACCTTTTATATGCATTTTGAAATGATGGAACTTGTAGCCGTAGACTGTTAAGAGGCCAAGGGTATGAATGGATTACTAAAGAGACAAGATACTTAATTCATGGAGGAGAAATCTGGCCATTTTCTACAGGAAAGCTGGTGAGGGGCTGTTTCTTAGTGAGTGCAGTGACAGGACAAGGGGTAATGGGTATAAACTAAAAGAGGGGGGATTTAGATTGGACATTAGGAAGAAATTCTTTACTGTGAGGGTGGTGAGGCACTTGAACAGGTTGCCCAGAGAAGCTGTGGAGGTCCCCCCCCTGGAATTGTTCAAGGCCAGGTTGGATGGGGCTTTGGGCAACCTGGTGTAGTGGAGGGTGTCCCTGCCCATAGCAGGGGGTTGGAACTAGATGATCCTTGTGGTCCCTTACACCCATACCATTCTATGATTCTATGGTCAGGAATCGTGTCTGAAACATAACCTCTGGCTTGTGAAGTTTATATTCTGAAGATTATGCCAACAGAAATATAGTTTAGTCCAT
>VWZZ01005476.1:64801-186950 GCA_013399095.1 Psophia crepitans
CCTGGGCAACCCGTTCCAATGCCCGACCACCCTTTCTGAGAAGAATTTTCTCCTCATCTCCAACCTGAACCTTCCCTGGCGCAACTTGCAGCCATTTCCCCTTGTCCTGTCACTAGTTATCTGCGAGAAGAGGCCAACCCCCAGCTCACCACAACTCCCTTTCAGGTAGTTGTAGAGGGCAATAAGGTCTGCCCTGAGCCTCCTCTTGTGTTCCTACCTACCATCTCTACAAGATACTTGGTCTACTATAAGAGTAAAAATAAGGTATGACTCCATGAGAGAATATGAGTTAGAGTGTCTTACCCAGTTACTGTTAATTAGCTCAATCACCCTAAATTTTACTACATATGCTTTCTAGCTGCACTGACTGCATACTTAGATTATTTAGCTTAAACCAAAATAAACAATAGTATTTTACCTTACAAATGGGTCAGGGTAAGAACACATATTGCAGCAGTTGGATGACTCAGCTGATGGGCCATACAACTGTCTGAAGCTGAGAATGAATGATTGTACTCCAGCAGGCAAGGTGTTCATCTGCTGGTTGATGTGGTGTTCCTCTATCAAGACCTAATCTGTTCCATGTTTTTGCTTTAAAACATAAGCGAGACGTAAATCAGAGAAGTACTTAAATGATCACCTGGACATGAGCCGGCAGTGTGCCCAGGTGGCCAAGAAGGCCAACAGCATCCTGGCTTGTATCAGGAGTAGTGTAGCCAGCAGGAGCAGGGAGGTGATCGTCCCCCTGTACTCAGCTCTGGTGAGGCCACACCTCGAGTACTGTGTCCAGTTTTGGGCCCCTCACCACAAGAAAGACATCGAGGCCCTGGAGCGTGTCCAGAGAAGGGCAACGAAACTGGTGAAGACTCTGGAGCACAGGTCTTATGAGGAGCGGCTGAAGGAACTGGGCTTGTTTAGTCTGGAGAAGAGGAGGCTCAGGGCAGACCTTATTGCTTTCTACAACTACCTGAAAGGGAGTTGTGGTGAGCTGGGGGTTGGCCTCTTCTCGCAGATAACTAGTGACAGGACAAGGGGAAATGGCTGCAAGTTGCGCCAGGGGAGGTTCAGGTTGGAGATGAGGAGAAAATTCTTCTCAGAAAGGGTGGTCGGGCATTGGAACGGGTTGCCCAGGAAGGTAGTGGAGTCACCGTCCCTGCAGGTGTTTAAAGAAAGGTTGGATGTGGTACTTAGGGACATGGATTAGTGGGTAATAGGTAGTGGGGGGGATGGTTGGACTAGATGATCCTTGAGGTCTCTTACAACCTTAATGATTCTATGACTCTATGATTCTATGATAAGCCACATTTATCCCCTGGGGTTTGCTCTGTATGCCTGATCTCCCAGTTGTACAGCTCAGGTATGATAGGGACATAATCCTGCTTCTATCTGAGCAGTCACCTAAAAAACAGGACCTGCCAGGCAGCTGGCAAATCGGGATCTCGAAAACTGGTGTTATACAGAGGCAAGACCAAATCTTGATTTATTGCTTCTGGGGTCTTATTTTAGGGTCCAAATATGTTCTTCTTTAATGTGATTTACTTCTCACGTATGTGTCTTCCTAATTTTGAAATAAGTTTTTCTGACAAATTACAGAAAGGTTTCTAACACCTCTATGTGTACTTTCTTCTGTTAATATTTAGTCAGGCTGTAGTTGGAAAGGAACAGAATTTCAGTTTTTCACAGAGACGGTAGCTAAATCAAGCTAACATTGTGTTCTCATTTAATACTTTGAATATTTTTGCAAGTTTGGGACAGATTTTTCTTTTCTACATTGTATATAATAATAAGTGAAAAATGGTATGTCATCCTGGCATGTCAGATTCCTGAACCCACCTTCCTCACCATGTCTGAAAATGGAAATTTGGAAACCTCTGAGTCAAAAAACAACTTCTCAGAAAGTGTATTTTCCCATAGAACTTTAACAAAAAAAAAAGAGTGTTTCTGTTTCCAGGAAAAGCTCTGTGAACTTAAGGTGCCTGAGAAGCTCAACTTTTTCAATAAATATATATATACAACACTCTTGTCAAGTAGGAAAATACTATAATCCACATTTCACAGATAATATATGAAGGTAAAAGGAGGTGGAAAGTAAACTTTTCAAAGAAATGTTGACCTAATGAATTTTCCTGACTTTGGAAAAACTACACTAACCAAATCTTGGAGCCATTCTCATTTTCTAATGAAAATGTTTACAAATTAAGGAAAGGTCTGCCTTTGGAAAGCTTCCTAGTATCCCACCTGATATATATTCTCAGAATGTATGTGAGGCCATATATTTTAGACTCGCAAAAATATGATTTTGCTGGCTCAGTTTGTGCCCTCTTCCCTAAATTAAAGACATTATCTGGGCACTTGCAAAGTTTTCCTAGAAAATCATGCCTATGCGAGCAGTTTGTGTTGCCATAGTTCTGACAACCACACTTTGTCACAATACCTAACTAACTATGGCAAGCCAGAATTTATTGAGCAGTCCTGGACTCTATGTCAATGTCTAGATCTGATATACCACGGTATGGCCAAAGAAATGTCTGACTGAATTCCTGATCCAGACTAATTTCTGTGGTGGGATAAGAGCATATCAAATTGTGAACACTGTCGTGTACTCTTGTTGGAATATTGGCTTTGTGGATGCATTAATTTAAACACACGGAGGATCCATTAGGCTGTATTCCAGGCTTTTGTTTTTTGGTTTTTTTTTCTGGGAAAAGAGCTTGACAGCTCTTTGAAAGACCAAGAGCTACCAAGGCTTTGAGCATTGCTTAATGAATGTTCAATTCTTAACCATTTGCCCATCCCCCCGAAAGATAAGGTCTTCAGTATGGGAACCCATAAGGAATAGATAAATTTTAATAATGGAATTATAATTTCCTCATCTAGCTATCCCACATAAAGGTAGAAGTTCCATTTAAAGCTGTTTAGTGATTGCTTTAATACTTGGCTATCTATCTGGCACAGTTATCTAGACAGTGAACTTACAGGAGAATTTTGGCCAATGGAGAAATGTCTGTGAATATTGGGCAGAAACGGGCAATAAGCCTTAATGATGAAACGTTTTGAAATAATCTGAAGGTCTTCTGCTATTTCAATGACCAGGTGACCAGGACTGTTGCCCTGGTCATTATCTCATCTCTGGACAAAATATATCAGAAAAGAACAAACCTAGAAACATGCAATAAAATTCTTAGAAAATCTGTTTAGATGCTATCAGAATCAGTTGACTTGAAATCATGTAAGACTTAAAAAGAGCCACTGGGATAATTGGTAAGAATAACCATAATTTTTTAAAGTTAGTATTGCTTCAGACTTTCTGGAAAGGCACTGAATTGTTTTGCATTTTTTGAAATACACTTTGTAAGATTTTTTTTTTCATGTCCAGTTCAAAAAACCCGTCATTCAGTTGCAGTCTTAGCAATGCCTATGAAACAGTTACATCAGATCCGTATCTGCAAGACTCATGTATCTGCAACAAAACCTATTTTCCCTGATATGCATATCATTTTTGAAATGTTTGTCTTAAAACTTTGCCTTTTGATGTTTGCCATGTAAAGGTGCAGAAGCACCCATACCAACCTGATCTCCTTCTACCAACCTGATCTCCTTCTATGACCTAGTGACTCACCCAGTGGATAAAGGAAAGGCTGTGGATGTCGTCTACCTGGACTTCAGCAAAGCCTTTGACACAATCTCCCACAGCATTCTCCTAGAGGAGCTGGTGTCTCATGGTTTAGATGGGTGCACTCTTTGCTAGGTAAAAAACTGGTTGGAAGGCTGAGCACAGAGTGTAGTGGTGATAGGAGTAAAAGCCAGTTAGTGGACAGTCACAAGTGGTGTTCCCCAGGGCTCAGTCTTGGGATCAGTCTTATTTAATATCTTTATCAAAGATCTGGCTGAGGAGATCGAGTGCGCCATCCGTAAGTTTGTGGATGACAATAAGTTGGGATGGAGTGTCGATCTGCTGGAGGGTAGGATGGCTCTGCAGAGGGATCTGGACAGGCTGGATCGATGGGCCAAGGTCAGCTGCATGATGTTCAACAAGGGCCAAGTGCTGGCTCCTGCATTTGGGTCACAACAACTCCAGGCAACGCTACAGGCTGGGGGTGGGATGGCTGGAAAGCTGCCTGAAGGAAAAGAACCTGCGGGTGCTGGTTGACAGCTCACTGAAGATGAGCCGGCAGTGTGCCCAGGTGGCCAAGAAGGCCATCAGCATCCTGGCTTGTATCAGGAATACAAGCTGTGGCCAGCAGGAGCAGGGAGGTGATCGTCCCCCTCTACTCAGCTCTGGTGAGGCTGCGCCTGGAGTACTGTGTCCAGTTTTGGGCCCCTCACTACAAGAAAGACATAGAGACCCTGAAGCGTGTCCAGAGAAGGGCAACGAATCTGGTGAAGGGTCTGGAACACAAGTCGGAGGACGGGCCGAGGAGCGGCCGAGGAAAGTGGGGTTGTTTAGTCTGGAGAAGAGGAGGCTGAGGGGAGACCTTATTGCTTTCTACAACTGCCTGAAAGGAGGCTGTAGCCAGGTGGGTGTTGCTCTCTTCTTCCAAGCAACAAGTGNAAGCTGTGGCCAGCAGGAGCAGGGAGGTGATCGTCCCCCTCTACTCAGCTCTGGTGAGGCTGCGCCTGGAGTACTGTGTCCAGTTTTGGGCCCCTCACTACAAGAAAGACATAGAGACCCTGAAGCGTGTCCAGAGAAGGGCAACGAATCTGGTGAAGGGTCTGGAACACAAGTCGGAGGACGGGCCGAGGAGCGGCCGAGGAAAGTGGGGTTGTTTAGTCTGGAGAAGAGGAGGCTGAGGGGAGACCTTATTGCTTTCTACAACTGCCTGAAAGGAGGCTGTAGCCAGGTGGGTGTTGCTCTCTTCTTCCAAGCAACAAGTGATAGGACAAGAGGAAATGGCCTCAAATTGCTCCAGAGAAGGTTTAGATTGGATATTAGGTAAAAATTCTTCACTGAAAGAGTGGTTAGGCACCGGAACAGGCTGCTCAGAGAGGTGGTGGTCAACCTTGCTGGAAGTGTACAAAAAGTGTGTAGACATGGCACTTAGGAACATGGTTTAGTAGGCATGTGGTCTTGTCTTGAGAGTTGGACTTCATGATTTTAGAGGTCTTTTCCAACCTTAAAGATTCTGTGATTCATAATATGCTGCTCTGCCCTTAGAAATTCAAATTCTGCCATTGCTTTTCTCCATGTAACATTTATCATGAAAAAAGAGCTTTGGCATGGATGACAAAGGTAAATTATTTGGACCAATTCTCAGACACAGTTGTCCTCACAGGTTGTGCCTATGCAACTAAAAAGATTAGATCAGGGACAAACTCCTAGCACAGAGACTCAGCACTTCTGTAGCTGATCTGTTACTCTTTGAAAATAAAACAACCCTGCACATCTTTCCAATGCCTGGGCCCCGCTACCTCCATTGTCAGAGTATGCAGTTTGGCTCACATCAAAGTTGTTCTATGGGTGATACTAGTGATTTAATGGTATGAGCACATCAGTGAGTGAGCCCCAGTTTTGTTAGGTGAAGCCACGAAACCCCATGTCCTTCAGCTGGCCATGTGCAGTAATGCAGGATTTTGCCCCGTTGAACTCATAAATACAAGTGCTAATGCAGGGATCAGGTTGTTTGCTGAACTGATGGTACCCTGTAGGATCACCTTGCAGCAGACAGTGCCAGCAATACCACTCTTGGGATGGTTCCTCAGCAGCAGCACTCGCCACAGCATTGCCCAATTCTTCATCTAAGGAGAGCATTTCAGTGGCAGGCTCTGTTTCTGCCATGGAGGAACCACTCATTTTACGTAGCCTTGTAAAGAATGATTTGGCTTAGAAAAGAAAACAAATGTTACGATGCATTCTGTCACTCATTCTCTCTACTTAAGGTTCACAAGTCTAGAAAGTTCAAGTGGACCAGGATTGTCTCTGGAAATCACAGTGCATGGCACAACAAAGCATGTGGCACTTAGTGTTTTTTGGGTATGTTTACTCCAACGTATTAGTACTCCTTATTCTACAAAGGAAATAGCCACAGCTATTTTAAATGTCAGCGTTACAGTTCGCCGTCATTTGGTGTGTCTGGTTTGTCATCATTCATTTAAATATTGGTGGTTTTGTTTCATATCTTAGCTGACTTTACGCATAGGAAAATCAGACAGTTCTGTAGGAACTTGCAGTGGACTGCAAAATACTGGGGCCCCCCTGCTTGTTTTTCTTGGGAAAAGCCAGCTTAGCAACACCTCCAGCAGTTGCACCACTTCACACAATAACCTCTGCCAACCAACCCAGGAATTTCAGAATTAATTCTCCTTCCCAATTCTTTCATATGTTTTACCTTCCTTTCCCATAGCAGGATGGGGATGGTTACATCCCCTCCTACCCTTCAGGTAGCAAATTCATTTTTACTACATTTCTAGCTTTCTACCCTAGGAAAAGAAAAAAAAAAAAAAGGATATGTATTAGATCTCAGTGCAATTTCATTTAACTGATTCTGAAAACAAATGTTCTTAGTTTCCTTATCTATTTTGTTTTCCTTTGCTTTGTTCTGAGGATTTCTAAAAAAGAACATTGATAAACAGGTCAAAAGAAAAATAAAATGAATGCTCATGTACTGCCTAGGAGTATTGAGACCTACCGCTCCAGAGAGAAATATCTCAGATATGGAAGGAAGTGATATGCGGCCAGCAGTATTTTACACTCTTCGTTCATCTAAACTGCCCAGAGAATCATGTTTTATAGGAGTAATAAAACAAATGGAATGGTGAAAGATGAGGCAAATGATCTGGTTAATGTATACTGTTTAGCCTTTTATAAATGCTGTAAATATCAAGAGACATTGCATCATCCATAAAAGAAGCATCCGATTTAAAATATTTATTTAGCATACAATAGCACTTGATTTTAGTGTGGGCAGACCATAGTCTGTAGCTTATTATTCTGTTTTCATAGTCTTTAAATGTCTGTCATGCTAGCAAGAATCACATCTGTAAGGCTTATGTACAAGCCATCTTTTCCCACTATTTACACGCAATCTCACTCCTAATACTGATGAAAGAGAGACTGGAAGTGCATAAAACTGAGGATAACGTGTTTCCTACAGCTTCTTTCTGCCTGTAATTCTGTTACCTGCGTATTGGTTGTTGGTTTCAGTCATCAGAAGCTTACAGATATTGAGGACATGGTTTTAGTCCATTTTACCAGAAGTGTGGAAAACTGCTGCTGGATGGTCCTGAATGCTCAGGCAGATGGAGCTTCCAAACTCCCTAGGAGCACAGCGCCTAGAGGCAGTGGCCAAGGAGTTATTATCTTGCCTATTATTCTTCTGATTCACCTTTGATCTGTCATCCCCATATCACGTACCACGCACATTTGTCACCGTCACATAGGTGGATTCCTTTGAAGTGGGGGGCTCCCTTGCCTCCAAATGCAGCTGCCATCCACCCGGACAAGAGAATTTCATTTTGCGAAAACTGGATAAGCAACAGCCCATTGCATCTGAATATTAATTATTTCTGAAGACTGTAACAGCGTATACAATGATCGTTAAATAAATCCAGATGCCAAATGGGTGCTTATGTTTTTACAATAGATGTTTCACAGGAATCAACATTTCCATAACTCAAATGGCACTGTTTGGCATTCCCTAAAGACGTGCTGTTAATAGATAGAATTGGTCAGAAATTTTCTGCTGAAGCAAAGTTTGCTGAAAAATGCCAGTTTGTTGAGTGTGAAATATTTCATTCAAAACAGCTTGGGTTTGATAAAGTTTTGCCTAATCCAAGGCAAGATTCCAAGAGAAACTGCGTTTCTGGCAGGCCTACCCCAGTCCTGGGAACTCTGTAAGTTACAGCATGGCCAGCCTGAAGGCAGGAGTCCCAAATGGGTCTGTGTCATGGCTAGGGATGCTGGAAAACTTCAGGGCCCCCCAGTAGAAATGAGTCTGGATATACTCCAAACAGAGATGAGCCTGGATTTGTCCCAGCTGGGGAACTCCCTAAAGCTACCAGAATTAGTTACAGGATGTGGAGAGTCTCTACAAGTTTGAAATTTAGAAAATTTCCACTATGGATTATACCAAAAATAAAGGAAAGATTCCTCCTTTTCAAACACTCCTGTTGATAGATGTGTTATAAATAACTAGAAGCAGTACAGAGTTTAAGCTTACAGGTCAAATCTTCATTAGTCTACACTGAGTAGAGAACTGGGCTCTAAACATGGTAAAACTAAATCAGCATAGTTCGAAACGTGGCCCATGGGTCAGATCTGGCTGAGGAACTGCTTCCATCTGGCCCAGTCACTGGTCCCTGGAGTGGAGGGAGGGTGGGCGTTCAGGCAGCTGATACAGCTCAATCAGCTGAACAACTTCTGACCTCGTGCATAGCCCTGAGCAGCTGTGGACACTCTGGGTCCTTGTGAGGGGTGGGAGTGAGGCTGAAGGTGGTGGGATCCCTGATGCACAGTGCGATTACCACAGTTGCTCCTCTTGGACCGTTCTGCTCTCAACCTGCGGTAGGCCTTTTCATTAATGCTTTCAGCTCAGAGTGATGTGCTGTGGCTCACCTTCCTACCTGACATGTCTCCTGTCCAACAGCTGAAAGCAAGGTTCACTGGAAAACACTGGGGTTTACCATATTTTGAACTAAAATTATGAGTGCCAGATTGTTTCCTTGAGACATCGTAGGTTACTGATCTCAGTTATGAATGATCCCAGTGTTGCTTTAAAATGTTCAAACATCTTTCCAACTAGATGACTTAAAAGTTTGAAACTAAAACCTTAGCTGGACAAGTTTCATATAGCTTTTGGATCAGAAGTGCTATTACTGTCAGTGTTTGTCCCAGTTATAGCAACTGTAGTAAAAATCCCATGCAGTAACAGATTGGTTGGATACTACACTGATTTTAGTGACAGCTACTCCCCTACCTTGGAGGCACAATTCCTTCCTTCATCCCTGTTTTGCCATTGTTTGTGGAAGATGGAGCAGGCCAGCATGCAGTTATCATTTAAAGAATCCAACATCGTTAAAAGCAGCTCGGTGAGGTTGGTGGGGATGAAGGCTGTAGAAAGAGTAGTTCCTTCTGTAGCCTTTTGTCCCCTTCAGGTCTTTTGATGATGGGGTAAGAAGTTGCTCTGTGGAGCTTCAGGTCTTTATCCTGGGTAGAGAGCAGGGATAGGTCTGAAGAAATTGCACCACCCTGTAGGCTAGAAGTAGCCCTTAACGGTTTTATTTCCTAGATATGAGGTTGAAGACAGTGCCAGAATTTGTTGAAGTTTTGGAGAAGGCAGGAGGTGACAAACGACCTAAGCAGAAACAAATCCAATGATCATTTGAGATGAGCTAGGCTTAAAAGGAAAAGCTAGAAAAGGAACAGCTGAGAGCATGCTGGAATTGTGGCACATGAGAGAGAGAGAGGGATGATGCATAGAGCTTGAGGAAGGGAATATTGAGGGGACATTGCTGAGGCAGAGAGCGGAAAAGCAGAAGAGCTGGCCATGCAGTTGTTTGTATTCTTGGTCATGGAGTACAAGAAGGAATACTACTCCTAAAATCAGGGCTACCAATAGTCAGCAGGACCCCACATCTTTGCTAGCAGTTTTTTTTTCATTGATCATAATGGCATCAAGAGTGGAAACATCCACTGAGAGTTCACTGAGCTGCAGTGAGAGTATGTTTCTTTTGTCCTTTCACAGGAGCAGGAAACCACAAAGGATACCCTTTCAACCACACCACTTAGTAAGGGCAAGGACAGAGCAGCTAAGCCTCAAGAGATCTTTGAAGAAATCAGTCATGTATTAAGCTCACAGAATAGGAAATGTGAGCTGGCATGTCCATGCTTGTTTGTCCATCCACACAAGGACGAGGCATAACCTGGCTCCTACACATTCGTTTTTATTTCCAAGATTCCTTAATGTCTTCTTTCTAGATTTTGTTTTGCAATATTAATTTTTTTTTTCAAAAACTGGTCAATGCCAAGCCGAGAGTTTCTTGGAAGCGTTGCTTTGGTGAGAGGTATCTCAAAGCAGCTATTTTCCATCCTTTGTGATTCCTTCAGGAGTACTGTCCTGTGCTTATTAACTGCCTCCTAAAGGGACCTACAGTGATCATCTAGTCCAACTGCCTGAACATTTCAGGGCTGACCAAAAGTCATGATGTTAATGCCAAAAGGTTTGTTGTTAAGGGCATTGTTCAAATGCCTCTTACTCGGAGACTGTAAGGCAAAAGTTCCAAGATACTGAGAAAAGGATTTCCTTTTGTAACAAAACAGTTTGTACAATTAAATAGAAAGGATTTGGATGTCAACACCAAGAATCATTTACTTCTCTAAAAGCCAGCTAATATATATGAATTCTTCAATGTGTTAATGGACTGGATATCGGCCACGTATTTGCCTGTTAAAATAGGGAATATTTTAGGTAAACGAAATACCCAATTCCAGCGTGGAATGATTTCTGGCAGATTGCATGAATCCTACTGGTATGAAACAATATAAATCTATGAATGGCAGCACTGGAATGCACAGAGCCCAGGATCACAGGGTAATTCAGTTTGGAAGGAACCTCAGGAAGTTCCTAAGAAGGTGGTTGCAATCATCGAAGATTTTGATTCTTTGTGGCAAGTACCTGAGCAGATGTCTTTGTGTACAAAGTGTCAAGGGCATCTGAAAGACAAGACTCCATGGACACAAGCTGCAACACAACACATGAAAAAAAATTAACTCTGAAGGTGGTCAGATACTGGAACAGGAACTCAGAGAAGCTGAGTCCTTGGAGATACTCAAAACCTGACTGGGGAAGGCCCTGAGCTGTTGGACCTGCTCTGAGCATGTGGTTAAACTAAAGACCTCTGGAGGTTCCTTCCATCCTGCTTAGTTCTGCAATTCTGAAACTGCTTAGAGACATCTCCTCCCCTCCATCAACATATTTACTTAAACAGTAATTAGTTAAAAATGCATAAACAAAAATAACAAAATGTGAAGACCGATGTTGCCAAATTGTAACACATCAGTAAGCTGCAACCTCATCAGGAGTAGAAAATGTGATTAAGAAGTGCTTACACTGACAAGGTGACAAGGAAAAAAGTAGTCAACATCTTTGGACTGTCATACTCTGTCATTCAAGAAAGTGGCTGGTGATGCCTCTTAGCGCCTGTCTGTGTGAGGAAGTCTGTATTCTTCACTGCAGTGGGGTAACTCTTGCCATACAATAAAGCAGACAAAATCATGAAGTAGCAAAAAAAGTCAGTGGAACTGCTGAATCACTTTGGAGACGAAACAGAAATGCAAAAAGAGAAGGTCATAGTGGAAGAGTTAAAATTTTTGTTTAACCAATCCGCCACAAAAGGTGATGTTGAAATATTTACCACAGGGATACTCAAGACATGTATAAGAATTTAAGAGCATAGTTGCAAGTAAACTACTAGCACATATGTAATCTCTCATTACACGATATGCTGTACTGGAGGGAACATCTCCCTTCTGTCCTAGGAAAGAGAAAGTATTTTGCTTCTCTTTAAAGAAGTGTAAAGTGTGAGCTGCAGATTTATGTACCGCTCAGTTTTTTTTTCAGGGTCAGTAAAATGATCCAGAATAAAAAAATATTTGTAGGTCACTAGCAAAGCATAAGAGACCTCTGATATGACCAGGTTTTAGTCTGTATTTTTGTGAACAGTACTGTCAAAAAAAAAAAAAAGAGTAATCTAACGACAGTTCTATTAACAGAGCCATACAGTACACAGACCATTTGTATTTGACTGAGGATATTTTCATGGTAGGACACTGTCCAAGTTCTATATCAAAACCCATGAAGTAAAAACTTTAATATTTGTATTTTGTTTGGAATGGCTTAGTGCTAAATATCAACAGAAGGCAAATATTTCAGGTTTTTAGCAGCAAAGTTGCCCTTTGAATAAGGAAGAAGATTTACTATTTCATAGATGAAAATTATGTGATATTAAACAGAAATCTAGCATGCCATTCCTTTCTCTTTTACCGTATGTTCATAAGACTTCCTTAAATAAATCTGAAAGGGACCTGAGAACAACCCTTTAATTTCTAGTGAATTTAGTATATTTAGTACATTTAGACAAAGAACGGTATGATGGAGAGGAGAGAGAGAAGCCCTAATGGTTACATAAATCTTGGATGAAGCAACACTCTTGAAAGCAGTGTTTCTGCACACACTCTGACCATCTTAATACGAGACCCTACTACAAGGAGGTATCTTCAGGGTGAACACTTGCATGGCTAAGTTGGGAGTGTTGAAGAGCAGTACAGCCATGCAGCACTGCGCAACATGCTAATAAGAGCCTACGGGAATACACTGTTCAGTCTTCTCCATATTGCCGAGAGAGTGATGTAAAGTAAATCAGAAAGACCTGCAGAGAGATGAGACCTAGAAATACTGCTTATGAAGGGAAATTGAAGGGATCAGCCTACTGAATCTACTCAAGAGGAGGTTCAGATATTGCTTGATTTCAATGTATAAGCCCCACCCCAACCAAAGAAATTGTAGTAGATGGCTCTCTACTGTTAACAGAAGAATATGTAACAATATGTTTGGTGTCATCTGAAACATAGATTGAAATTTTACGTTTTTAAATGCACATTATATATTGGAACTACTTACTTCAAAGTAGTTAATTTCCATTATTAGAAGGTTTTAAGTAAAAATTGCTTACCTTTCTAATCTACGTAGTGTAGATCAAACAGAAGATATGGGCCCAGGGCAGAAATTATTTCATTAAACTCAGTGAGTTTATCTGTTCAGCCAGTGCAGTTTATGCCCTCTGCTTTACCTTATCTGCTTGTCAGGCCCACCTCCACCTCAGTCAGCAACTGTCCACCCTCTGTCCAGATTCCAGTTCTAGTCATCTTCCTAAAACCTTGGCTGGTCAGTTCCCAACTTCCATCCCCTCTTTCAGGTAGCCAACTTTCATGGTTGAACATTTTTCTTCTCCCTCTAGTCCTCTTTGCATTCAGATCAACAGGAACCACTGCCCAGGCCTAGCACAGAAGACTGCTGAAACCACAGGAGACCATGGGCTCAGGCATGGGCATCCAGTTCTTCATGTTGTTTAATGGTTCACATGCTCACTGGTATAAGTTTAGCTCACAGCAAATAATATTTTGTCAGAGGGCCGCCATACATGGTTTAGGGCACAACATGCTCCCAAGGTGAAAGACATAGACAAGGCCACCCTCTTTGTAGGTGGAAGAGCATTAAATCCTGCGGATATAAGCCATATGAGGCCATTTATTCTCAGACAGAGGGAAGATCACGGATTATTTTATGTATTATTACACTAGTAGCTGAAAAGCATGGAAAAGAGGAAATTCCCTGCTCCTTGGTTGCTTCTACAGCCCTGGATCTGATCCATCCCATCCTGTGGCAGTGCAGAAATACAGCATTAGGGAAAACCCAGAACAGTGTCTACTTTGTTCTGGAAAAAAATAAACTGAATTCAGATTCTTAGTCAAAATTCTCCACAGAGAATAAATGAAATGTGGCTTTGCAAAGGTGGTGTCAGGATGTGACCCAATGAAACGTGTTTTCTCAGACATATCATGAAAGTTTACCCCTGCCCAAACACTGCTCTCTACAAGATGGGGATTTTCTAAGCAAATGCATTTTAGAAAAGTTCACCAAAACTCAACTAGTTTTTCTTTAATCCCCTCCAAAATTCTTCCTGAGAATACAGAAGACACCCAGTTTAGAAAGCTTCATGCCTAAATGTTAAACAGCCTGACATGGGCTCTTGATATGAGAAAGGTTAAAAAACAGTTGGTAAAAGGCAGTGCTATGAACTGAGCAAGTAATACAACAGTCCACTGGGAAAACTGAAAAAGAAAAGGATATGGGTCCTCCATAACTCTATTCTTCATAATATGAGTTGGATGATATCTAGTGAATTTGTTTAAATTTTTTGGATTTGGATTGGTTTACCAAGGTCATTTAAAACTGACTTCAAAGTGAGGCACAGTTATGGCAGACAAGTAAGTTGTGTTACAGGTATAAGCCTAGGCTAGTTATTCTAGGCCCTCTCACTTCTCCTTGGAGAAAGAGAAGTTTGTTCCTCTAGAAGATGAACTCAAGTTTCCAGCTGGAAACTAATTTTAGGTGCTCTGAATTTCCCCAAGAGGAACATACTACTCTAGTACCTCAAGACTCACCTGCTTATGAATATCGTGTCCCCAGATCCCTGTTCCGCATTCCTGTCTATCAGTTTGCTATTTCTATACTTTCACCAGCATGTATATTACCTTATATGGGACACATGAAGGACACAAGTTTCCAGCCTTTAAGAGAGAATGCTCTTTGCAGATTTCAGCACAGACCTTTCACATTGTCTGTTACTTGTTTTGTATTAATGACCTGTTTTGTTTTGCTTATTTTTTTTTTAAATTAGAGGTGTTTTTCTAAGCCTGATGGTGTGTGAAATGACATGCCATCCTGCACCATCAGCACATAAATAATTCACATCTCCACTGCAGATACCACAGTAAACGTACTTACAAGAATCAGGGCTTTCAAAGCATTATTGACCTCCACGCTCTTTTTCTTTTTTTCTTTTTTCCTAGTAGATGAAGTTATTTTTGCTTTTATTTATAGGGCATATAAGATGCTCAAATATTACTGTAATGGCTGAGGCATCAACATAAGATAAAGGGCTAATTGTGGAGCATTAATGTTGCTCTACAGCATTTTAAAGTATAATCTGAGTTTCATTTCATTACATCTCCTATTTAGCACTGCAAGTCCCTGCCATGTCCTGTGTCCCACAAGAAATGCCAGTGAAACAAATATCATTGCCTGTAGGCACACAAAAGCTTGTGTTTACTTTGCAACTGAACCATGAAACCTAAAATGCAACCTCAAAGATAATTTAAAAAAAAATAATTAAATTAACCCCCCCATTTTAATAAGTCTCATTCACAATAGTTTAGAAAATTTATTTTACAGGTAAGACAACAAACTATAAAAATGAAAAACAAATAAATTACTCATTTTGTTTTCTATTAATTGGTCTTATGACAATTCCTGTGCTTCCTTTATACCTGGAATACATTAACATGTCTTGCATGTCTTGCATGCTCTCGAGTATGCCTCTGACAAAGTCTGTGGAAAACATATTCAGGCAGGATCTAGGAGAGATTACTTATACTGTAGCCAGTGATTAAAAGTCTTCACAATTATTTAGCTGTACCATAACTCTAAAGTTGTTGAGAGTTTCACTATAGAATTATCATAGCAATCTTATCCTTTCAAGCTTTTGGGTCTTTTTAAATACACTGAGACCTCTGGGAAAGTAACTCAAAATAAATCAGTAATCAGCTACCCCATACTGTCCTATTCATCCTTAGAGGGGCAAAGTTGGTCCCTTGTAAGCCTGTAGAAGAAAGGTGCCTGACTTGGTGGTTAGCAGGGGAAATAGCTAGTGTTAGGCACCCACTCCAGTTCTGCAAGCTGTTTTGGGCTTTGTGTACACCACAAGGTATTGACAGTTCAGCTCATAATTTTTTTTTTTTCATTTTAAACAGTGCACTCAGTTTTGTCCAGTCCCTTCATTCATTATTCATGCCTAATGAAGTGTTTGCTCAAGCTGTGTCCTTCTCATCCTCCAGTCTCAGCACAAATCCTCACTGTGGGACTCTTGGGCTTATCTCTATGTGCCCTGAGCCCTCTTACAGACAGCTTTTCCATAGGATGATTTCTGTCACTGCTTACCAAACCACTTTTGTATCCCTTGTCCATTTTGTTAAACAGAGGGTGACTCACACAAAAGAAAGAAATACACAGTTTCAAATATAGGCAGAGTAACAGATTAATGTGATAATTTATCCTAATAAGAGCCAGATGGATGCACTTTTCATCACGACTATTTGCCAGTGATGGCAAAGTTTGTATTATGGAAAATGAAATATTGTAGCCTAATAATTTGGCAGGCATGGAACTGAAATCTGTACCCTGGACCTGACCGTGCCTGAGGAACTTCGTGATAAGTCTTGGATCCCTGTGGGACTCTGCACTGTGGCTCCTTGTACCTGTAAGACAGCCTAGTGATGTCTCTTAACAGAAACAACTGTACTGATGTTGTTTTGCAGACTTAAAGGCATAACCAGCTTTTGCTTCAGTTTGGGTTTAATCAGTCATAAAATTTATTAAAGCCTATTTTTGTTGACATAAGGAAAATCTAAATTCTGGTGAAAAAAGTGAAAAAGTAGCAGCTTCAGCTGTACGCAGGCCAAATTTTGCTATAACATGACTCTTTACCGTGACGAGTGGGTATTTGATATTCATTACAGAGCTGAAATTGAGATGTCGGAGGACTCACGGAAAGGAACTAGTCCATAATCTATTCTCCTCTCCTGCAATCTCAGTAAAGTAAAGAGGCTGCATGATGTGTAAGTCAGGGCAAGAATTACGCTGATTTCCAGTCACTCGTAGATCTTTGATCATGAACAAGAGTTGCCTGTGGAGCATACCTGAATAAACTAAAAGCAAATAACAGGAACAAACACAATCGGTTCTGAATTCTTACAGATGACATGTGAAATATCCTGTGAAGAACACACAAAAAGCAATGTAACAAATCTAGTTTGTTGTCATATTTTTATTGCACTACCCTTACTGAAGTCACACTACCCTTTCTTTTTGGCTGGATCTCTTCAGGCTTTATATTTATTAATGGCTTTGTGTTACAAGGTGCTGAAAACCTCTTGGAGAAGTATTTGCTTTCTTGAGCTGTATTTGTTTCAAAGGAAACTGTCTGTTCAGCAGCAGTCTGCTCCCTTTTGTGTGAATGAACTCTCTGCTCAGATTTGCCAGGTAGCAAATACAGGCAGCAGGAACCATCACTTGTATTTATGGAAGTAGTGAAAACTTTGCAGCAACTATAGATCTTCTTAAGCAGGAAAACACGCTAACTTATGGAAGTTCCAGTGGAAAACAGTGCATAGAATTGTGAGAAAGAATCCAATACTAAATTGTCAGATGTTTGTGAAATATAACATACAATTAAGTGTTTTCACTCTGGTGTTGATGCTGCATTTGATGAGCAAAGCTTCTGAACCTGAACAACTTAATTTTACACTTAATTTCTTGAGCTAAAGAGATAGTTGTACAAATGAACTGTTTGCATTTCATCCAAAGATGTATTATTGCACTATGTTCATGCTGCTTGTGCATTTTGTAGAGCAATTTTAAGTACTTATACATAAAGTGTTTTCCTGGGTAAATCAGATTAATCTACTGCTTGCGAAAATTCAGTCTGGTGCTGACTACAATTACACACCTTTGGTTATTTTGAAGAATCTACACCGCTCTCTGAAACTTTAAATTCTGGTTTTGGTTTGAGACATAGGTTCAGTAAATAAGGTCTTTGAAAAATGTTTATTGTCATATGAAAAACACATCAAGAGCTCTCATATCACAATAATTCAGTAGCTGCTGTAGTAAAGAATTATGTCTGACAGAGAAAATGAGTCTCTGCACTGAGCTGGGATACCTAATCCATCCCTTACCCTTGCAGGTGCATTTTTCAATCCATTGATTTCAAGTGGAGCTTCTTCAAGGTTACAGTGAAAGAATCCTAGAAACAGCTCGGCAGAAAAAGAAGCGGTTAACAAAATGAACATCAACAATTTGTTCATGTCCTTTGCCAAGGAAAGATCCTCAGACAAGCCCTCTAAATATCTATTATTTAAAATACGCCCTGCTTTTTGGGAGTCTGTACATAAGAATGAAATCAGAGAAGGTTGCTTTCTCACTCTACAGTCACAATCACTGACAGAATGTAAAGCACTCCAGCTTCAGCTGTGGTGTTTGGGTTTTTTTTCCCAAAATCATGTTTTATAAAAGTCTTTATTATCATTATTATTATTAAAAGTGTGGAAGAAAAAAACCAACAACCCACCACATATATATATGTTTAAAGCTATTTCTTTTTTTTCAGCTTTTTTGTATTTTCACTTTCGGGAGTAGAAAAATCCTCTCACTTTTCTAATTCTTTCCTAAATAAGAAACATTGTGCCCAGGAGGGATTCTATCAGTAGGAAAAAATTACACAAGCAATCAGGACTCCAAGACACTCCAAGGAGTATCCAGCCTTTGTAACCTGAGCACAGAGCTCTGGCTCTTCAGCCTGTGTATCAGTCTAGCAAAAAATTGTCACTGTACTCTGGAAATGGTCATCTCAGACCACTACAGGTCTCTCAGATCTCTCCTGAAATGTCATCTCTACCATGACATTAACTCCTGATGCAGTTAAAACTTCCAGGACACAAGTTGAGCCAGTGATAGCGAGACTAAGAGCACTGAAAAACTGATTTTCAGCTTTTTGTCCAGGTACAAACCATAGCCATTTTCCCCTGCCTCCTGGCTCAGGAGCTCGGGACCAGCTTTCCTCTATCAAGGCCCCTACCTCTGTTTCTTCACTCCGTCATTCAGGTGAACTTTATGCATATTTGGAAAAGTCTGAAAAACTTTTTTCACTTTTTTCATATCCACTGATACATCACTCCAGAACTGCACTATGTGCATGCTGTTATAAATTTCTTGTTACTTGTTACTTTATAATTTAGTCAGTTTGAATTAACTAATCAAGGAACAAAGCCAATGTGATTCCAGCAGGCAAAACCAAATATCAATAAACAGAGTTGGGACCTCTCCCATGAGGACAGGCTGAGGGAGTTGGGCTTGTTCAGCCTGGAGAAGAGAAGGCTCTGGGGACACCTAATTGCTTCCTTCCAGTACCTAAAAGGGGCCTACAGGAAAGTTGGAGAGGGCCTGTTTACAAGGGCAGGGAGTGATAGGACAAGAGGTAATGGGTTTAAACTAAAAGAGTGGAAATTTAGATGAGATATTAGGAAGAAATTCTTCCCTGTGAAGGTGGTGAGGCACTGGAACAGGTTGCCCAGAGAGGCTGTGGAGACCTCTTCCCTGAAATTATTCAAGGCCAGGTTGGATGGGGCTTTGGGCAACCTGGTCGAGTGGATGGTGTCCCTGCCCATGGCAGGAGGGTTGAAACTGAATGATCTTTGTGGTCCCTTTCACTTGAAACCATTCTATGATTCTATGATTAAAACACATATATGGAAAGGAGAATTCAGTCATGAGAAACTTGTTAATTATAAATCCATGTTCCATCTGAAATGAGTAATAATTCAAATGAGTAATAATTCACTCAATAATCCATTGATCTCTACCTCAGGACAAGATTAAGCTCAATAGCGAGCTTGGTCTCCATTGTTATCCAGTTCAGTGAGGAAACATTGTTGTCACTGCCATGGGACATCACCATACAAACATGTCTAGTTAAAATGAATAATATAGCATATATCACCAAGGCCACTGTCCCCACTGGATCAAGGTAGAGCAAATATTCCCTCTCAGGGGGGAGTATCCAGTCCCACCCAAGCTATCTGCCAGAGAATGGAAATTTCATTCAAGCCTATTAACTATACAGGCAGTAACACAGATGTTTGCACATTGAGCAGTCTATTACTTGAGGGAGTGAGGGTGCTGGCACTCCAGACTCTAAATTCTCCACATAGAAGGAAACACCACCTGGAGCAGGAAATGATCCAGGGACAAGCAACCAAAGAGAAAAGGGTGGGTGGGAAGGAAGCAGGAGGAGATCTATTGAAGGAAGAAATGTCTGTCATATCCTTGCCAGCTGCTTTTTCTTTCTATTGAAATGCAGGTTTGTTTCTGTTCATACTCTTGATTGTGGGGGGTGAGTATGTGAGTCTGTAGGATCTTCAATCTGCTGCGTTTGCCCCACAGAAGGTGGGAGTCAGCCCATGAAGCTCAGCAGCTCCCAAAACCATATGGGAGGCTCAGGAGAGGACGTGAGAAAAGTATGTGGGGGCTCAACCTGAACAGGAGGTTGAGCAGTGGTATATCTATTGTAACACAGCAGCACGCATATCACGAGTCTTTATCCAATGTGCCAGAAGGCTTTTTCAGTCAGGATTACACCATCAAAGCATCTCAATATCACTCAGTAGTGTTGATTTTGAAAAAAAATTGTAAAAATAAAACATCTGCCAGAGCACCAGATATATTATTACAAAAAGAAAGAAAAAACCCCTCCAACAACAACTTGCATTGCATGAAAATCTGGCCATAAAGCCAAAGTCTAATCCAAATCACTCAGGAGACCATCTTTGGAATAAGGCCATCTCAGAGTTACTAGACAAAATGGATACCGTTAGTTTTTGCTGTAGCAATGATAAGGTTTGTGGCTGTAACAGCCATGTTGCCTTTCAGGATTTTTCTCCTTCACCAAAGCCTTTCTTTAATTATAAAGTCTAAATATCCATTGTGTCCAGTGACCAAAAGCCATCTATTGTTTCCTGCCTCTTATACAGCTTAATGAGAATTTCTGGGGTGGATATAGCCATATGTTTAGAGTTTATATGGTAATAAAAAGTCTGATTTCCATCATAATGCCAAATGTAAATGAAGGCTGTGGAGGACTGCACAGAGGCTAGAGAAATAGCCTGAAGTCCAGATCACTCTGTTCCCCATTACAGGAGGGTAAGCCTCCAAACCTACAGAGAAACCCCTGGCAACTGTGGGGAGCCCTTGCAGGGGACTCCAAGCCATGGACTGAAGTAGAGCTGGTCTGAGAGCACAACCTAGCCCAGAGCTTGAACAAAAGGACAACAATCTAGCTCTAATGCCATACATTTCCCACGCTGTTTCTGCATAGTTTATGTGGTGTGTAAGAAGCGTGGTGGCATGGCGTAGTGCTAATGCTGGCTCTACCACATGTACTAAGAGCACACTGCAGTTGAAAATACAAATGCAAGACCCCGTCATAGAGCACTCAGAAGATGAGTGATGAGTAGTCTAGAAATGCACTTATTTTTAATTGATATCTGCTATTTTGTCAGTCAATAACTCTCTCTATCTCATGCCTCTGCCATGCTCTGCCCTAAGCATTTCATTCTCAGAAGCTAATCCACACAGCACCTACTCCACTCCCTTCAATTTGTGTTTTCTTACCAGTGAGTAGGAAAATCAGCTGGGATTAAGTTGAGCCTTTTCTTAAGACTAACAATTTAATTAATCAAGACACTGTATAAAGTAATTATAAGCCTTATTTCTACTGCCCTGAGCCCGGGCTTTGTCACCATATGTCCATGTTTCCCCAGATGTGACTTATTATTCTCCCAAAAATGTCCAGATATTCTTAGATTTTGAATGTTTAGAGTTTCATGAATCTAGCAGCCCAAGGGAAGCAACAGCTGTAACAACACGGCCCCATTGCTCGTCTTCTGTATGTAGGCAGACCCACTCCATAGGGTGTGAGGAGTTAGCCAGACACATCTGGGAAGGACTGGTGTCACTCAATTCCTTTTCAAAAGTTAGAGCACCCTGTTTTGGAATTTCCTGGTGTTCTGCACACGTGAACATGATATAAAGCTCATCTAAGTATATCTGAATTCCCTGGCTGAGTGTATTTCAGATCAAGGTGACAAATACACAGCAGGATATCACTGGATCTGATAACACACGTGCAAATTGAAAGGCTGAACTTTGCCTACATACATACTTGAAAGAGCATCACCAAAAGGAATTTGTTCTCAGTGTAGACATCCAGTGGACTCACAGGTAGGAACGTGGGCATTTGCTTTGTGTGATGAACAGACACTAGGTATGTAGTCAGGTGTTTCTGAGAACTGTGCTGCCTTTTGGTGTGTTTTAGCACCAGGACAGCTTGAGTGTCCTGCACTCTGCTGCGCTGCCCAAGCCATCACTGGTGTGGTCTGGTGATATCCTGTGCTAGAAAATAAAATATGCAGGAATACTGTCTGCTTCAAGACCTGCCAGAAGTTTGTTGCTATACCATCTGGGCTGTTTTTATTTATCCAGCTGTGATTTCTTTGGGTTTTGCATTTTTAATTAACACAGTTTTGAAAGAGGGGCAACTTTTGTTTAACCTCTTCAGCACCGCGTCATGTAGGTGAGGCAAAATACCATTCAACCACAAAGGTTCTCAAATTCAGGGTACTATCTCCTAAATTGTTTGTACTTCAAAGAAGTTATCATGAGTTATTATCCCATGGACTAAGATGAATCCCTTAAACAGGAAAGGGCTTTTTTCCAGTGGGAAGAAGGCCTGTACAGGTGGTGAGAGAAAGACTGCAGAAATTAAGGCTCAGATACCCTATCGCTAAGTTATTACCTCCAAGTTTTCCTATCTATATCTATCCTTTTTCCTGCCCCTCTCTTCCCAGCTTTAGGGACACATTTTAAAGAGTTTTACTTCACAGGTAAGCAGACAACTGTGCATGTGCGCACCAGATTTGCCTAAACGTTCACTGGTACCTTAAAACCACCATGAACAGAAATTTGGAAAATATACTCATTTAGGCAGGCAATAGTGGGCTAGTATGCACAAGCGACACCCTGCTGTCACCAGTTACAGCAGATAGTGATCTTGGCAGTCCCTGTGCATGGACTTAATTTGATGAGAAGATGACTGCAAATGTGCTGAAAATGTACGCATAAGAGTGCCTGTATGAATAAAACCTAGTGCCTTCATCATTTGCATTGCAGGATTTTACAAAGATGCTGGCTGAATTTTTATTTTTCATAACTTAAAGGCAGCAAATATAACTTTTTGTTACTATTTTTCATTACTTTCTGCAGTGTAGTTTTTGTGCTGGTCTCAAGCTTTCCTTTCAACAGACCAAAATGAGCGATGCAATTTAGTTTCCTGTAGCACCTCTCGCAATCCCACCTGGTCTTCAGCTGCCTGTCCAGAAGTCTTCTACACGTCTTGTGCAATATCTGTAAGTACCATGTGGATGTCTCAGGCAACCTGGGCATATCAAATGGGACTGAATATGTGCGTTTAGGAACAGAATTTTTCCTAAACAAGGGAAACACCTAGCTTTGCTTCCCTTTTTGAGCCAGTGCACCCTCAGACAAGTGGTACATGCCAGAAACTAAAATGGCCGTCCATTACTCAAATTTTCTACACACATCTATTAAAATATAGTAATTACATCAGCAAAGTATCAACCCTTTACCAATACAACCAGTAAAATTCAGCAGGAATGTCATGCCTCATTAACATCATCCTCCTCAATTCAGAAGCTAAGCCTGATAACACAGTAAGCAATACTAAGCCCTATGGCAAACTGGAAACATAAACATCTTAAGAACAAAACATATACTAGTTGGCAATTACTCATTAAAATATAAATCCTTGCGTCTGTTGAACTTACTTTTGCAGCCCCTTTCTGGTTGGGTGAACTGTCTACAGAATTCATCAGCTTCCAGAATCCAACGCTGGTAGAAATTTTCACCCTTGGCTGAGTATATCATACAGGGAATTGCAGATCATAGTCACACACATGGCATTTGAAGTATTGGCACCCAAATGATGCTGAAAGCTGTGTCATTTAGCCTTCAGCTTTCCAAACGGGCACTCCACCATTCTGCAACTGTTGAAAGCATGGCTAGATGTTCTTTTCACAGTCCCGTGCTTTTTGCTGTAACTCATGCCAGGAGAAAAGTAGATGCTCAAACTGATGATCATTTCACTTCCATCCTGCCCAGCAATGTTCTTCACAGCACCCTGCTGTCATCAGGAATAACGTTAATGAGCCAGCCCAAGGGAAAACTTTAGCCCAGCAGAAGAAGAAAGTCATATCCATTGCCATTAACACATCTGCAAACACATGTTTGGAGAAAGGCTTAGGGAATACAGATGCAATCTGCTCATTTTAGGTACCTAATCTAAGCTTAAATTCCAGGCACTTGCTGAAATAGCTCTAAAATAAGAGCTTGACTTCCCTATGGAGAGAGATAAGGGCTTTTGAAGGTTTTCAAAAAGAAATCTTACCAGCATCCATTTTTAAATGGGATCTTGCTCGAAATAGTCCTTCAAAACTCAGATTAAGACAAATGCCAAAAATTCCCATGGCAAAGGTATAAGAGGTCAAAAATGGAGTGTAAGCCAGGTAGAGAGCTAAGAAAATAAAAATTTCCAGCTAACTACTAGAACTACCTAAAATAATAGTCAAAATCAGCTAGAAGTTTTAGAGAAGTGTGACCTCAAATATTGGAGCCAGCCACCGAGAACCATGACAGCACAACACATTGAAGCCCTGGAGCAACACAACTTTAATTCTTTCTTCACACATCCTTCCTGGGCATGGAGCTATATGTCTGGATTCTCAAGAAAGAAAATCTGGTAGAGATCTTGCAATGATTTCTTCACTCCCTATTTTGGGAGTGATGACTTGAGTCACCAGGAACTACTTTTTAACATGTCTGAGGTTTTACAGCCTTGAAAATGCACAGTAGATACCAGTACTTGAAAGAACGGTCCTTTGGCAAGAAAGGAAAGAATTTTAGTTATCAGCACTTACTTCATCTTGTTTGTCTTAACATTGTCTTGAATGTAGGTGTAAATAATTTTATTGTTAACTGTGAATCACATGGTTAGTCTAAAAAGCACCAACAAGTTTATTCGGATACATAACTTGCAATCCAAAATTCAGGAATTAATTTTCTCAGTGTTTCAAATCTTCTGAAATGTTTTGCAGTAAATTTATTCTACCACATCTAATAAGGCTTTTTTTCTGCACTATCATTATATTTCTTCAAAACATTTCCAATAAGAACACTCTAAATTATGTCCCCTCAGCTAGTTCATCTGTTCAGTCAATAAGCAACATTTTATTGCTTTTATGAATTAAGCCCACTTTACATCCAATCATTTTGCAAACATCTGTAGCTGAATCAGTCTAGGGAGCTTTTGAAAAATCAATCAGCAGGGAACAGCTTTCACTTTTTTTTAATTTTAATTTTAATAAAGTATTTACATGTTTGCTTCACATGAAATCGAAAAAGCACGAAGTGTCGTTGTCATATGTGAACACTGCAATGAAGTTCACCTTGCACGTATAAGTTTTTCTTATTTAAAAGGAGATATACGATGATGGCATTAGAATGATAAACTACTGATAATTTGCGTCCTAGCAATGAGCAACTAAACCAGAGATACAGCAGCTCAGCTTAGTAACAGATCATAATGTAATTTCTAAGGTGTGTAGCAAGGCCACGGTATTTCAGTTGTCTTTTATTATCTTTTGTTGATTAGGAAGGCAGGCAGGCAGGCAGGCAGGCAGGAAGGAAGGAAGGAAGGAAGGAAGGAAGGAAGGAAGGAAGGAAGAAAAAGGTTTTGAAATAATGTAAAGGATTTTATGTTAGAGAATATTGAGGGTTTTTTTTTTATCTACCTGTTTTTTAATTTGAAAAATGCTAATTCATATAGTTCAAACCTTTCCAAAGGATGTGAGAGCTAGTTTTGACAAGAATAAAATTGCTGTTTAAAATGAGGAAGAATTCTACTCCTAAATAACCCAAAGATTAGGATTTTCACCTTACATTCTTAAAAAAAAAATTAAAAAAAAGTACTCTCATTCATCCTAAGGACCTGACCCCAACTCTTACTTCCTAGATGCCAGCTAAAATGCTGCAATATTCCCAGGTGAAATGAAGGTCTTTTCACTTTGAAAGGGCTTAGGGCTTAGATTGATTAGATTATAGAATGGGAAAATTGTCTAGATTTTGGAAACTCTTTGATATGGGATAATACTTTTTCTTTCCCAGCTATCCTTGGAATCAAGAGAGTTAGTTCTAACTTCTAGCTTGATGATTCCTGAGCCACGTTGGTTTCAGTAAACTAAAGACAATTTCCTTCATTCTACCTTTGCTTGTTTTTTCTAACTGAGAAATAGTTCGGGCTGGTTTGCTGTATTTTTTTGCAGTGCAGTACAAATTAAGAACAGTAAGTTGCGCCCATCTGGCGTTTCCTCTGGTTGACATGGGAGTGAAGAGGGACATATTTCTGTCTGAATAACCTTGGAAGAAAAGCTTATCAATTATGAAGAACCAGAGCAAACTGTGAAAAGCTGAAGCAAAGCCCTGGAGTGGTGACTTTTAAAAGTTTACCAGTTGTATCAAAGTTAATTGTATTCATCTAAGGTAATTATCTCAATGGGCAGGATACTTCCTGACATCAGTTACTACTGAGTTAATGAATCCAATAATGAATTGCAATAAGGTTGAAGATATTGGGAACCAGGTTCTTAGTTATCTAAAAGAACTGGCAAATTCTTGGGGTTTTGCTATTCATATACATCTTCCTCAAAAATATGAAGGTGAGTCCTTTGGTGTAACAGGTTTATGAACTGGGAAGAATTGCATAGAAAATACTTAAATTTATATTTTTAAGCTTAGCAAGAGGCAGGTCAAGTGTTTCATCTTCTTGTGAATGTTATTTCTGATACCATGTTAGGCGAATTCACACATATCTTCTTCATACATTGTAGAGATACACCCATGTGAAATAAACCGGAATGGTAATACCTCTGCCGGGTATTTTTGGCTGCCTTCACTCAGGAGAAGTTGGGAAAGTTGTCAGTGTAAATGGTGGGTTTCTGCTTCCTAGCAGTGTAACTGATGCAGAACTACTTTAGTCCAAGCCCTGAAACCACTTCCAGTCCTTTGAGACTTGCTAGAGCAACAGAGATCCTCTCCTGAAATTCAAGCCCTGCTTAACACCAGTCAGCCTGCACAGGGTGGTCTGAAGTCATGTTGACCCAGAGAAACTGCCAGCAATTGTGTTCTAGAGCTATCAGGAGGGAGTGACCATGCAGGCTTCATCCCTGTTCTGTGGGACAGAGCTGTAACACCTCCACCTTTCATCTCTCCTCATCACCTCAGGACGCTGCCACGTGGCATCACCACCTGCAGGACTTGACCAGAGCTCCTTACCTCCTGTCCTTCATATGCCCTGGCTCTTTGCTTTCACGTTGCAGGAAGGTCTAGCAAAATGAAACAGCTTGACCCCACTCAGTTGTCTTTACATTTTACTAGTGTCTTCCTTACTGTGCTTGGCTGCTTTTGCTACGTGCTTTTGCTTTCATTCTCTTAACTTATTTTTTTGCTCTGTGATCCATAGGAATAACCTTGCTGTGCAATTAACACGGGTACACAATCTGTCTAAATGCATTTGGCATGTTAACTCTTTTAAAAAAAGTTCTTACAGGTGCTTAATATACATTACTGGCATTTTATTTGGGAAGGTCATTTGAATATTTTCTCAGAACTGCTGAATTGTTTATTGATGTCATAATTAATTGTGTTACTTCTGATGTTTACTTTTCTGGGCACTGTTTCATGTTATTTAAAAAAAAACAACAAAACCCAACACAAAAAAAAACCCAAACAAAAAACTCCCCAAATTAAAATATGAGAAAATAAATTAGTCTATTTGTTTCATGCTTGCTTTTTTTTCCCCCAATCCATTAAAAAAAAAGAAAAAAAGCAAAANGAGGGAGGGAGGGAGGGAGGGGGATAAAATAGATAACTAGTATATTTTTCCTCTTAAAAGTAAGTTTTAGATTGTTGTTTATCAGGAGCTGGAGATTATGTATTTGCAACTGGTACATTGACAGCTTCTATAAGCTTCCCCTGGGAGGTCCAGAACAAAGGATATGGGCTTTTTAAAGCAAAATGCTTGAGGTCAAATTCAGAAAACTTACTGTATTCACATAGCATGGGTGCTGGATGCCCTACAAGCTTCAGGGCCCAGGCTCAGGTGACTCAAGGTACTTAGGTAAGAAAGCACATGCAGTGTCTCATAGGCAGAGCAAGTACCAGCGACGAATGATTTGGGGAGAGTGGTTACAAAAATTACAGCATTTCTTGTAGTACCTTTGAAGGTTTCCATCCCTAAATAGAGTAAACACAGCTGATTTAGCATTGACCACAACTGAAGGTACAGAAAACCTCAGTGAGGAGGCTGTAGGTAGTAAAGAAAGAAACCTCCCGAAGCAGATCAGCTGTTGATATAGTAGAAGTTTTTTATGTTGGGAAATGATCTGTCTAGGAGGCTTCTGTTCAGCTTTCTCCTATCCTTTACCTGAATACTTCCACTTCCTTCTCTTTCTCCTCTCTTTCCCAGCTCTTCTTCACCAACCCCAGCTGTGCCGAATCAAGCTGGAGTCTGTTTTAACAGAAGCAGTAAAGAACTCCAGCAGGGACTAAATCAAATGTCCAAAGTGAGAAACGCCCTCAGGTGCCCCCTTGAAGCATTTCTGCAGTGTGAGGTTCCTGTAAACAAAATACAGAAACTCATAGGGCAAATCTCTTTGCAGCCTTGTGACCAGGAGCTTTGGCACGTTATTTTTGTTCTTTGCCCAGCAACTGCGTAACCCCAGTGCAAAATGCGTTTAGAGTCCTGGGAGCTCGAGTCTACCCCAGCAGCTGTACGTGAAAGCCGACATCACGAGCATTCAAAGGTGGTGCCTCCTGACACAGCCGGATGCTTCTTTAAAGACTGTCTCATAAACTGTGGTGCAATACAGCCACCTTGATTCGAGGTCGCCTGAGTGCCCAGGGACATTAGGCTGCTGTCACTGCCGCTGCCTTCCAGGGGAGCTTTCCCACGGGTGTGGTAGTTAGGGCTTTGCCACAGAGACTTTCTGCTGCCTAGTTCGGTCTGATCTCTGCGTCTAGTTTAAGTGAGCTGAACTACCTGGGATGGTTCCTGCACTTAGTGTGAATGGAATGGAATGGAATGGAATAGAATAGAATAGAATAGAATAGAATCATTAAGGTTGGAAGAGACCTCAAGAATCATCCAGTTCAACCCTCCTCCCACCACCTATTAACCACTAAACCATGTCTGTAGCTTAGTAACTGCTAGTTGTGGCAGTTTACAGGGACAGCGCCACCCAAGACGAGAGCCGCAGCAAACTTCTACATTTGTTATAGGTTGCTCTGCAGGTCAGTCTGCAAAAGTGCAGGCAGGCTGGTGCTCAGAGCTTCCCTGAGCAGCCTTTGCTTGGCAGGTGTCAGCCTTCGCTGATCCAGGTTAAAGTAATACCTAATGAGCAAGGTTCAGGCATTTTTCAGCTGCCATCTTCTTCTCTCATGGCGATTCATTTTGCCCTCCCAGTTGAGTTTTAGTAGCTTCTAAAACTCCTACATCTAGAACAGTCAGCAAAACCAGCACTGGGATTCGGAATCTCACAGACAAACTGCTAAAACTGAAACCAACAGTTCGTTAACATTTTTAACAGCAAAGAAAAGACCTGGGGATCTGTACAGTTGGTTTTCCCCATTAAACTGGTACCAGAAGAATCTGTGCATTTCTACGGTTAACTTCAGCCAGTAAGGTAAGAAAATGCATTTTTTTGGTAACAAATAATCATTATGAGGTGCTAACTGCCAGATTTGAAAACACTTCCAACCTACACAATTTCATTGTTTACAATGCTAACTATTAAAGCAAAGAGAATTTTTTGTGACACCCCCTGGACAAAGACCAGAATGTAGATTTGCATTAACGCTCCAGTAAACAAATGATCATCAAGGAAAGATTAAAACGCAGAGGTGGTTTCCATTCTTCCTCTGCATTCTGCCCCCCCTCTTCCAGTTTTGCTTGTATTGTCATTACAAGTATCTCAGCTGCATTTTCAAATGTTTGATTATCATGTAAGCATACTCTATAAAATGGTACATAACAGCATCATAGCCCATATGTTCCCTGCCATGACAGAACAAAAGGATTTCTTGTGTTTGGTTGTAGAAACTAAATAGGAACCGTTCATTCAAATCTTCAACTTCCCCAAAATGAAACACAGAAAGTAGGTGTGAGCTACAATGTTCTATGCAATCCAATGCAAATGTATGCAAATTTCTTCATATTAGAATCATTGTCTAGTTGTCATCCTCACATGGGGCACATCAAAGCCATATGACCTGATTTTGCACCTGCTGTTTAATTAAATTTACAAGGCAGACACTCTCTCTACTCCCGGTGATATACAAATCCATTTTTACTACCACAGCTTCTAATTTACAAGGTAGTCGACTGCTGTGTTTCACCGTCAATAGCTGCCCAACTGCTCTTTGTTAAAGTGAAGATTAAAAACTGAAAACTGGCCACCATTAGAGTGTATGAATTAAAAGAAATATTAAATGTGATTTCCCTCTTCACCTCTTTAAAAAGATGAGGCAAACGGGAAACTACAGTAGGAACACTTCATACTAATTATAACAGTCTTGATTTTTTCATTCCCCTGCTGTGACGAGGCCGAGACACAGCACTTTTGTCAAGTTATCAATAGTTTTTTCTGTTTTGCAAGAGCCATATGTTGAAATGTAGCAATGCACCAGCGCTAGTAGCAATGATATTAACAAAGCTGTCTCTTTTCCTGGATGATCATGCAAAGTTTTCAGTGTTTATGCTATTGAATTCATGTCTTGTTTGGAAATGATTTTGCTGATCATAACTTAATTTTTTCCCCAAAAAAAACCCCAAAACCTGTTACTTTTTATTCCTTCCAGTGTGCAACCAGAAAGGTAGCAATAAGTCAGTAAGCCAGAATGCTCAGTACTATGAAATTGTTTTCCCCTCCTTTAGACCAGCTCATTGACTGGTGCTCTACTATAGCTAACTTCATTATTACCAACGCATTATTAGTCATCGTATATAGGTTCAGAGAGTGCCCAAGTTGTAATTTACCAAAATCCACTAATTAATCTTTATTTCACATACAGAATCACAGAATCATAGAGTGATGTGGGATGGAAGGGACCTTTAATGATCATCTAGTCCATCTGTCCTGGGTTCATGAAGGGACATCTTTCACTAGACCAGGTTGCTCAAAACTGCATCCAACCTGGCCTTGAACACTTCCAGGGATGGAGGACCCACAGCTTCTCTGGGCAACCTGTTCCAGTGCCTCACCACCCTCACAGGGAAGAATTTCTTCCTTATATTCAATCTAAATCTACACTCTTACTTTAAAAGTCCTGCCCCTTGTTCAGGTCTTACAAGCCCCGCTTAAGTATTGAAAGGCTGCAATAAGGTCTCCCCAGAGAGAGGAGACTTCTTCTGGCTAAGTATACTTGAGTTTAATTATTAAAAATTATTGAAATTATATTTAAATAAAAGGGATTACTAGCAACACATCAGAGAATAGGGGAAAATAATTACCCTGTGCTCATTTCATTTGTAGACAGAATGAGGAAAAGCAATAATAATAATGCCATATTCACAAGCAATGAGAGATTTTCAGGGAGCTACCTTTAACTAAAATAGAGAAATTAGCTCATTCTCACCTTGTTTATACTTAACTCAATGCCATGTTCTGTAGTTAGCTCCTAGGATAGATGGGACGTGTGAGAGAACAGGGGAACAGACTTTCATGCCAGAAGCGGTGGTGGTTTTTATCCCAAACTGCAAGAGCAGAGACATTTTTGGGGCTGCCTATGGGTGGCAGCACACGTTCACTCAACGACAATTACATTTCATAGAAAACTTAGAACCAGTACGTACAAGTAAATTAAGTCTTCCTTCTTTTCCCCCATTAATTCTTTTTTTTTCCATGGGGCAAATCCCTGAGATTTGTCAGTGCTTTTTGATGATGCTAAGCATTGCCGAGCTGAGAAGACAAAACCTGTGAAAACAGTGCCTAACACCCTGCCTGTCCTAAAGCCTCCTGCCTGGGTTAGAATGTGGAGCAACTCAGCCCAAGTTCCCAGCCTGCTTTCCCCAGGCTGGCTTTCTGCGGCTGCTGTGCCTCGCTGCGAGCAATGCCAGCATAGTTAGTCCCAGGGTTATCAGAAGTAATTCAGGTGCTCTGAGGTCAGCACCGAGCTGATGCTCTGCCCCACACGTGCTGCCAGGCGTGGGCCGTATGGAGATGCAGCGCGGTGGTGCAGGTGGCTGAACCTCAAGCTGCTGTGCAGCAGATGGGATTTGGCTGTGGCACTTCTGGTTACTCCCCAAGAAGGACTGATTCTCAGAAGGTAACTGTCTCAGACCTCAGTCCTGTATTTCTGAGGAGTGCCTCATGCTTTCACATCAGCTCTGGCCCCTATATAATTTTCTTTCTGGATTACTCCATTGCTGAAGTTACATGTCGCAGTTTTCCTTAGCTCCCACTGGCTCTACCTCAATGCTTTGAGTCCTTTTGGAAAAGTTAATTCAGATCAAATGTCACCAGCCCTTCTGGGGTTTTCCAGAATATGGAGGTACAAGGTGTGTATTTCCAGCACAGCTTTTCATTCCTTAGCTTTTCCTCATTTCCCCCAAGGGTATCTGTCTGACCATGGGAGATGCTCTCCGTGGGAAGGGAGTCACTTCAGGTGCAGCTCAGATGGAGCTGCCACAAATTCAATAGTGACTGAAACCATTCATCAAAGCAAGCTTTTTGAGTAGCTCCAAAAGGACAGGAAAAACAAACAAACAAAACCAAAACAGAATTTTAAAGACCACATTTGACTCATATTTAGACAAGTTTGGACACAACCAGAAGACCCAGAGCGGGCTGACAGCAGAATTTTGCCCAGTGTTTTCACATCATGTAAATGGTCATATGCAATTGTCCTTTGACTGCCTTGACTATTTTGTAATATACATTTTATACAAAAAAGCAGTAATTAAGACTTAAATAAAAAATGACCCAGTTTCAGCATAGCCCACTTTAGGTTACCATAATACCTTAATTTTCCTGTTGATTCATATTTTAATGAGGAAACTATTATTGCAGTATCTTCATTGTTTAATTAAAATTATAATTAGATATTAAAATGCTAAAGCACAAGAGTAAGTTCTTGCTGAAGGGTATCCTCAGGAAAACAAAGGCTTATAAAGGTTGTTATGGTCTGAGAAATTAGATGTGGTCACCAAATCGCATCTGAATTATTTTTTTTTTAATAATAATTACCTCACTAAGAAAATACTGGGCTCCATAAAGAATTACTGGATTAAATTTGGTAGCCTGTATAATGAAAAAGGTCATTCTTGATGATCAGTGTCGAAATTTAGGCCTTAAACTCTATAAATCAAGCAAATCAATGGTAAAAAGCAATTACACTTAGCATTTGGATAGTGTTAAAAAATACAGATCACAGAACTAATAAACCTTCAGGGTCCCCATTCTAATTCATTTCCTGCTCCACTACAGCATTAACAGCATACAATATTTCATCGTTATATATTATCTAATATTTTAGAGGCAAACAGCCACTAAGGTATGAAGATAAAATATCCTCTTCCAGGAAGAATATACAATAAATAAGAAACTATAGATACAAAGACATATATGTAAATGGAATTATTGATTTAGGTGAGAAAAATTCTCAGTTACATTTGAGAACCAACAAGCAGGATGACAGAAAGAGCAACTTGTGGAAGATCCAATCCAGAAGAGGGAGGACTAGATCCTAGCAAGGGAGCTGTGAAGACAAAGGGTAAGGGAGGTGAGCAGGAGAGGAGGGCTGCAAATCTGAGAATGAGTTGTGTGGTGGTTTACAGATAGCCGAACTCCATGGCAAGTATTGTCCTTGTAATGGAGTATTCACTGCTGCGGGGTAAGAGCATGAACCACAACTCTTATCACACTCCCAGAGCCTTTGCTCTGTCCTGTGATCAGCCAGACCAGGAGCTTGGTGGTGGGAGACAGGGGAGAAGAAGCTGCACACGTGGGCCCTGCAGTGGAGATGTAGCCATGGTGTGCATGTATATGGTGCCATGATTTGGTGGGACACCTGTTCCATGTCAGCAGCCACATCATGAACAACTTGGTGGGAAGGCCCACCAGGCAGAAGGCAAAGAGAGCTTGTGAAGGGAGCAGTGAGCAGAACGGAGAGTGGAGATGAGAACTGGTTTGCTGCACTGGAGAGGAGATAATGTGGTTCTGAGGAGTCCCAGGACAGGATGCAGCTGTCCAAAGGGAAGCATTTATTTCACTTTAGGCTCTCTGGAATATCCGGTCCAGCTTCCAGATTGTGTTCCAAAGGTTACCCGCAAATCCTGTGTCATCTGTGCAGATGTCTCTGAAACCCTGGTAGGCTTCAAGTGGCAGTGGGTGTCTATATTTATCTGACAGATGTGCTCCTCTGGTGCTGTTGACTAAATGCTCAATTCAGCTGCCTAATTCTCATCCTCTGAAGTGTATGAGGGTATCTGCAGGGTTAGGGAACTCAGGGTCTCTGGGAGGCCTGTGTTCTTCTGGAGTAGCAGCTGGAGGACAGGCAGGATACTCTGGGGCATCATGAGTGAAACGAGATATCGGCTTGTAAGAATATGAACTGAGTCCTAAACATCCATAGGCAATAATGGGAGATACTGATACATAGATACCCACATTTCATAGAATCACAGAATGGTTTGGGTTGGAAAGGGACCTTAAAGATCATTCAGTTCCAACCCCCCTGCCATGGGCAGGGACACCCTCCACTAGACCAGGTTGCCCAAAGCCCCATCCAACCTGGCCTTGAGCACTTCCAGGGATGGGGCCTCCACAGCTTCTCTGGGCAACCTGTTCCAGTGTCTTACCACCCTCATCATAAAAAATTTTGTCGTTATACCTAATCTAAATATCCTCAACTTTGCCCATTATTAGTGATGAAAGCGGTTTTATGAATTTACATTTTTAAAACTTTACCGTTTTATTCCAGGTGATTTTGGACTATTTTAATTTGTTATCTTCTAAAAATTAGAAGAATAGGTATTATTCTATGCAAAGAATGAAGAGTGATAAAGAAAGAAAAGTTAGAAGCAGAAACTGTATATGGGCCTTTAGACATTTTTCTTTTGTGCATGATATGCAAATTTAAAAACGACAGAGTCAGAGAGGCAGATTCTTTTAATACCCTTCCCAAAAGCCAATTTCATTACCGGTGTTTTGACTGCTAGTGTCTATGTTCATTGTGTAACAAAATGTCTTATCCATGCAGCTTCACAAAGGTAAAAGTCCAGTAAATTGAGTCCAGTATTTCTCCAGCTTTGCATCAGCAGAGGGGACATCGCACATATTTGAATATAAACTGGGCAACGGGACAAGAGATAAGCTTTACTACGCAGCAAACATCAGCAACAGGATTGACATAAAAGACAAATTTTAATTGCAAAAATATACCAACAATGTCATATAAAGACATCACTCGGTTCATATGTGGGTGTACTGAATAGTGAGTATGTGTTGAATTTGTCAGATTGTTTCAGGGGAAAAACAAACAAATAAACAAACAAACCAAAAGGTTAGAACTTTTCTACTGATCCTTTCAAAACAATTGGCTGATTTTTCTCTCTCTCATTTTTCAGAAGTCCTTACATGAAATTTTGAAAAATAGTGTCGGTTCCTTACAAATTCTTGCTTTTGTCCCTCTGAAATATGCAAAACACTTCATTTCAGATAGAACAGACTGTTTCACTTGAAGGAAGAGAACATTGGAAGGAAGAGGCTTGTATTAGCAGGGAGGACAAATATTGATGTTATAACCTGGACCAACACATTTGCATTGTGTTTTAGTTTCATTACCCACATTGTCTTCTCATTAGCACTAGCAGCATCTGAATAGCCGAACTGCAATCTCTTCATCTATTGGTCACGAAAGTCGCTGCGAGCGGGGTGAGCTGCAATCAGTGCGCAGGCAGTCACAGTGTGACCGGGGGCGGGGGGGAGAAAGTGGATAACCACATTGCTTCCTTGCAGTACTTTGGGTTAAAAGGCTGCAGGTAGACAGCTGAGGCCACTGCTGATGGTGACATTGTCCTGACTGCTGAATTCAGGGTCAAGTTCGCCCTCACAGGAAAGATTACTCCTGCTTTGAGAGCAACTCAGCATGTGAGAGAGGACGGGCTTCCCGGTAAGCAAGTCAGCAAGGGAAAGGAGAAAACAGAGCAAGACTCATATCCAGGAGAGAGGCTGAAACAAGAACAGGGACCAAATACAGAGATGAAACACAGCAAACCTTGTCCAAAGGGACCATTGAGACATCTCCAAGGAAGCAGCTGGACTAAGTGCCTGAGAGGACTCTTCAAGGCAGGGAGTTCTTTACAGAACTTAGAATCATAAAATGGTTTGGGTTGGAAGGGATCTTAAAGATCATCTAGTTCCAACCCCCCTGCCATGGGCAGGGACACCCTCCACTAAGACCAGGTTGCCCAAAGCCCCATCCAGCCTGGCCTTGAACACTTCCAGGGATCCAGAGGCAGCCACAACTTCTCTGGACAACCTGTTCCAGTGCCTCACCACCCTGACAGGGAAGAATTTCTTTCTAATATCTCTTCTAAATCTCCCCTCTTTTAGTTTAAACCCATTCCCCTTTGCCCTGTCACTACACTCCCTGATAAACAGCCCCTCTCCAGATTTCCTGTACATGTTCAAAACATCTCATTTATTTTCTGGCAACACTTTTGCTTTTGAAAAGTAACCTGCTTTTGTTTGCTTTGGTATGCTATGGGAGGAGCACAATGGTTACTGAGGTGAGTTTCTTGAGGTCCAAATCCTCAGGAGGTGGAAGAAGACTGCCCTCTGACAAGCATACATGGGAGCTGAAATTAAGCTAGAAAAGCATCAGTCAAGACAAGAAATATTACTGAAGGGTCAAGGTAATGTTAAGAGAAGCAGAAACAGGCTCACCTTTACATTTTCACTCGACTTGATAGTAACAGAAAGGGTGCTTTTTTGAAAACATCAGTATAGGTAACCCCGCATTCCCCCCCAAAAATCTCTAGAAAATAAAATAAAATCTTCAAGGATAAGATTGTTGTCTTACCAGTTACTTCCAGCAGGAAGTATGCATGGTACTTTGTAAGGAAGGTAACAGAGCTTGGAAGATACCTAAGATGTCCAGCTTTTCCTTACACAAACGAAATTAATAAATATACTTTACTTGCTCTTAAAATTTAATGGACTTAAGATTTCACAAGGTTGGGTGGTTTTTTTTTCTTTTATTAATGAAATCAAAGCAACTTGTGTTTTATCTTCCAGTAGAAGAACTTCAAAACTCAGTTGTAGCTAATGTCCAAAAGTCCCCTTTGTCTGTCAAACACCTGAATATGTTCAAAGCTGTGGTGGAAAACACACTTTTTATATAGTGTCCAAAATGTGCGACTCCAACTATGTTAGAAATTTTCTCATGGAAATTTGAAACATCTCTGCATATGTCTATGTGGAAAAATGTGTGAAAATGACAAAAAAAAAGTTGTTTTAATATTATATTATGGTTCACCTCCTGCTGAGGGTTTTCACAGTGGTTTACAAGCCACCTATCCTAAATATAAAATGAAGTTTCCAGTCTGTCTCAGTTCAATCTCTTAATTTTTCTCACAGATGAATATATGTGGTCTTTTATGCAAATAGATGTCTATCTTCACTATTTTGTACATTTGCCCTTGCAAATGGGCATATTTGAGTTTCACTATGGTAATTTCTTTCTAAAGAAAATATGGTGTAGGCAGATAATGGAACTGAATAATATGCCTTTTCCATTTCTAACTTCTAGGATTCCATACATGTGCAAATTAGAGAGCACTTGAGGAGAAACATTTGCAATATTTTAATTAATTTGATGGGTTAAAACACAAGAATCGTGGGGCATGTCTAGAAAAGTTAAATGCTCTCTCTAGCAGTGCAAGTTTCTAACAGATTATTATCCCTACTGGTCCCATAAATAAATAAATAATAATAATTCGTATTGTTTCTTGGGCTCAAAATGAACTTGGCATCATACAGTGCACATCAATAAAGACAGTCCCTGCCACATAGAATAATTATCTTCCAATTACGTATTCTGAATCCAGTCTCTGTGGTGCTGTGCTTGCCTGAAGGAGCTAAGAGATCTTTTGCCTAGCCACCAGTTTCTTTCTTTTCCCCACTTTCTCCTGTTTGCCTGGTCTTTTCCAGTGTTAAGACCTGCCCTGGTGAAGCCGCCAGCTGCTTCTACTAACAGCTGCATCAGAGTTTTCCTCTGTACTGGTCCCTGGATAGCAGCTATCATCCTAGAGCTGGTCTACAAAGCCACTGACCTCTCTTTAGTTAAATTGTGAACCTCTGGTGGATAGTCCACAACTCATTTATGAAACTCTACTAAACAGAAGGGTTGTTAATTAAACTGAATGTTAATAAATAAAACAGATGTGATTTTGATATCATAAAAGTAAAGGCAGTCCTGGATGGTTTTTGGAGTCACCATTAAAGCCAAAGAAAGAGGTGTAAGGTATGAAACACAAGAGTCATGTAAAATGTGAGTTACTAGTAGAATTTGTTTCAAATACTGTTACATGCTCTAGCAAAGGGCGTTGAACAAAATAGGTAGAGTGGGGCTCCCTTCCTCAAGCCAGGAAGGGATAAAAGGCTCAAACCTCTCATATACATTGTAGGTGAGTTGAAAGGGATAAACTAAAGTTTTATGCCAGAGCATCTCTATTCCATCTGAAATCCAATGTTGAGTTGCTCTGAAGTAACAAAAAAATCCCAGGACTTTTCCTACACAAAGTCCCAGAACATATTTAATCTAAATCTTCATTTGTAATTGCGATTCTGTATTTTCACAGTACTGTATTTGTTTCTTGTGGATTCCCTGTACAGCCCCATGGCCTATTCACCTATTCAGCTGCCGTCAAGTAGCACATTATGACTTTGCACAGTCACTCTAGTAAAAGAGAAACCTAATAAGATTTGTCCCAGAGACGCACACAATAGCTTAACTTCCAAGCAGGTAACAGAGCATCCCAGGACCTTAACAGCCCAGGGGTACTCGCTTCTGCACCTTCGCCAGGCAGTCTCTGAAAACAGCTATGCTATAAATTGAGTAGGCTTCCTTAAACAACTTAAAAGTAAGGGAAAGTAAAAGCATAGCCCCAATTAACAAACTTGGAATCAAATTACAATTAACTGAAATGAACTTCAAGGGGTTACAAGTTCAGATGTTATTTTATTGCAGATCATACACAGCATATTTACAGTTTCACCTCAATATGGAGTAAATCTGTTCTATTACAGTGATTCCATGTGGTAAAGGCAATAAACATGATTACTAGGTAGTTCTGGGACTAAAATCCTCCTTATTTTAGGCTGCTGCAGATAAGTTCCTTCCCTTTCTTGTGTATCAGCTAGTGAGAAAGCAAGGTGAATAAACACATATGTATAGCAGTTCCACATTGCAATTCCACAGACAGCACACACACACATAAAATCCTGTTTAAAGTAAGAAAGTTTAACCTCAGAGTCCCAAAAATAACAGATATAAAAATTTCCTGTGTAATGTAACTTAGACATCTTGCTTAGAATCATTGTGATAGTCTTCAGTTACAAACCATTTGTTTAACTCAATAAACCCTGCAAGTTTCCTTTTCTCCTGAAGAGATGTTCATTCCACATCACTTAGTTCCAGTGGTGCAGTTAGAAACTTAAAAAAGGAAAAATTCACCTACATGTTATGAGAGATTGAAATTTTTTACCAATAAATTTAACAATATTAGAAGTGGATAAATCCAGTTTCTTTGTGGATACCTCCCAGCCAGATCTGTGTCTCCCCACTTCTCTTTCTGCCATGCCAGCCTCTGATTTCTTTTGGTCCATCTGGGGATTAATTGCTGCTGTTGCAGCAAAACAGCATCACCTGGAGCTGGGAACAAACTAACCATCAGCTTGCGTTTTGCTATGAGTACCTCAACTTACTGAGCAAGATAACAAGAACAACAAAATTTTCTCATGGAAGGTGACTATGTCTTTTTAGGTATATGAGTCTTTGTGGAGAACAAGAGTTACCTCATACTGCTTTTTTTTTTTTTTTGGTGTTTCTAAGGGATCTTTACTCAATGTATTTAAGATATGTAACAACCCACAGGGGAACGGAATCAAATATAATACTGTATGCATGAACCACAAAAAGTACTGATTAGAGAGAGAAAAAAATGTTTGATCAGATTGAAAAATGTACTATGAAACTGCAGAGATCTGAATTTTTTAAAGGCTTATTACCATATTGCTGTGCTCAGGGAAATGGCTACACATCAGTATACATTTTAATTAAAGCATAAAGTTTTAAAACTAGATTCTGTTGAGTTCTTACTCAGCATACCCAGAGGGCTTCCCTCCCTGTTTGATAAACAGTGATTTTACTGACTTGGAAAAGTAGATTTTTCTAGCAGTTGCAAACACCTATCCAATAAAATTGACCTCAAATATTAAATGCTTCTCCAGATTTGTATAATGCATATAGATGTTTTGTACATTTGCTTTAAAGTCCCTATAATGTTATCATGGATAGGAAAATTTAAAATTCAGCTGTGAAACTATGAAGCTGCTAGATAAAAAAAAAAGATGTGGTGATCAAAAGAGTTCAAATGGAGGATATAGTAATAATATTTTTTTTTTTTGTGATTATTGCGAAACACATGTTCACCTGGAAACCTGTGTATGTGTACAATAAGCATGTTTGTTTCCCTCTTTTCATGCATATATATACATAAACAAGATTGGAAGAGCACTTTCTGCACATTTTTGTATGGGAATGCAAAAAGGTGTGTGCCCGTCCCAGCTTCAAGTGCCTAGTTTATATGCCAAGCTGGAAAGTCAGTCTCCCTGTACAGCCACCACAGAAAATGAGGTTTATTCCAATGGATGGCCAGAGTACCTTTTAAACAGGTTTCTCTCTGTCAGCCTCAAAATGAAACCTATTTATCTCTTTTGACTAGATAAGAGAGAGAAGCCCTTTAATTTAATTTGTCTTGTGTGGGCACCTAAGCAAGGTACTGTGAATTCCTTGGGTGTGACAAGGGCAGTAGCTCTCTAGTAAAGACTTGCGTGTTTTAGGTTGCAGTTTTCTGAAATTCTTGTTGAGGCTGTCGGTACCTTAATTCTACAAGTATCAAAAGGCTTCTTTGTTTTTCTTGTGTGTAATCAGCTCTGGTCTTAGCAATAGTTTTAACTGTGCAAAGACTTCAGGCAATGTGTGCATCCGAGTTAAGCTTAATGTCTTAACCACTGCAGGATTAATACCTACAGTAAAATATATGTTCTGATATGAACACAGACATTAGAGGCTGTTCATGCCAATGAACATGGAGGAGGAATTCATTAGTTTGTTTTCCCATTTGAAACAAAATATCAAAACCTCTCAATATCATCACTGAAGTTTTTCCAAAAGTTCTGAACACAAAAGTTCCTGCAATCCTCTCGAATGCATTCATTTCCCCTTCCTTTGTCTATCAAAATGTCAGTAATTCAGTCAGCTGTCAAGAAGGTTCTTTACACAATAGTTTGCAATATAAGTAACAAATTGAGGGTATGGAGAGATACATTTGATCACCCATGAATAACTGACACTGTACCATATTCCCATATAGCTTGCTGCATACAGTTTGCAAATTGTTTCACACAGGCTTTCCTTCCAGGGGAAGAAAAAAGAGAACTATTACCCAGATGAAGTGGTTTGCCATGATCATTTTACTGAAGTACATGAAATACAATTTGACAACGTTTGGAAGAGTCCTGTTCTATGTCCTTGAGCTTTTTTTGGGGTGGGTTTTTTTGGTCTTTGAGCTATTAAAAAAAAAAAGGGTGGAAATTTGAGATTGCCTGCTTTACTGGAACCACCCTTCGCTATCATCTCAGATGGCTGAGGTGGGGTAGACACAGTTGTCTCCGTTGCCCTTAGCCAGTTCAGAGCTCCCTGCCTCAGACAGGCATCACTGTCCTCTGAGAACTTTCTCCAAGTGTATTTGTGACTTGATGGAGTGAGACTGGACCCAGTGTTTTCACCACTGAAGTTTTAAAAGCTAATTTTTCCATGATTTGTCTAGTCCTGGCAGGCGCTAGGGCAAAAAACATCTAAATTTATGTTGAACTCAATCAAAGTAAAAATACATAGTGTTAAAAAATTCTGGTATGCTAGGATACAAAGTTTGAAGATGAACTCTCTTTTCTAAGGGTTAATAATTATTATTTTTCTGTGTGATTTCCTTTCAAATATTGTACTCAGATGTCCTCCTTAGAGTCTGAGGCATGTTCATACCATATTCCTCACTTTCCATGTCCAAGATCATGACTTGGTCATGGACTGTGTCCACATACGACATGACTGGGGTGTCCATCCTTCTCTCCATTCCCCAGTGGTGAGTTTTCCATGGAAGAAAATGGACCATGGGAGCTGGTGAGAAACTACACTGTGATGCAACAGGTCCCCAGTCTGAATGATGGAGGCGCCAAGATGGCACTCTCTGCTTCGCTTCTCTCCTGCTCACATAGGAAAGAAACTCAGATTATTTTCTGTTGCTACCCATCACTATATGTAGTCAAATTAATTTAACACTGCCATACTGGTCTACAAAATTCCCTGATGTGCCCAGATGTCTCTCATTTTTTTCAAATCAGTGCCCTGACTGTTTTGCTGTAATTTTGTACATTCACACTACCTCCTTTTCGGTAACTCATGAATCCTTTGGTAATAGAAAGACTGAGACCTGCCCTACATGTGCAAACACATGGCCTTATGAAGCTGGATGTAAGCATGTGACCCTCACTGTCCCTCTTCAACTACTAATCTGGGCTGTTCTGGCAGTAGCTTCATTTCAAAAGAGTGACAGCTGAATCTTCTGGAGTAGGCGGCCAAATACGCAGTGAAAGTACATGGTCATGAGTAACCTGGAGGCTGAGGTGTTCCTGTAACTTTTCCTTTGGATAGTTATAGAGAATGAATACCTCAATTTCCCCCAGCACTGTTCCCCAGGAAACCCAAAAATGGATAAAATCCCTGAGGTGACATTTAGTGTGAGCAATTTACTCAACCAGGCACAATTATGTTTGGCAACATTTTGGAGAAATTTATTCTCTGCTTTTATTTTAATTGTACTTAAACTTCACTTTCCAGTCTATAATATATCAAAAGGAGGAAGACAAGAGACTGAGATTAGACACTTTTAAAAATGTTTTTCAAATCCACATATGGGACAGTAATCTTGAAAATAATTGTTTTATTCCAAAGCAATAGGGTTGCTGGCCTTAAAGGAAAGCCAAAGTCTAAAACTAAACAAAAAAAAAAAGATAGGGTACCTTCCCTCTAGCACCTTACAGACCATGAGAAAGGACAGTGTGAACACTAAACAGTGCCTCAGGGTAATGATCTTCAGTTTCTTATTGCTGGGAATTTTGTAGTTGTGTTGGTAGGTGTTCTGCTGCAGGTTTGACAGAGGACATGGAGGGCACCCTGTCATCCTCATGAGTGGACTGTGGGTGAGCTGTAAGTTCAGGAAGAAACAGCAAATTTGTCAGCTTCTTTCTCTACTGCAGCCTGTACATGGTCCTGAGAACACATCCTCTATCTTCTTCAGGTTGTGGGGTGCTCACTCTCCCATCCACACTGGTTTCTGGCTTTCTGCTTCCACAAGAAGGGTTTTCCCCATCACTCAGGCCTTCTGAAAATAAAGGGAGACCAAGAAAGGGGAGGAGAAAGTTCTTTCCTTCGATACGTGCTACCTGCAGTAGGACAACAGAAGAGAGCCTAAACCAGATGTTCTAATTCAGGCCCCGATCCTCACTTGGTGAATGCTGACCTAACTATACTGACATCAATCACAAGTCAAACTGCGTGGACTTACATTCCCATCCCCAGTAGCTGAATCCTGAAGCCTGGAAAGGGCTGATCTGCAGCTGAGCTGGAGGTTGTCAAAGGTTGAGATGATTTATTCATTATTTTTTTGCTTAAATGATAGCATAGCATTACCACAACACCATGCATATTCAAAGCAGTGTCCAAACAGGAACTGTTTAATTAATTCTTACAATACCCCCTATGAAGTAGTTAAGTAAGTTAATGGGAGTTCACAGGCTCTCAGGGTTGATTAGAGCAGCAAAGCAAGGAAGTGTTTTGCTCGGGCTGATGATGTGAATGGGTAGATGAGTGAAGTGGGAGGGAAGGGTCTGGCTTTTACAGCTCTCAAGTTTACAAGGCTAAGTCTTTAAGGAACTGAAACAGCTATCATCAGTGTTCAGATTAAAGCTGTTCTTTAAGAGGGACTCACATTATATTTGGATTTTTGATTCCTGCTGAAAGTATAATATTTATTTTTCATCAGAATTAGTGTTATTATGTTTTAATGACATTCACATGGCCTTATTCCCAAAAAGAATATTTAATTTATCACATGGACAGCAGGCTGTAAGTGATGCTACTAACTATTCTTTCCTTTCTCTTTAGCAGCTTTCAGGCAAAATGGTAGCAAAGTTACTATCACTCAACAGTGACAATGGGGTTTTCAGCGAGCTATGACATTTTGATTGGTGTCCATCATTAAAGTGAAATAAAAGGAAAAAGGAAACATAGCAATACAAAAGAAAGGAAGAAAAATGATGGTGCTGATGATATAAAATAAGCATGAAATGATTGAAGGACAAACAATGAACCAAAGTAAAAGAGTAATTTCCCTTCTCACCCTAGATTTTCTCCAGTTGCAGTCTATTAACCTAGCTTAAGAGCATGTAGAAGATCCATATGAAAGAGACAAATAATGGGGCTCTGAAATGATCAAAATATTGGTAAAAGTAAAACCTGAAGTCAAACCTGATATTTGGCTGCAGTCACCTCCCACTCAGCAGCCAAGGATTATGTGACACTGGCTCCTTCTGTCCAGCTGGACTGAGTGCTGCAGTCAGAACCGTAAGAGCTGGCTACATTCATGGGTGTAGGGGGGAAAAGTGAGTGGGTAAGATGCTTTTAAGAAGCAGCCTGCTGAGTAATGTTGCATTAGACTTTCTCAGAGAGCTCTTCAGCATCTGAAACCCATGATGGGAGAAAAGACAGAGGGGAACCTGCAAGACCAGGTTATTTAAAGAATGATCTTTCCTTCTTCCAAACCTGACTCCATAGATGACTGATCTGTCTAAGGTACTGCAAGATCTGGCTCCTGCTTTTCTCTCCTAGATTAATTTTCAAGGAGAAATGTTTTAGTGTAGAGGTTACTTAGTAACTCAAAGAACTTCTACAAATAAAAATGATAGAAGGTTGGTTTTTTCTATTTGAGGAAATTGCCTGAAGCAAAGCGTCTTTTGTCGTATTTGAAACTCGTATGCACATTAAATTTCTGACACTCTGTTCCTCCTTTTTTTTTAATTCAATCCATGCTATTTTCTCTTTCTGTTCCTTTTTTTTTTTCTTACCTGAATCACACCATTTACAAAAGTCTATTAGCAGACCTTTTATGATAGTCTTGTTTCTGCTACCTTGGCAAAAAAAATCTCTCTCAAGTTATTTTTACCACTTGCAGCTTAAAACTGATCGTTAACATTTTCTGGAGATACATAGTACAGAAAAATAATCCCCTCAAAATAGGGATATTTTGATGCGTTATGCAAATATTTAAATAGGATATTGGTAGATGTGTACCTAAGTTTTGTGAGGTGAGAGCAGAAGTGTAACAGAGTCTTTCCCATGTCTGATTCTCTGCCGTGTTGGTTATTGAGACGTCACAAGGCAAAACACGGTTGCAATGTTACTGCGTTAGAGGGTGACACATGAGACTTGCTTTGCACCCATGAAAACTACTGCGAAAGTTGTAGGCTGACAGAGAGATCAAATTTCTTTTCCTTCCCTGGGAGCTGGATTCTGGACTCATGGAAGATTGGGTCATGTTCTCCACCTTTCCACGCAAAAGGATGTTGGAAAAGTTTTAATCATTAGAAGTGCTTTCACTTAGAGGAATGAGAGGTTAAATAAGGATCTGCATCCCATTCTAACAGCGTCATAGGATGGGAAATGGGTACACTGTGGACTAACTTAGCTCCTCTCCAGTACATATTTAGCTCTGCAGAAGATGTGTTACATACAATCTCCCCTAACTGCATCTTTGAATCAGAAAAATCTGTTGGAAAAGGTAACAATGTCTTGATCTGATATAGGCACCTGAGATATCTTGGAGGAAAATCCATCTCACCACAGGTAAATTAGATTAATCTTACCAAAAAGAACACCATTTTCTCTCCACTGACTATGACAGAAGCCTAGGCTATTTAGCTCAGATGTAGACATCTACATAGTAGATACATAGGACATTATTCAATAACTTTCGTTCAATCCATTCATAAAATAATTCAATGTAGGTGTCTAGTGCTGCCTGAGATGCCCCAGGGCATCCAACCTGTCTGGCTATATTGGGTTTACGTGGCAAGGTTTTGGTTGCAGGGGAACTACAGGGGAAGCTTCTGCAAGAAGGTGCTAGAAGCTTCCCCCATGTCCGATGGAGCCAATGCCAGCTGGCTCCACAACGGACCAAACACTGGCCAAGGCTGAGTCCATCAGTGGCAGTGGTAGCGCCTCTGGAATAACAGAGTTAAGAAGGAAAAAAACCCCCAAAATTCAGCAGCAATTGCAGACAGAGAGAAGAGTGAGAAGGCATGAGAAGAACAACTCTGCAGAAACCAAGGTCAGTGAAGAAGGAGGGGGAGGAGGTGTTCCAGGCACCACAGCAGAGATTCCCACAGCCTGTGGAGAAGACCATGGTGAGGCAGGCTGTCCCCCTGCAGCCCATGGAGGTTCATGGTGGAGCAGATATCCACCAGTAGCCCATGGAGGACCCCATGCTGGAGCAGGTGGAGACACCTGAAGGAGGCTGTGACCCCATGGGAAGCCCACACTGGAGCAGTCTATTCCTGACGGTCTGCACTCCATGGAAGGGAACCACGCTGGAGCAGTTTGTGAAGAACTGCAGCCTGTGGGAAAGATTCACGTTGGAGAAGTTCATGAAGGACGGTCTCCCATGGGAGGGACCCCACGCTGGAGCAGAGGAAGAGCGTGAGGAGTCCTCCCCCTGAGGAGGAAGGAGCGGCAGAGACATGTGATGAACTGACTGCAATCCCCCTTCCCAGTCCCCCAATGCCTCTGGGGGGAGGAGGGAGAGAATACTGGGAGTAAAGTTAAGCCTGGGAAGAAGGGAAGGGTGGGGGGAGTTGTTTTTAGATTTGGATTTATTCCTCATTACTCTACTCTGATTTGATTGCTAATAAATTAAATTAATTTCCCCAAGTCTAGTCTGTTTTGCCCATGACAGTAATTGATGAGCAATCTCTCCCTGTCCTTATCTTGACCCACGAGCCTTTTATATATATTTTCTCTCCCCTGTCCAGTTGAGGAGGGGAGTGACAGAGTGGCTTTGGTGAGCATCTACATCCAGCCAGGGTCAACCCACCACACTGGGACATGGCTGCCACAGGACTTAGAGAGAGACAGAGATCAAGTGAGGTAGGATGGCCTAAGGCATCTCGGTTGTTCACCCCTGGAAACCTACGTGGGAGCAACTGAACTGAGACCCAGGTTCACGTGATTTCATCATCTGATGTTCTACTCTGTTATTTAGTAGTGTTCTGCAGTAACTGTAAACGCATCACAGAGGAGACTCAACAGTCAAAGCAGCAGTCATTACCTTTCGCAACCAAAATGCACGTCCTCTCTTTCAGGTAAGATTCACTTGCCTGCACCTAAATACTGATTGCCATTTTAGGCACTACAGAGTATCTGCTCAGTTTCCATCAGAAGGGATCCAGTGTCCAAGTCCTGCATTGTATCTCTCAGCTCCACTGGCATTTCAGTTGCCCTTGGGTCTTTGAAATGACACTGGATGCCTATATGAGACAAACAAATCCTCCCTAGTTACTGCACAGCTCTGAACTCCATTAGCTGTGTAAAATGAAAAAAAAAAGCCATCCTGGAACTCCTTATAAGAAAACACCAGCAATATGGACATATTGAAGAAATTTTAAAAATTCATTTGGTCAATGTGAAAAAACTCAATAAAATTTCTCTGACAAAATACTCAGATTGTTAAATTTGTGTATCTGAATAAAAGGGGGGGGGAAAGAGAACACAACTGGAAGAGACTAGCTTATGGCTGCCAGAGAGAAAAAGTAAACTTCAAAGGCACAGAGAAACAGCAGCTCTGTCTAAAACTGATGTGCTATAAGGAGGTTTTATTCCTAAATGCTTTATTTTTCATTTTTTTTCCCCAATCCTCTATTGCTTTTACAGAAATTTTCTTTTCTTTTCCATATTTTCTTTTACTCTACTAAAATCAATCATTAACATGCCTAGTTTAAGGAACAGAAATTAAGTGGGATACAGACCACTCAGGTGCAGCCACTATTTGCATAAGATCAGGAGCAACACATATGGTTATAACATAACTGTATGAGCAGCTTCCTATTAGAGTTTAATGGACCTGACAAGTGCACTGTACTGTACGAGGTGATGGCAATTTATTTACATACAATACCTAGAAATGCAGGGGCTCAAACTGTGTTGCAAATATATATATCCTTTTTTATCTGAGTTAAAAAATAAACAAGGCCAGGTGATATATTTGAAGCTTTCAAGTCTTTTAATACTATCAGAATTGTTCTGCAAAAGTCATTAAACTTAAAGTGATTTTAAGATTGCCTTTGGCTGTTTTCTTCTCATAAGTTCAATGAAAGGTTTGTTGTCTGAACTAAAAAGAGCTTGGTGCCACTGCCAGGCTTTAAGGGCATAACTGTAGAGCTGGACAGAGTATGTCCCTTAAAAGTGTCATTTCTGTTTCATTCAAATCAAAGCAAAGAAAACCCTCCTTGCAGACATACAAGTATGCATGACACTTCCACATTCTGTGAGACTCATGTCCATAGAATGGTACCTAGTCTGAACCAAAAATTAGACTTTTCTTTGCCTGAGTAGGAGCAGAGTTTCTCATCCCAACTTACTCCAAATCAGGCAAAGCAGGAATTTGAACTTCATTCTCCCATGCTCCAGGTAGTACCCAAACCCAATCTGTAGTGTATGGCAATGTTATTCATAGATTCATAAAATATCCCGGATTGGAAGGGACCCATAAGGATCATCAAGTCCAACTCCTGGCTCCACACAGAACCAGCCCAGAACCATCAGAGCAGATGACTGAGAGCATTGTTCAGGCGCTGCTTGAACTCAGCCAAGCTCGGTGCTGTGACCACTGCCCTGGGGAGCCTGTTCCAGGTCCCAACCACCCTCTCAGTGAAGAACCTATTCTATTCTATTCTATTCTATTCTATTCTATTCTATTCTATTCTATTCTATTCTATTCTATTCTATTCTATTCCATTCCATTCCATTCCATTCTATTCTAACCCTCCCCTGTCACAGCTTCATGTCATTCCCTCAGGTTCTGTTGCTGTAGGTAAAAAGCTTGTTGACAAAAGTTTCCTCATCTCCCAGTTTACTTCTCATTAAAACCACCGTTGTTCTGTCAGCCTCTTCTCAGCTTCAACAGAGGGACATGCTTTCGTGATGTTTCATTTAGTTGTAGTGCTAATAAATTAAATATGAAAATAGAAATGTTTCTCTTAGTGGACACTGCATTGTGCTTTTTTCAGAAGTGGCTCAAAAGCTGCCACGCTTGTCTTTAGGCAGCAGCCACTGCACGATAGAGGGGGCACTAATACCAGGGTGTACCTGCACAGGGCTTTGCCAAGCTGGCTCCCAGCTTCAGGAATGCATAAATACTGTGACTCCTTGTGCCCAGTCATGTGATAACAGCAACAGAAAACCGACATTATATGATTCCAGGAAGATGCATGGAAACTCACCTACCCTGTTACAGTGATCTCATGTTCTTCTGGAGTATGTCTCATGCTCCTATGGGATTTAGTAATAATATCAGTGTTTCAGCCTGTAGCATTAAAATGCCAACAGTGCTAGAGACAGAGAGCAAAAAGAGGGTATGCCACAGCTTTGCCTAACTTTGTGTAGAGTTCATTTGGCTGAGATATGTTAGAACAATGATATATTTGACCAACACCAAATTCCACTATATTGCTCTGGACTACTCTAGCACGCTGTGATTTATAGCTTCAATGCTTCTAAAGCTTTTTTCCAGTGTGAATAATGAAAATCTTAGAGCAAGGAGAATTTGCAAGTGAAACTGTTTATAAGCAAAAATGAACAAATCTAATTTTAGTTATCCAAGATAAGATAAAAATAAATATGATCTCACTGAAGCATAAAGCCAAAGAGCAGCAATTTCTGTCTATGGTGACAGTTTGTAGTCTATTCACCAAACAAGACACGACCCAGTCACTGTTAGAGGGAAACAAATCACCATTCTGTACTGGTAGCATAAATAGTCAGACGAGTATTATTCTTTTTTAACACTGTAACACCCTTTTAGGAACCGAGATTATGAAATGATTTTGCTCATGATGAATATTCTGAGGCTGAACAGTTTTTCCAACTACACCCTCAGAATAATTTTAAGAGAACAGCAGAAAATAGAGTCTTATCCTAAAGTCCCCCCTGCAGGATCAATACGATACACTCTTTTCAGACAGACTGCAGTATTACAAACTTATATTTTGCAGAGCACTGTCATTTCAAATCAGTATTGTCTTACTTTGGGGTACATTAAGTAAAAAGGTAACTTCAGAGAGTCAGGTATTTATTTCATCAGTCAAAGCCTAAGTATGGATTTTAGAAAGAAAGACATTTATTTTCTTTTTTCTTTTTCTGATGAAGAATTTATCTATTTTAAATCTTATAACCAGTAGGTCTGGGTAGTTTAGAAAACTTACTGATTTATAATGGGTTATGAACTACTCAATTTCATTTAAAGTATATGACATATCCAGAGTTAAACAACCTCCCTGGCAAACCTAAGCGACAAATGCAAAAGGTCTCAGCCTCTGAGAAGATACCTTTATGGCCTCTTCTCACAGATAACTAGTGACAGGACAAGGGGGAACGGCTGCAAGTTGCACCAGGGGAGGTTCAGGTTGGAGATGAGGAGAAATTTCTTCTCTGAAAGGGTGGTCGGGCATTGGAACAGGTTGCCCAGGGAGGTGGTGGAGTCACCATCCCTGCGGGTGTTTAAAGAAAGGTTAGATGAGGTACTTTAGGGACATGGTTTAGTGGGTAATAGGTGGTGGGGGGATGGTTGGACTGGATGATCCTTGAGGTCTCTTCCAACCTTAATGATTATATGCTTCTATAGAGACAATGACTTTATGTGGACAATGCCTTGCCAAGTCAACATCTCCTGACAGAACCACACCAATATATTAGCATTTGATCTACAACTTCATTTAATATTTACTTTGTATTATATGATTAATAATACAGCAGAATTAAATTGGCTTCCAGGAGTATATTACTAGGCTTTTACAGACACCAAGATCTTCTGAGAGGTAAAATGTTTTCCTCTGAAAGAAAAAAAAAAATGAAATAACCTTACTGTTTACCTCCCTGGAGATAAATAACGATTTTTCACAGCATTCAGTAGAGAGGGAGTGATGGTTGGCACTTAGAGAAGAAGCAGGAGCAATTTTTGTCTGAGTAAGGACTATCAAGTCATTTAAACATTAAAAGTAATTATCATGGTACTTCCCTTGCTGAGTGAAAACCATCACTGTATTTAATACACAGGAAAGGAATGCATCCCAAATGTTATTTATAATAAATTGCTAGTTATTGATTGCCTTCAGAAAACAAAAAAATCCCCAACAACAACAGAAAAAAAATACAAACCAGAAGGCATGAGCTTGCTGAGCTCACTTACAGTAAGTTGTTTTCTTTTCCCTGACCAGAAATGGTGTCCATTAAAACAACAGCACAGAAGTGTGTTTTAAGTATTGGCTTGTAGCCAGAACATGGCATCATTCCTGTAGCAGACTGTGTCCTTTTCTTAAAAAGCACTTTTAAAAGTGCTATTACTCCTAAGATCACAAAAACTGAAATTAGACTACATTCCTCACTGTGTGACTTTATGTGATATGCTCTGTAGTATTCTTGAATTCTGTCTGCTCGAAATATTCAGCAAGAGAGAAATTAGTAGAAAAATACATCTGAGTAAGCGAATAGAGAAAATCATGGGTGAAATAGGGAATCACTGCTTTGGGTGCCTGAAAATCAGAGGAGGGATGTTTGCAGTTTTCTTCATCAGTCTCATCTCCTGTTTACTAAGTGAATGTGAACCTTTATAATCTGGATTTATTTAACCAGTCCTCAGTTTTACCTCCAGATACCTTGAGATAAAAGCACACTTCATAGAAAAAGTGTAGGGGGTGAGATCAAGAGTCAGCCTGGATCTGAGTTCTGCTTGGAGAGCTGCAAAGGGCACACCTCACAGGTTGCAGGAACAGGACAAGAAGGTTTGATCCTTCTCCTGGGTATGCTTTCAGACTCCACCTATTTTCAGCTCAGAGGATTTCCTGAACCAAACATAGTTTCTTTTTTTGTAACTTTGATGGATTTTCTTCCATCTTTTCTTTTGAGTGTCTGTCCCGTCTTGGAACTGGATGATCTTTGGGGTCCCTTCCAACCCAAACCATTTTATGATTCTATGATTCTACAATCTTCCCTTGATCCCAGGTAAAAATTTAGCATTCATAAGGTCTTTTGTCAGTGATTTCTCACGGTCTGCTACCGACTGCATGAAGAAAAAACAACATAGGGACATCTAATTGTTTAAGCTCACTTGATCCTTCTTGCACAATAGAAATACACAAAGTAAGTATTGTTTCCTGAGGTAGACTTGCCACAGGAGTAAGCATGGCACTAAATTATTTATTTTGTAATGCTCATAGGTCAAACTAGCATGTATTTTCTAGCAGGCTCGGATTTGTATATTCTTTTAATCTCATTGAGTACGTATCTTTGTACATGTATATGTGTGCATGTAGATAGATAATCCCACTAAAACTAAAATCAGTTGCAGAGAACCAACAGTTACAGTGCGTATACGGTTTACAAAGTGTACTTATACTACATCCATCATTACAACATCATAATCAGTAGGCAAAATGAAATTTGGCAGTTCACCATATGATTGAAAATACACGCACTTCTGAAGCACTCTTTATTGTCCTCAGTTATTAAAAATTCTGAGATGCCATTTGGAAAGAGGTGTGCATAGCACTGCCATTTTATTATAAATCTTTTCTTCCAAACTTCTTTATTCTGTGTTTCTCCTGCTCAAGCTGAGGAAGGATAAAATGACATGAGGGAAAGTAGCCTAGTGCATGTTGAAGTGCATAAAAGCATAAAATTTTGAACGTGAGACTGTGAATACGAGTTTAAAAATATCATCCATTTCACTTTTCAAAATGGTGCTTTTTCCATTTGTTTTTGTCTCTGCTTACCTAGTGTCAGCCCAAAGGAATTCAGTGAACTGCAGTGGATTAGTGCAGATTTATGCCTGTGTAAATGATAGCTGTATCTGCTCCCTGGCTTCTTTGACCTTAGGAATCATGAGTACTTAACTGTGTTGGTCTGTGATGGCTGATGTGCATCTGTGTCAAGCGTTAGTCACAGGTGACGAATGAACTGTTCAGCAGTTTGTCAGTGGTCACCTTATTTGTCCATGCTGGTTCCTCTTTCCAGCTCCATTTTGCCTGCTGAGGAGAGCTGACACGGGTTTTGCATATCTTGAGCAGAGCAGCCCTTTTCATTCCTCGTGCAAAACCTCTGAAATCAGGCTAGGGCTGATAGGAGGTATTTTGTGCTTCTTTAGCAGCGATGTGAAATTATTTTCTGCTGTGCATTGTACTGGGGTCAAAACACAAGAATTTTCACGCTTTCTGTATTCAGACAATGCTCCCACTGGCGTTTGCAGGTTACTCTGGCAACCTTCTATCTGACTTAATATACCAAGTAGTATTTTTTGTTTATATTGTATCATTAGTGGATATCATAAAACTGATAGAAGTAAGGTCTACATTAATATTTAAAGCTTTTATGCCAGTTTCATTTGTGTCTAGAGTGCAATGTTCAGAAATTGGCCTTACACACACAGTTTATGACATAACCTCTGCCAGGCTTTTTATTTAATTTTTTTTTTCACTGGTGAAATTACCAACCCAGGATAGTGCTTGGAGGTTTTTCTAACTGCATTAGAGAGCAGAATCAATATCAAATATAACTAGTGTTTATGTAGCCGATTTTGTGAAAAGGCAAAAAAAATTGTGAAGTTATTTCTTGCTGTTCTGGATTCCTCTGGAGCCAGTGTGTTGCTCCAGCCTGGAGAAATATAATCAACATTTAAACTGAAAAGATCCTCCAAAAGATCTCTGTTCCAAATCTATTTGAAAAAAAATAAAAATGTTTGCATTTCTGAGTTTTCTGAGTTTTGTTTCAAACCCAAAACTGAGACAGGACCCAAACAAGGCTCACAGGTGTGCGCAGATAAACCTGGAATTAATTCAAAGAGCCCTAACTCAATAAAAACTAGTGTTGTTTGGGGTAAACTGCAAAACTACATTCCTTTAATTTGTTAAAGAACAAAAAGACCTGGTATAAAACATTATTTAGCATTAATCTAACAAATATATAAAGATAGAGAGAAATCCACTTGCTGTATCTGAATTTGTATATACAACACAAATGTTTTCACTTTTCAACAGTATGATCCAAAGTCCATCGAAACTAATGGAATTTGTGTCAGATCTTATAAAAAAAAAACCCAAACAAACCAAAAACAGAAGAAAAAGAGAAATATTTTGAATACCAAAGTATCAGTCTTAACTAACAAACCATAACATAACTTGTTCAATCTTGTATTTTTCCCCTTCATGTTTCTCTATCCAACTCCATATGCAGATGTGCAATTATCACTTGGGTACCTACAATTATATGTTTCATGGAATCTGTCATGTTCAAACATGCTGGTCTTTGGCTTCCAATTTAGTCATGCAAACTTTGACTCAGCAAAGCCCTAAAGCCTTTACGTCTTTGCTTATTTGCTTGGGTTTAGACTTAAGCACTTTTCTAATTCAGGACCTCCTTTTGGTGTATTTGCCCTATTGTATCTGCTGACACTATGTTTAAATAGCTGTGGGACAAGCACAATGTGTGGTAGATGCTATACTGAGGTAGGGCAGGTCAGTTTACATTCACAGACTTTTTTTGCAGAGTTCAAATGTTTTATTGCTGTCATAGCAATCTTTACTGATCATTTTGGGTGAATAAGGAGGCCTAAATATTGCCACCAGTAAGTGAAGTTTTAACAAGAAGGACTCAAGTCACACAAGCCTGACAAGAAGCAGGCTCAAGTGACACAAGGATGAATGTTCTTCTCTGCTAGAATAAGCAGTAGTAACCATCACGGGGCAGGGTNAAAAAAATCTAGAAGATTGAATTAGTTACAAGTCATCAAACCATAAAATGAAAGTTCCAACAATTTTATTGCAAAGTCCTTGACTATGAATGTAAGATAAAGCTAGACTGTGGGGAGGAATAAATCACAATGTAAAGTCAGAGCACAGGGATTTAGAATTTCAAAGGTTTTAAAAATTAATATTCTTCATCAAAATCCATGGCCAAAATGAATAGGAGGAGTTACAATTTTCACTAACAAAAATCAGACTTCCTGATGCTTTAAGTAACACAAATAGTGAGTAAATTCCCCAAATTTACTCACCTACACCAGAAAATCTGATTGGTGCAGGGGAACATATTCTGCACATTTTAGGAGCTCTTCTTCAGCAGCTAGTCTGAGTTCATGTTCAACTGTGTACAAATGTAAGCAATCACACAAAAACGGCGAGGGTGTTCAACTGCCATCAGCTGGCTAAAATGCAATCATCATGGAGTCACTAGGTGCTCATTTTGCTAAAAATAAATAAGTAAATAAATCCCACTGTACTCACCATCTCTTTTGGACCTATTTTTAAAGATTCTTTTTATTGCTTTTCCAGAGACTGGTGATTACCTAGAGAGCAGTGATCATAATCTCATTGCAACAATCTTGGAAGACAATAGTCCCACCTAGCAAGATACATTTGATTTTCCAAAGGAGCTAGTGACCAATAAGCAAGGGAAATGAAATTGTCTAAAACTCCCTACTGTCCATAATACGCCTGAAATGAAAGTCTGCAAAGAATTCTTTCAATGATATAAAGAAAGACACTTCAACTAACCAGCAATTAAATTATTTGGACATTTTACAAAGGTAACCATGGGTGTTCGCATTGCCCCTGTAATTGGCCTTTAAAATTAAGTAATGAATGTCTACCTCGGCAAACACCCAGGATCTGGAACAGGTAACAATTATGTCTGCATGTTTTGAAACAGAGAAGCCTCTGCTTAGAAACTTTTCTCAGAGTATCAGACAGTGAAGTTCAAAATCAAGGGGAAAAACAAAGTACAAATGTCCTTTTTCAAAATTTGTATCATATTGTAATGTTTCCACATACACATAAACTCCTTTATGTTATGTGACTCTGTCTGCCTGCAATGCTTCAAATAAAAGTTCTTAACCGCAATTTTAAAAAACAGATCAGCTAAGTATATAGGGGAAAACTGCTGGATCCCTTCTGATCAACACAAGTTCAGAATTTTAATCATATTGTGTCAGTTTAATTTTTTTCTACAGCTGTTAATTCCCATTGCTCAAAGATCATCTCCCATTTCAAATTATTCTTTTGTACTCACTCAGTTGTTCTTTCCTTTTTAAAAAAAAAACCATGATACTACATGTAAAATACGTATTTTACAGACTGATAAATTACTTAGAATTATAGAATCATAGAATCTTTAAGGTTGGAAAAGACCTCTGCGACAATCAAGTCCAACCATCAACCCAAAAACACATACATGTCTACTAAACCACGTCCCGAAGTCCCACATCTACAGGCTTTTTGAACACCTCCAGGGATGGTGATTCCACCACTCTTCTGGCGAGCCTGTTCCAGTGTCTTCACACTTTTGGTGAAGACATTTTTCCTAATATCCAATCTAAACCTCCCCTGGAGCAACTTGAGGCCAGTTCTTCTTGTCCTATCACTTGTTGCTTGGGAGAAGAGACCAGCACCCACCTCACCACAGCATCCTATTACGTAGTTGCAGAGAGCAATAAGATCTCCCCTTAGTCTCCTCCAGACTAAACCACCCCAGTTCTCTCAGCCACTGCTTACAAGCATTGTACTCCAGACCCTTCACCAGTTTTGTTGCCCTTCTCTGGACACACTNGCACCTCTAGGTGCCTCTAGCACCTCAATGTCCTTCCTGTAGTGAGAGGTCCAAAACTGTACACAGTATTCGAGTTCCTCCAAGTATTTACAGACCAGCATGTTAATGAAACTGTGCCAACAGAAGGCAACTACAGGTTTGGGGGTTTGTGTTTTCTTTATAAAAAGGTAAATCAGCAACCAAGGTATGGGCAACCTTTTCAAGGAAATTCTGAAATGACAGTCTATATCTAATAATCAGCATGGTCAAAATCCTGAAGCAGGTATTGTTTTCCTTCATTTCTCTGAATAGAGAAAACTCAATGAAATTAAGCACAAATTTCATCATTTAGCTTTTACGTAATGAGTTATAAGTTTCCTTTTGATCCAAAAATAGGAATGCCTGGATTTAGCAATTACTGATCAGTAACAAAGACTCACTACATACTTCTCAGACCATACAGGAGAGGTCAAATCATGGTCCATTATATACCATCTGTTTCTTGGGAGACCTCTTCCATTGCCATAGCAGGAGAGGTTCTGTTTAAAAATGAATGGGCCTTTAGATCCTGATCAGACATATTTCAATCTGCAGATTCTGAATGTAACCTATCTGTACACATTTCGACAGATTTCTGAAGTCTTATTCCAGATTTATATCAACAACCACAAAAAGGAATTCTCAGCCTATTGACCCCTACTTTATTTTACCCATTCAAATACTATAAACTTGGCATAACAGATCTACATGCACTACTTTTGAGGAAATAAAAAAAATCTTACATGTGAACATCCTTATTTCTTTATGTCGTACACCAGATTCTGAGCTCAAGTTAGACTGGTGGAACTCAACTGAAATCGCTGGCAGGGCCTGAGAACCTGAGAAGTCCTTGGCTTAATTGTAAACACTGCTTAGCAACAACTGAAATCAGAGGAGCTTGGGCAATTTACAAACTAAGCATCTGGTTGCTGGTCTCCACCTTCAAAGTTTGTTGTTTCTTTTCCCCCTTTCTGATAACGAGCTGACATTCATTTTCTGTGCCTTGACAGGTCACAAGCACTCATGCAAATGACTTGTGTGTAAATACACCTGACTGTGTATCAGTGCAGAACACGCAGGGCCATCTGTAACGGGGAAAGAAAGAGAGTGAGAATGGGGAGGGAAATACTAAAATGCTGGCTGATCTTGTTTAGTGATTGATAGCTCTGCTTTTATCGGTGCAGTGGGAACAGTTGGAGTGGCCCGAGCAGAACGCAGCTGCTGGCTCTGCACTCCGTGAGCTGCCTCTCCCGCTGCCCTTCGGGCGAGCCAGGTGGCTGTGGATCTTTGCTGGTATCTGCTGGAACTCACCAACTCCAGCTTCAGGTGTGGGCCAGTCTTGTAAACCTTCTCAAGGGGCGTATATGATTAGCTCCGAGAAACTCTCCAAAACAACATCTGAAAAATTATGCCTGCCATAAGCGTCTGGTGTTTAAAAAGAGAAAGGTGGGGAAAACAGCACAAAACAACAGCAAACCCAAACCAAAACAAGCTGTTAGGGAAGAAGTGTTTAGGAAAGCTTGGCTGTAATTGTGCAGGTGCAGAGGTTGGGTAGATGCCAGGTCATGCTGATGCCATAGGTTTTGCATTAACATTTGTCAGGATTGAGAAGTTTCTGGGGGGTGGGGGGGGAGCAATTATTTTAATATCAGTCAGCTGGCAATGAGTTTCAAAGTTGAGACTGACATTCTTTGTGTAGAGCACTGTCACTGAAACCCCACTCCAGCAGAAAGGAAACTTGCAGGTTGTACCCCTTCATTTGGGTGGTGTCAGACAGATGAACAGTATGACTTCTGAACACAAGAAAGCAGATATTATATTCTGACAGTATCAGAAGAGGATTTTCAAAATACTTTTAGGAAATAAAAGAGAGGTAAGCCACTTTCCCCTGAAGACAAGGGAGAAACTCTTTCTAACTTTGATGGGGTAGATCTGAGGCCCTGAAGAATTAAGACTGAAAGCTGAAGTGCCCACAACATGAACATCTATGTCTTCCTCTCCATTCAATATCAAGCAGGCATCCAGAATCTTTTGTTTTGTTCATTTGGTGCAGCCAAAGACAGGTACGGGTTGGGCCCTCAGGAGAAAGCATCTCTGTAGGAAACAAACCCATCTGGAAAGGGTTGTATCAACAGGATGGTTAAACCACATTTATCTGAAAAGGGACACAAAAGGACACAGCCACATTATCACATACATGGGTAATTAATTTGTAGAATTATTGTGGATCTTGAAATGGAAAAAACTTCAGAGAAGTTCATAGAAGCTTTTTAAGCCAGAGCATAAGCAGAATTGGTAGCAAATTTGCAGGCTTTTATGCAACTTGATTTTAAGACTGTTTTCCTCCCTAGCTGGGCAGACTGAAGCTTTCAAAATGTCTAAAAGTCAAAGCCTTTTTTTTTTTTTCATTCCCTGATGAAAAAAGGTAATTTTCTCTGGTTCAGAGCAACTAGTCTTAATTTTATCATTTACTATCAGAAAGTGGATTTTATATATTTGTTATTCTTACTACTTATCAAAATTAGTGGTTTAAAATAAAACCATATTTCAGAAAGTAGGGCGTTTGGAGCATCCAAATTTAAGACTTAGGGTTACATGTGATGCTGAAGCCTGCCATACTCCCTGCAGCTCCTGCTTTCATTTATGGCAGCTGCAAACAAAGGTTCCTATAACTGTGCAGAAGAATATTTTTTGCAGGTCTTACCATCTACAGTAAATAAGTGATTAATCAAACACAGCTTTCGAGGTGGTGAATCTAATTTTGAAAATGCTTTCATATTTTCTTGTTGTGGTTTAATCCGTCCAGCAGTTAAAACAACCACACAGCCGTTCACTTACTTCCTCCTCACAGTGGGACGGGGTACAGAAGCAAAAAAATTAAACTTGTGGGTTTGAGATAAAAATTTTTTAATAGGATAGAAAAGGAAGAAGATGATGATGATGATGATAATGATAATAATAATAATGGAAGAATATACAAAACAAGTGATGAATGGCACAACTGCTCACCAGCCACTGACCGATGCCCATCTAGTTCCCAATCCACTGCCCTCCCCAGCCAACTCCCTCCAGCTTATATACTCCGCATGACATCACGTGGTATGGAATATCCCTTTGGCCAGTTTGGGTCACCTGTCCTGGCTGTGGCCTCTCCCAGCTTCTTGTGCACCTTCTGCAGAAAGCTCACACCTTCTCGCTGGCAGGGCCTGAGAACCTGAGAAGTCCTTGGCTTAATTGTAAACACTGCTTAGCAACAACTAAACATTAGTGTGTTATCAACATTATTTTCATAGGGCCACAAAGATGATCAGAGGACTGGAGCATGTCCCCTATGAGGACAGGCTGAGGGAGTTGGGCTTGTTCAGCCTGGAGAAGAGAAGGCTCCAGGGAGACTTTATAGGAGCCTTCCAGTACTTAAGGGGCCTACAGAAAAGACAGAGAGGGGCTGTTTCTCAGGGAGTGTAGTGACAGGACAAGGGGTAATGGATTTAAACTAGAAGAGGGGAGATTTAGATGAGATATTAGAAAGAAATTCTTCCCTGTGAGGGTGGTGAGGCTCTCAAACAGGTTGCTCAGAGAAGCTGTGGATGTCCCATCCCTGAAAGTGTTCAAGGCCAGGTTGGATGGGGCTTTGGGCAACGTGGTCTGGTGGAGAGTGTCCCTGCCCATGGCAGGGGGGTTGGAACTAGATGATCTTTGAGGTCCCTTTCAACCCAAACCATTCTAGGATTCATAGTAAATCCAAATCACATCACTATACCACTTACTAGGAAGAAAATTATCTCTATGCCAGTCCAAACCAGGACATTGCTGTAATACTGAGCAGCAGCTTCACTACAATTTAACATAATTATTTACTGATGCAACTTGTCTTTTGGCCTACTACCAGGATACAGTTTCTGTTGTCCTGTCCTCATCATAAAGAGCATGGATTTGTTTGCTACTCGGTTGAATACCACTCCTGGCTCTCAAGAAATACAGCAGAAAAGGATTTCTCCTTCTAGTTAAACTGCTTAGTGTGGAGACAGAAATCTTAATGTCTCAGAGATCAGCCTTGTTATATTCCATAGTCCTGCTATTTGCAGTGATGCCCGCACTGAATGCTTTACCTCACACACTTAACAGAGCAACTGAAGACCTGCCTAGACACATATCCCACAAGAAATTGAGATACAGCATCTAGAGAACAGCAAAGTACCTGCAGACCAGAAGAAGGAGTTTGCTTCTCTGTGGTACAAACGAAGAGCATGTGTAGGATTCATCCCATTTTACATACGAGAAAGAGCAAATGAGATAGGAGACAAAATAAGCATCCTGGCCTGCATCAGGAATGGCGTGGCCAGCAGGAGTAGGGAAGTGATTGTCCCCCTGTACTCAGCCCTGGTGAGGCCACACCTCGAGTACTGTGTCCAGTTTTGGGCTCCTCATGACAAGAAGGACACTGAGCTGCTGGAGTGTGTCTAGAGAAGGGCAACAAAACTGGTGAAGGGGCTGGAGCACAGGTCTTATGAGAGGTCACTGAGGGAACTGGGGTTGTTTAGTCTGGAGAAGAGGAGGCTGAGGGGGGACCTGATCGCTCTCTACAACTACCTGAAAGGAGGCTGTAGTGAGGAGGGTGTCGGTCTCATCTCCCAAGTAGCGAGTAACAGGACAAGGGGGAATGGCCTCAAGCTGCATCAGGGCAGGTTTACATTGGATATTAGGAAAAACTTCACGGAAAGAGTAGTGAGGTATTGGAACGGACTGACCAGTGAGGTGGTTGAGTCACCGTTCCTGGAGACATTCAAAAAATGCATAGATGTGCTACTCCATGTCCACCAGGACATGATCTAGTAGGCATGGTGGTGTTAGGTTGACGGTTGGACTTGATGATCTCGGAGGTCCTTTCCAATCTTAGTGATTCTATGATTCTATGATTCAATGATTCTAAGGCTGTAACTACCTTGTGGGAGATGGTTTGGCCATAGGAGATCAAAAAGTTAAGTTTGCAGTCAGTATTTTACCAAAGCTACAGAGTTCAGTGAAGAGCACTTCTTTAACTAAAACCTAGTAGTTATTTAGGTTTTCACTCATTGTGCATTTGACTTTTATTATAATCATAATTTTCTGTGAGTACATAAGGTCATCTTTTTTGTTACTCTGCACTCCTACTTACATTTTTTTCCTGTTTTCTGCCTATTGCAAAGACGATACATCAGAGTGATATCTTAATGCAATGCACAGAATAAAGTCTCACAGATTTAGCAAAGGACAGCAGGTATCATTATCTTAGTAGTTCAGTTACTTGTTTAATAATGTTGTTCACTTTGTGCAATTAACCTTCAGTGTGTCCAGCAAGACTAGCTTTCCTGGTATACTGGGTCAAGCTGAGCTGGAGTTAATTTCCCCGTAGCAGCCCTTACAGCGCTGTGCATTGGTAGCAGCAAGGTGCTGATAACACACCAGGGTTTTGGCTACTGCCGAGCAGTGCCGGCACACATCAAGGCTGTGTCTCCAACCCTTCTTCCACCCCCTCAGCAGTAGGCTGGAGATGGGCAAGATCCTGGAGAGGACACAGCCAGGACAGCTGACCCAGACTGCCCAAACGGATATTCCACACCAGATGATGTCTACTCAGCGATGGGAAGCTGAGAGAGAGGGGGAGGAACGGAAGGCATTCGTTTTTTTCAACGTTTTGTCTTCTGGGGTAACCACTACCCGTTTTGAAGCCCTGCTTCCCAGGAAGTGGCCGGACATCGCCTGCTGATGGGAAGTAGAGAATAATCTTTTGTTTTTCCTTGGCTTCCACACGCGGCCTTGCTTTTCGCTATATTAAAACTGCCTTTATCTAAACCCACGATTTTGCAGTGGTCTTTTCCATCTTATTTTTTCCCTCTCCCCTCTCTGCCCTGCTGAGGAGGGGAGTGATAGAATGGCTTGGTGGGCACCTGGTGTTCAGCCAAGGTGAAACCACTACACCTGGAATGTGAAAAGTGAAGAGTAACTGGTGGTCTAGGGACCTTCAATGCGCTACATGATTTTCTTTCATCAGAGTTATCAATTAACCTTTAGCCATAAGTCAGAATTACAAGACACAAAAAACTAATTTTGTGGTTCTGACCGTTCCAACTTTTTAATGAGGTTCTGGTAGGTCTGTATCTGATATATAATTTGTTTGTTTACTTTTACTTTAATCTCACGTGCAGTTATGCAGATATTTATATCACAGAGCATCTACCTTACTGATCTTTAAAAAAGACATTGAAAATCCTTAGAAAACAAAACAAATCTAATGAGATGTTTACTCAGTATTGTATAAATCTCTTTCTCACCAAGAAACCCAGCAAAAGATGAGTTTGAGAGAGTAGTCTATATCTTAATTTGGTTTTCTCCACATTCAAAAGAACATTATGCATATACATCTTTTCTTAAGGCTTCCAAGTAATCAGGAAAAGGATGGCTTTGTGTGCAAATAATAGTTGCACTCTACTTAAAGCCACTGTTTGAAAGGTAGCTTCAGACAATGCTCATTTATCTTAAGTGACCTCGTGGTTCAACAGGATAGTCTCCATCTTCCATCCATACTCAGCATCAGAAGAAGCTACAGAATATCCTGCAACAAGGGCTTGTGGAACCACCATCTTCCATAGAATGTCTCCTCCTCTTATCTAGTAACTAATGGTAATCTTATATCATGAACTGTAATCCTGGCCCTGATTAATGAGAATTAAATAGGGAGATGCTGAAAGCATGCCTTAACAAATGTTCCCTGATTTGAATGCATTAAACAGTCATAAAACCAAAATCTTACTTTTCCAGAACTTTCAATATAACAAATTTCATCGATACTAAATTGAATGTTGGAGCGGCTATGTGAGGCATTTTAGACATTTTGAAATTCTTTGAGAGATTAAAATACAACTACACAGTTATAACAACATTTATTAATACTGTTCCTGGGAAAACATCTATTTCCATATCCAGCACCTCACATTCTGTGGCAGAAAAGAAATCGTGGTAAACACAGGCTGCTCTTGTTTCTTGGAAAATCACATACCTCTTCCTGATCTCTTACAAGCTGTTAGCTACAGCTGGCCATGATAACAAGCCCTTAAAAATCACAATGCCCTTTAACATCTAAATTGCCGTTGCAACATTCCTACTAAATGCTCAGCATGACTGGTGATGTTTCAGAAGCATGCACACAGCTGGTGCCAAATAAAACAAAAAAGTAGTAATTTGTAAAGTTCACGTCCTCGTCCAAATAGTCGGATAAAATGTTCTACAAGGATTTAATCTTATGAAACAAATGGTTGCAATTAGTTTTTTGGGGGGATTATTTTAAATGTTTCCATTTTATTTAGTGCTGTTTTAAATATCTCTTTATTTTTGTATTTAGCTGGACATGTTTCAGAAGCCATTTGTTATGGCCCCCTGTTCTGTGGCAATTCTTTTGTCTAATGCCTTAGTGGAATAGCGCTGTCTAAAAGTGATGTGAACCAGATCAGTTCAGCCAGCAAGCGAGGCTGCCGACAGTCACTGTAATGACCCGAAGAAAATTTGCAAAAGAGCAGTACATTCAGTATCTATCTAGAACCAAATGAATGGGGAAACCATGCTATTGTGTTCAGAACTTTACCCTTTCTGTTCCCCTTTCCAAACCCCCCTCAATATGACCCCATCTATAGACCATTTGAACATGCAGTGCTTTTGGGGTAGCAGGGTTAAATTGAATAGTATGTGAAATATCAGATTTTTTCAATTCAAACTGTAAAACTTCTGTTCAATTTATTCTCAGAATATTTTGATGATGGGATGGTTCACTGCCCAAAGGGGATGAACTGACCCTTGCACTAAAGGACAATCCCAATGACTTCAGTTGGACTTTATGAGGGTTCAGGTGACCCAGGGCGTGTTCATGACATTTATACAACTATATAAATCACAATATTTGGGATGAAGGATGTCTCTACCAAAGATATGGCATTCTCCTCCTTTTGAGTAAAGTTCAGAAGTTTGCAAGAAAACAATCTCATATTACTCTGGCTGTTCCCTTACAAAATGAAGAAAAAAAAAATAATAAAAAAATTAGATCTTTCACATCTCCAAAGGAAAAGAAAGAAATAGAATAAAAACAAATAAAAAAGAAAGAAGAAAAATATTCCAGACTTTTTCAATGCATCATTCAGAAATGAAAAGAAGCAAAACATTTTTAAAATAATTATTACCAGGTTACCTTCAGTAAGTGGTTAGGTAACACATCTTTGACATAGCAGGTTTCATAACAAAATTTTACTTCAATAAACATTATGCAGAAACTGCAGACTGTAACGGATGAAAAAGAAGAATGTGTTTTTTTAAACACTGTGGCAATCTGTGGAAGGATCAAATTTGAACACAGTTATTCAAAATTGGATACTAATTATACTACCTTTTGCTGGTTTGAAAAGATGCCCTGTAAGAAAATAATCAAATTCTGCACTTCAAGTTAAGTAGAGCTAATTAGAAAGGTATAGGTATTTATATAAAGCCACTAAACCAATTCTTTTGCTTTTTAATTCAGAGCAGTTTTTCAGATTCCAAAGAAAAAAGGCAAAAACAGGTCTTAAGAAACAGAATTTCTTTCCAAATGTTGAATCATGTTGATGAAGCCAAAAGATCCATGGAAAATATTTGAAGAACGTAGGGCTGTTTTCCCTTTAGAAATGTTCTTATAAAGGTTGGGTTTTGAAATAACTTGAGTTCTAATTAGGATTGTCAAATCTTCTTTATTAATAGAAATCGGATCCTGTGTTTCCAATGTGTTTTATCATTCTTGAGTTGAAAATCGGATTTAGTGAACTGGAGTCAACCTACATAATGAGTGTCGCTGCACCAATGGAGTTACCCTCCAAGCAATTATTGTTGTGAAAGGAAAACGCATTAGTATTGCTCATATTTGTGACTTTGCATTCAGAGGAGCTCATGTTTTAAGGCACACAAAAGAACAGGGATAATTTATAAGGCTTCCCAGAGAGTACCTGGTTATTTTCAGCATATTTGCATAGAGCTTTCTCTATGCCTTGAAACAGAACAATACAAAACAAGAAGGGCTAATTAAATTTTTTAATGGTTGATAAATGTGTCTCTACATAAATATGTATGATCTATGTGTTTAGTTTCCTATAATGAGTATTATTTTAAAGAGAAAGAAAACATCAGGATGCATAAATGTCAGTGTAGAATGGAGATATATGAGGTTTAGATGAGATCCACAGAATCAGATACATTTGTTTCAGGTTGCACTTGAATTAGTTTGGGATATAATCACCTCAGTGCATAACATGCCCTTGTGTTTCTTTGTACAGCAGGTGTGACTGAGCGTTCCACAATTTAGGATAAAGCTGATAACTTTTTACCTGTGAAATCCTGCTGGAAAGACAGACAGGAGCAACAGATCGTCATCTAAATCACAGAATTACAGAATGGCAGGAGTTGGAAGGGACCTCTGGAGATCATCTAGTCCCACCCCGCTGCTCAGTTTTGAATACAATGACCAGCTTTCTGTTTTGTACTTCAAAAAAACAACTTATATTTTGGGAAGAAAGTTCTTATTCAGCATGTCCAGTTCCTCAAACCCATTCCACAACACAGTAAGGAGATCATGAAAGCCCACAGTCTTCAGGAGCTGCCAAAAACCATACTGTAATGCTGTTCCAGGTAACCTGGGGTCCTGGGTAGTCAGCTGAAACTTGGCATCCAATTTAAATGACATAACCCAAGGAACAAATGACAATGGTACAATGTGCAATCATTTGAGACACATTTTCACTGACCTCTAGCAAAATTACAAGATTACTCGAAGTTATTTCAACAAAACAGACCAGACAACCTACATGACTTTTGTAGCAAAACTCCCTTTCCCAATTTTCTAGCACATATGCAGCCATATAAGGAGATAACCCTCAATACTATGTGGTTTAGGCTTAAACTGTGTGTGATGGGTTGACCTTGGTTGGAGGCCAAGTGCCCACCAAGCCACTCTATCACTCTGCTCGTCAGCTAGGCAGGGGGGAGAAAGTCAGATGGATTAAAACCCATGGGTCAAGACAGAGGCATCTGAATAAAGCAAAACCGAAGGCTGCGTGTGGAAGCATAGAAAACCAAAAGATTTATTCTCTGCTTCCCATCAGTAGGCAATGTCCAGTCACTTCCCAGGAAGCAGGGCTTCAGTATGCATAGCAATTGTTCTGGGAGGCAAATATTGTAAATAAGGAATTCCCCACCACTTCCTTCTCCTCTCTCTTAGCTTTTATTGCTGAGCAGATGTCATATGGCATGGAATATTCCTTAGGTCAGCTGTCCTGGATGTGTCCCCTCCCAAGATCTTGCTGCCTCCAGCCTACCGGTGGGTGGGAGAAATGTTGGAGAGAAAACCTTGATGCTATGCCAGCATTGCTCAGCAGTAGCCAAAACCCTGGTGTGTTATCAGCACCTTGCTACCTACCAATGCAAAGCACAACACTACGAGGGGAAAATTAACTCCATCTCAGCCAGGTCCAATACACTGTGGTACATGTTTAGTAGCAGTTCAGGGCAAGAGTAGAGTATAGCCTAGAGGAAAGTCTAGTTTTAATTTCTGGCTCTGCTTCCTCACACACATTTCTTCCCTTGAACCCACCATCTGTAAAATGAGAGCAGCAGAAGTCTTCACGTAAAGTACTTTGAGTCTGTAAATGAGAAGGACTGTAAGAGTTAGGAGCTGCTTAATAGGCTCCCAAACACAACAGCTATGGCTGTGGGTAATCTCTGGCCTATATTTTCTATCCTTTGGAGTCTTTCCCCTCTAGACTGTTAACTGATCTCGTTTGTGAAGTTTCAAGCATTCCCAAATTAATGGAGTGCAGAAGAAATCTCAATTCTAGTAAGTTAGACTAGTGTTCTTGAAGCATCTTCCTGATCACCACTAAATCTGGGGTATAATGTTAGATAAAACTCTGCACTGCTGCTAGTCCTTGTTCCAGAAATGTTTACTGGTCAGGGTTGCCCTAGCTATCACCCTGACATTTGAAGGAGGGCATATCTGGTAGTCATTAACTGCCTATACAGCACTCCATCCTGCTAAGAAAAGAACGGCTTAAGCTCCGCTATTGATGTAGGTAAGTACCATTTGCTGAATGGTTTCGTCATGTTTGAATATGAAAGAAAAACAGGTCTCAGAGACACTGTATTTTCTCTAAGGTTCAAAAGCAATTGTAAAAGAAAGTTGAGAGATTGATGATTTCATTTAAGCAAAAGTCAGTTTGTCAAAATCCCATTTAACCTCCAACAGTCATGGCTGCATCTTACATTTAGAAGCTTTTCCCATACTGAGGTCTTTAACGGTGTTCCCATCAGCATTTTGTCTCTCCTGATCCCCTTCTCTTCATCCTTCCCCACTAAATCTGTGTAACTTTTTAACTGTGCCTCATCAAAATTAGTTTTTATTTAATAGAAAAGGTGGCAGATAGCCACATGGGTGAGATAGTGGTAGGCTCACCTCAGGTGAGCTGCTATAGTTCATGTTTTCTCCCTAAACTTGCAATCTTTTTAAGGTCACTGAAGTAGCAACCACGATATCTATTGGTGTGATTATTTTCAACAAGTTTTCCAGAAGAAGGCTTCTATACTGATGAACACTCACTCAGAAAATAAATGCTGGTTTGCAAAAGCCATGGCTCTCTGGAAAGATTTTTTTTCATGTGCATTCAGGACTATGACTGATATCTATAGTGTCTGTGGCCAAATCCATGTGATTTTGTTAAGCTACATTGAAGTTCAATTGGTATATAAATTTCCCCAGGAAATATATATGAATATCTGTTTAGCTGCTTCACCTCCTGGAAAGCAGCTCATGTCCTCTGCCACCTAATACTTTGGATTCCACTTCCAATGGCATTTTGAAGCAAGAAACCTGGGAGATAACCAGTGTTTCTCTGTCTTAAATACCATGTAGCAAGAAAACACTCAGTGTGTCCCCTTGGACGCTGCTGGCTATCTCCCAACCTTGGTTCACTTGAGTACCACACAAAAGACCTGAAAGAAGCCTGGTTTTCTGTCACAGCAGCTGCTTGCTCCTGACTTTTTATCACCAAACTTTTTTAGAGTAGAGTTCATTCGGTTGTGCCACAGAGGCATTGCAGAGGCATTCTAAAACAAAAAGATCTATTTTCCACTTGCAATTTTTCTTTGTACAACCTGATGATACTCTAGAGCTCTTATACTCCTCTAAGATATTTTCTAACCTCATTATCTTCCAGTTTAGATCAGTGTTCTGGCCAACTGTCAGAAGGCTGTGAATGCTGCTGCTAATGAACTGTAAACTGTCCAGGGAATAAAATGCTGGCTTCACATTTAGTATACAGATTTGGAGATTTTTATATATGGGATAAGAAATGGTGTTATACTTCTTTTTTATCTTTACAGGTGTTAACACTTAAACACATTATCCATAACACACCTGAGACAACTGCATCCTTTCAAGGATATGTTTCAGTCAAAGGAGGAAGAAAAGATCATAATTCGCAACACATGAGCACTGTTTCTGAATTCAGCTCAGTTAAAGTTATGACTTCATTTATATTACATTATAGTGCACCCAGCTGATAAAGTTCTCCTTGAAATTTTGACTTGCACCATGAACTACAATTCCTAGGAAAAACACAACCTAGGCATAATTCTGCTTGCCTGTGAAACCCCATTAGTATTAATATTCTTATAGTGGCATAGCTGAAATGAGAATTAGCTCCAGTTAGGTTCTATCAGAGTGTTTTATAAAGGCTGTGTTTTCTTTGGTACTTTATTGTAATGTAAGACTAAAGTGATGCCAAAAAAATTGCATCATGTTTTATAGTACTTCTGAAGTTAAATTCTCTGTAACTTGTTACTGTGAAAAAAAGCCACCAGATATCGTTCTTCAAAGCTTCACTATAAAAAAACTAATCTGTTTGGACTCATGTTCATGTGAATCCTGATGGATTGCATGTCGAGACATCTGAATGGGAATACGATTCAAGGGGCTAATAGTCATATTGACAATATGTAACTAGCCATAAAATACCTAAATCCCAAACAGCACAGAATGTGGTTGACTCCATTGCAACATACACAGATGCACACAGCATTCATGTTACTTTCCAACTAGATTAGTTAGACAGATAACAATTACAAAGAGAATGTTTTGAGTAGACATATGTCTCTCATATGTTGAATAAATATGTAACTGAGTGCTGCCAAATGGGAAGGAATATACTCTTCTCATGTCCTCTGAGGACAGAACAATAAATAATGGGCTTAAAGTTCAGTAAAAGAGTTTTAAGTTATCCATTAGGAAGAAGATTTTACTTGTTAAACATTGTAACAGTTTATTTAAGAAGAGTATGGAATCCCCCTTTCTAGAGGCTAGCTAAGCATCTGTAAAACATGGTTACTATGCATTCACCCTGTGTTTGGCCAGGAGAATGGGTTACATGGCCTCATGGGATTTAATGATAAACAGTGTGCTGGTTTTGGCTAGGCTAGAGTTAATTTCCTTCATGGTAGCTATTACGGGGCTGTGGTTTGGATTTGTGCTGAAAACAGTGTTGATAACACAGGGATGGTTTAGTCACTGCTGAGCAGTGCTTACACAGAGCCAAGGCCTTTTCTACTTCTCACCCCATCTCACCAGTGAGAAGGCTGGGGGTGCTCAAGGAGTTGGGAGGGGACACAGCCGGGACAGCTGACCCCAACTGACCAAAGAGATATTCCATACCATATGGCATCATGCTCAGCTTATAAAGCTGAGGGAAGAAGAGGAAATGAGGGGATGTTCAAAGTCATGGTGTTTGTCTTCCCAAGTCACCGTTACGCATGACGGAGCCCTGCTTTTCTGGAGAGGGCTGAACACCTGCCTGCCCATGGGAGGTGGTGAATGAATTCTGCTTTTTTCTTTGTTGGCATGCGTGGCTTTTGCTTTACCTACTAAACTGTCTTTATCTAAGCCAATGAGTTTTATCACTGTTACTCCTCTGATTCTCTCCTTCATACCGCTGGGGAGAGACAGTGAGTGACTGGTTGTGTGGGGCTTAGTTGTTGGCTGGGATTAAGTAGTGACAAACAGCAATTTTTTTGCTAGTGGAATATTTTTTGCTAAAAATGAAACAGTATATGTTTACCCTAAAAATCCACTATCTCATATTTTAAATCACCAGATGGTCTTGATAAAGTCGAAGACCTTGGTAGCAAGTGTACTTTATGTCACATATCCATATCAAGCTAGACATCCATGTTCTTTCCAAGAAAGAAATGGCTCATTGACTTCTGGAAGAAGTGGTGCATTGCGTTAATGTTTTGTATTGAAGTATAACTTTGTGGAGAATAATCTGTATACAAAATATACATGACATATTTAACTTCAGCACTCATTCTACTCTGGATGATGGCCTACCAATATGGTAAAGTGATATAACATATACCAGTCTATGTAAATTCAAAGATAATCCTCCACATATGGAGCATAGAAATGACAGATCTTGTTCAAATCCACTAACATTCAATAAATTAATGAGTGCTATACCTCTGAATCTGTTAATCTGGTCTGTTTTAGATATCTCCTTTAGCATTGCATCCTAGATTTGCCCATTTGTCTCTGATGACTATAAGAGGAATCTAAATTACTAGGACAGAGGAAGATGTTTATACTGTAGAACACTGAAGTTAGATCAGATAAATCTTTGACTGGATTATTGTCCTGCTATTGACAACATTATCAACCATCTCATTATAGGTCTAACACATGTCCTAAAGAAATGGAAAAATAATACAGCAGTTGTATTATTGTATCAGTGAGGATAGCATCTGAGAAACCTTCAGGGTGGGCCAACCTAAATTAAATTACTTAATATTTGCCTAGGTCAGAAGCACTCACACAGGCAATTATCACAGCTCAGCTGGTATATAGTAGCTTTTTATGGCACACTAATAATATAGCTCTTCCAAGCCCTAAGGCCTTTACTTTGGAGTTAGGTGTAAGCTTATCTGGATCTTGGTCTGAGCAGCTTGTATGATAGCACACAATTGCACCCATAACAACAATTATACTTAAAACTCCTTTACCTCATTAAAACATACTAAGTAGCTTTGGCAGAAATGATTCAGGACCTAAAAGTCTGTTCTACATGTGCTGCTATTACTATATGAACTGCCATGACTAACATCCGCTACAGGTAATTGTTTTTTTGTCTCACCCTTTCCATGCCATGCAATGTTTTGGCATAGGTACGCTTATTTAAAGTATGTGAATCCTATATTCTTTTAGTATTATAAGCCTCTGGACTCAAAAGTAGACTACCTTGCACTTGAATTGAAACAGGCAAGGTAAAAGATATTATAAAAATTTAACCTTTAGTTGATCTAGTTGCAGTAGTTCCAGATCCCGAGTTCGGCCAATATCCGTCATAGTAATCCAGGGAAAAAAAGGGTTGGGATTTTTGTTTTGGTTTGGTGTGTTGTTTCTTGTTATTTCTTAAAGAAGGCCAGTTTCTCTGGTCAGAAGCATTTTTTTCCCCTACCAAATTCTTCAAGACCTTTTTTTTTTATCTCACTGCTTCTAAAACACATGCGGAGAGAGAAATCAAACACAAATGTGTAAAAATACATTAAAATTTTAACTGAAGTCAGAACTTAATGTAATGTATACTGTAGAATCTTATACTGCACCTCAGCATTACACAATTTGAGTCAGAGTTGTTGCTCTCTCCTGGAGTTTCTTTGCCTCTTTCATTTTCTTTTTTTTTTTTTTTCATTCAGGCAGACAAGCAGTTCTTTATGGGCATGTTGGTTTTTTAAGCTTTATATATTGCATCTGCACACTTGTCTGTTTACTAGACGATAACAAGGAAGAGAGAAGAGGGACCAATAATGGAAAATAATGATGGAATGGGGGGGATTATTAAATACTCTTGAACCTCCAGAGGCAACATATTCCTGTCACTACCTCTGGCACCAAAAATAGTTGGCATGAGAACAACTGTCTCATTTACTCTTCCTTAGTGCAAAGAGACAAAGTTACTGGTAAGATTTTGTACCACCCAAGCAAATTTAAAAAAAAAAAAAGAAAAAAACATTGTTTCACTAATTGTCATATCTGTACTGCACCGACTTCTTCCTTATGTGTTTTTCAAATTAACGACACAAAGCTTATTAAACTGATTAATAGCTCTGTGAATTTTGGATGAAGCTAGTTGAAAACAATGGCTTGCACTTGTATGTCTAAAGTTATGAGGCAAGATAGTATTTGTAATCAGTTAGGAATTGGTATCAAAATTTAGATGAAATTGATATCAAATCAACTTAAATTTATTAATGTAATCAAGTGTAATGTTACATCTTCATATTGTTCTCTTAGATAAGCTTTTTAACCTAATTAGGACCTTGGAGTATATGAGTGAATAGGATCTCCAAAGAAATATTTGTGCATAATATAAGCAAGACAAGCTAACACAACCCCAGAAGTGTGTGACGTCAACCAAGGGAGGGAAATTTAAGAGCGTGGGAATGAGGCCATAAGGTGAGATAGTATTTTGATTTAGCAGGAACCACCACAGCCCCCATGAACATGAGGAATTCAGGCTTGCAGAATACAGTGGCAGTACAAATGCCATCTGTCCTGCTTCTGGGTTGAATTGCTTGCATGCAATTTGTTATACACCAGACATACTTTGGGGTATTGTAATAATTACACTATATAGTCTAAGCTGCTCATAGCTGTGTGTGAAGATGAAAATAATAAGAAATATTATGCTTACAAAACAGAAGACTAGAACTCAGGAGATTTTTCCTTTCCTACACACTCTGTGTATGACTTAGTATCTTCTTACAAATACTTGTGCCTTGGCTTGACTATCTACATAGCAATCCATATTGTTTCAATGGTCTACTAAGTGCATAAAATTAACTGTAGATGCAAAATTTTGCATGGCGAGCATTGTAATTTCTTTCTGTGCCTCACCTCCTGCTGATTATTAGATCTTCCAGTGTAAGAAAGGGACTGATCTTTGTCTTCTCCTTTTTTAAGGTTGGATCTCACATTGGGTCAATCTAATAGAACACCTGCATGAAGCTGCAAGAGGGATGTTGTGTGACAGGATGAATACACATCTCCATGTGTTCTCTGGCTATGGTGCAGCACAGCAGTTTCTCCAGCTTTGAAGGAGCTAGGGGAAAACATATGTGAAACAGGAGTTAGGAGCATGTGAGATGCTACAGCTGTAAGCAGGGCTGTGAGGAAATGGCTCATTTGGTGCAGAGCAGCAGAAACCCAAAACGAGATTTTTGCTGGCCCTCCATGCTTTGGTGAGCTGTTGAAGAATGAATGAACCGTGGATAAGCTTACTTTTTCTCCTTGCAGGCAGTGCTACTACTCTTAAGCCTTATGGATGGTATTCATCTTGCCTAGCTTTAGAGCTGACAGCACAGATGTCTACAAGTACTCAACGTAGCCTCTCTTTATAATTCATAGAGGGCACCTTGGGGTACAATTGATCTAATTCTAAAGTAGGCATCTAAAATAGGCCAGAAAAATCATGTCTCAGAAGTATAATATCAACCATTTACTGGATTTGAATTTGATATATCATATCCGTGCTCAGTATGCTATACAATAATTTGTGCATTTATAAGTATCTTCATTGCTTGTGTCATCCTGAGGAAGGGTCTTAAAAAGATTTGCAGTCATAAGGAAGAAGAACAGATGGTATAACAGCTTCATCTGGCAATGACTAACGTATACATATGAGGCCTACTCAGGACTTACGCCTTTCTCCTCTAAGTAATTGAACAGCTTCTTAACAGGACAGCTGGAGGGACTGCTGAGCTCACTTCCATTCTTCCAGACACGGTGGCCTGGATCTGAAACAGAACAGAGGAGCTGGGTTTCCTAGCATGACCAATTTTTTTCTCACAAAACCAAACACAAACAAGGAGAAAATAAGTACGGTAGTACCAAAAAATATAAAATTTCTGTTTCAAATGTTCTGTTTGCTTACAGAAATTTCAAATGTTCCATTTGCTTACTACAGTAAATTGTAAGGTTCATATATCCATGAAGCAGGAATAAATTGAAAGTTAAGTGAAGAGAGAAGACGGACAGGAATACTCCTTTAGCAGAAAAAGAATAGATCTTGCAGCGTCTGAGGAAAGTTATTCTCTTCTAGGTGCCAAAGGTAAACCCAGTAAAGCTATTTTGAATGAAAACACTGGTAAACAGATTCAGAACGGACTGAAATAATGCTGCAAATCTTGGTACTGATCATGGTACATAGGTAACACTGAGAGTTGGTGCCAGGGCTGAAGATTCCAGTGATCTCAAATATCTTCTAAAGGAGAATTTCTGTGATTCTATGACTTCCATGCAGGCAGCCCCTAGGATGTTCTGTGACTTCAGGTTAAAATCATCTCAATATTGGCATACAGATAGTAAGTAAGCTCTAATATGAGGGTCCCTATATGCCTCAAACAAAGCCAGTTCAAACTGGGAACTAAGTTCTCAAAAAGTGGAAAAAGGGCAGTGGAGGGATATTTTTATTTTTGTAGATTTAGGCTAGAAATCTATCTTTATGTACCAGGATATTGCTGTTACCTTTTTGGCAGAGAAGAAGCTCTGGGAGCTAATAATGCTGAGAGATGTTCCAGGAAAGGAGCATAAACTATAAAATCTAATGATCAGATACAGACAAGGTACATTTAGAAGAAGACTCTTCAAGGACAGGTGGAAAGTTAGATTCAAAGTAGGTCTCACTGACTTTTCTAATAGAAACAAAATAAAACAAAAAAAGCGCCACAAAACAAGCCACACCACAAAATAGAAACAAAAACCTTTCGGGGAAATAGGGAAAGCAAAACCAAACAAAACAAATACCCTGCAAAAGAGACCGAGAAGGCGAGTTCTTCCATGAAACTGTCAAACCTTGAAAAGAGTCCTAGCTTAGTTCAAACATCAATTGAAAACAAGAGTTAGGGATGTGGAAGGGGGAGAGTTTTCAACCTACATAAAAAATCTCAAAATATTCTTTTAACTACCAATCCTAAACTGTTTAAAGGGCATTTCTGTGCGAGGTTCTCCAAAGACTAAGGCAGAAGATATAAATATGCTGCTCAGTGCAAGTACCACTTAGTTATACCAGAAGTTTCCTTCAACAGCCACCAACAGAAACTGGAAGTGATCGAAGTTTTTTAGCAGATCCTCACTGTAGTCACTACTGCAACATTCAGTTGTTGTTCTTCTTTATACCTTATTATGTTTTTATCATGTAGTATCTCAGCATTTTATACACACTAGTAAATTCATCAGATGTACCTAAAGCGTTCCTTAAGAGAAACTGTCTCTTTAAAACAAAAAATTTCAGGGTTTTTTGTTTTTTTTTGGTTAGTTTTCTTTTTTTGTTTGTTTGTTTGGTTTGTTCTGTTTTGTTTTGTTTTGTTTTGTTTAATGCTTACCAGTTAAAAATCTACTTAACCTGCTTCATTGTGAAGTCTCACAGAGAATTATGATGTAGAGCTGAGGGGAAAATTGCTGATGTAGAGACATATGTGAGCAATAGGAAACTGGAAGAAATGAGAGTTATGATAATATCCTCAACCAATACTGCTCCTGAGCGTGAAACCATGGCCCCACTTCCTGGGTCGCTGGGTCTGGCCTACTTGAAAGACCAAAGCAATTCAGACTCTCCTGCAGAGATTTGCTCAGCCATCAGTCTTACAACCACCAGTCTGAATGACGTGCAACATTCCTACCTTTCCTTTAGCTAAGGCAAACAGTACCACAGCCCTCCCATGGACATCAAAGACTGAAGAAAGCTATTCTGTGTTAACTATCCTTTGTACATCCAACATGATTCCTACTCTCTATCTGCTGTGTTCACCCATACTGTGCTGCTCAAGGTCACAAAGCTCAACAAAGCACTTTAAACTGCTCTGCGAACAGGAAATATTCCACCACTGGGGGTTTCTAGATGTGGGTTAATTTGCTTCTGAGTCCACCACAAATACTCTTTCCCACTCAGCTTATTTATAATCTTAGCATGTGTACCTTAGGGAGAAACACTGCCAAGTTTTGCAACCGAGCCATTAGGCTATATATCTGTAGTGTATGGTACCTCACACTGAACCAAATGGTAAGGGGTCTGAATGATCAGAGAGCTGAGGCAGAAGGTACAATGATATATTTGAGCACCAGGGATCAGATGCCTGACAGTGACAAGGCAAAGAATTGAAAACAAGTTTCCCTGTGGGTCCTGGCATTTTCCAGACAAAAAGGTGACACGTATTCACCCTAGGCTTGAGAGCATGGATTTATATAGTGCAGACAAACACATCTGCTGCATGTGTAGTCCTCTAACTTTGGATTAAACATTGGTGAGGGGAGAGGGAGGAAGAGAGAAATTTGTTGTCCCCAGGTGGTCCTTTTAATGATAGATTTTTTTGCCACTGAAGACTAGGGAGAGTTAGAACAGCTCCCAAGCTTGTTCTAAAACCTAACTTCAGCCAGGTAGTCTGTATGTGAGTTGGAAAAATCCCCATGTACAAAGAATGTCAACGAAAGTAAAAGATGAAATAAAACTTTCTGCTTTGCCAGGTCCATGCCAGGTGAATGACGATTGTTTGGCATGAATGCCAAACAGTGAAAAAAAATATTCTTCCAGAGCAGAGTACATAGCTCAGTAGGCAAATGAACACTTTGTTTTACTCTTTGACCTATCATGAGAACGAAGAAAGTTCTCCTGTGCATCCCATCTCTTATGACTGTATGCCTGTACATGGTTTCAAATTTTGCAGTTTTGAGATAGCCCTACCTAAAATCTATTACATTTTCGTCAGAATATAATAAGCATCTTTAACTTTCAAGAAAAGGAAACTCAAGCTGAATAGGCAAAATGCAATGGGGAAGAAAAAGGGCGTTTAATTTAGTCTCCTACAGCTCAGCCTGTCTTCTGGGAAGGTCCTTGCTACCAGGGCTTTTGAATAATATATTATTATTATAATTATGCATTATTATATTATATTATATTATATTATATTATATTATATTATATTATATTATANATGTAATATAATATTGATAGTATGAGTAACAGAAAAGTCAGTAATTCCCTTCTGGTCCTTAGGAAGTTGTCTTTTTATGCCAAGGCCCAGTTCCTTGCACTCCTCTCACTAGCTTCTCTGTCTGGGCTGCAAGCTCCTAGTTGCTTCTATGACTCCCTATTGCTTGCCAAAACAGAAAGCCCACAGCCTTCTGTGGGGGTAGGCACAGTAACTCCACAGGGAAGGGGCAGTCTCCTCTCCTTCCACCTGACCCACTCATCCTCTTCTTGAACCAAAACAATATACCCCTAAGAGCAAACCTATAAAACAGATCAAGGAGGTTTGTTGAAAAGCAGCCTCAATAGCCTTCAATCTGCAATTATTTCCTGCTATGTCCTCAATCAACAGCAATAATGGACATGAATCTGAAGAAAACATCTGCACCAGAACAGGTCCATAATTTATACAAGCTAAAACACCCTCAGTGCTAGCCCTTTTCTATCTACTGAATGCACAAAGCCAAATGTCCTCAGGCTTCAGGAAAGTTTGCATTTGTAGCTGAACTTTATGGCTTATATCCAGCTCTGATGAGCAGCCAGACTTTCTGTGTTGGCCCCTCACAGATGATGTGTTGCAAAAGCGTCATTGAGATATTGCTTCTTCCTCACTTTCTCCAAGTATTTTTGGTTCAGTCTTTATATGTCATCACAGCTGGCCACTTTCCTTATAGTTTTGGAGGCAGATATACCTTGGAGGCAGATGTACATTCAGATTGCTTGGCAGCAGAGGCTGTATTGCTGGAGCCAGGAGAACAAGATTAGAAGGTGAGATAAACATATGTTTTTTTCTCTCAAATAAAGATTGGCTTCTGTAGTACCTTAACTGTGAAACTTTGAAGCCTCCAAAGGGCCTTGGAGCTATGAATTTATAGGAAAGGGAGCCCTTTTTTTTCTCAAGTTAAAACATCAGGTACTTTCTAACATTTTTAGTACTTATAAATCAAACAGAAATGTGAAACTTGTTTTTATCACTCAACACAAAGACCATTTGGGACATGTTACAGATGGAAATTTTGATCAACAGTTATTGATCAATAATAGGGAAATTGGTTAGTAGTCCTAGAGAGTATGTAGCGACAGTGTAGGAAGGTCCTAGAGAGCATGTAGGAATAGTGCAGGCTTTATTTCACAAACTCTGAGTGACTTTGGAAAAGCCACAGACTGATGTGATTTTCTATTTATTACAATAGAGTTAAGAATGAAGTTTTAATATTGAAACAATTGTGTTTTTCTGTATAAAACAGAAGTAGGACAATTTACCTTTATGAACAAGTTTGCATATGCCATGTTTTAAGAGGTTTAAAGTCAGAGCAACTGTATCTATATACACTATGCAACTCATATACTATACATAGGTTCCTTCACATCTATATCGTAACATAAACACACATATACACTTATCTTTGTAGTCAAGGTGATGAAACAGCTTTTTCTTTACACAGCTTCCTTCTACACTACTAAAAAGGCTATATTTAAACAGCTATATCATTTGCTCAGCATGTGTAGGTAACATATGTATTTTGACCCACTTCTAAATCTAAATAGAAGTAGTGAACTGCATTCTTTCTCTTCTTGACGTATTTCTGCTGTAAAAAGTATTGCTTTTCCTCCTATTTGGTATCAAATGATCTTCTGAGGCCCCAAAGGCATCTTTGAAAAAAAAATCTAAATCTTTTTGTACTGCAGAATACTTCAGTATTTTTTAAATGGCTGTGGCTGTATTGCTAACACTAAAATAAGAAATAATGCTATGAAAATCAACACAGGGTAAGTCAGCTCAATGAGAATGCAAAATACATTGTTGAATCTGAAGGTAAATAAAGCAGTAAAGAATTAGGATGCTTTTAGGTCCCAATCCATTAATGTACTTAACCACTTTTAACATTAATCATACAAGTGCCTTGACTGATTTCCACTGTACTATTCTAAATCTCAAGTACTTTGCTAATGACTGAATTTACTGTTTTGCAGGAATGCATGGAACTATAAGGACCTTTAAATGTTCTCTTCTCCCTAGCACAGAGACAAAACAGAGAGTCAGACAGAATGACAACGGGCACAATGGACAAGAAATGCCATTTCAGAAAGCTGTAATTCTTATAAATATCAGTATACACTTCACTTAAAGTTTGCAAAGCTATTACTGATCTGGTGCAGCAAATACGGTACAGAAAAAAAAAAAAGATAGATTCTGACTCTCTCAATGTTGGTTTTATGTGACACACGTTACTTCAACAGCTGAATGGCTATCATTCCAAATGTGAAATGTTAAAGTAGCGCACAGTCCTCCGGCAATTAATTATTTAGTTGCAAGCTGGTGAGTACATTTTTGAAAAACTCTCCCGAGAAAATCTACCTACCAAGTTAAGAAACTGTGAATGGCATATCAGTTTCTATAGAATCCCTTCCTGCACTTGTAAGGAAAGGAAGTAAGTGTACAGTGTTTTTATGTTATAATATTGGCCAATTTCGGCTTTGCAAGAGAAGTGCTGTAAAAGAACCAGTTAAAGTGCATATGAAAGGTGGTGTGCTAGGTGTTCAGAAATTCTTATGTTAGAAAACAAATCTATTTTGATCTAGGCTGTGCAGTCTTCACAGCAACTCTTCTCAGTGTTTGCCACAAATAAGTCCGTGTCCCAGGATTTGGAAAAATATACAAACCTACAAAAACATCGCTCTGTGATTTGGTGCTTGAAGCAGTAGAGTGTGCCTTAAGGCTCTGCAGAATAAATGATTTAAATTTTAAGGTTCAGCCTCAAGCATTATTGTCCTTGATAGAACAGCAGGAGGTAAGGACTGCAGGCAAAATTATCATAGCCTGAAGCCAACCCAGCTGCAACAGGAGAGGGAAGCGGGAGCCAGACAACCTGACAGAATCACAAGCCAGCAGCAGGACAGTGGTAAGAAAGACTGAACCCAGCCAAAACTGGAACCACTACATTATCAGCAATTGGAATTTGGGGTTACAGTAAGACATTGTTTGATTTGTGAAGAGATGACATAACTGTGATTCATGCATTAGGCTCACTAGGAACTGCAAAGAATTGCGAGAGTCATTTCCCACTAACATTCAATGAGGAAATGAGTAAGACTTGCAAATAACAGCAACAACAACAGCAATAAAAAGCAGTGTTATAAGAGCATGATTAAGACACAAGTTCAAGTAATCCAAAGTTTGGACCAAAAGCACTCAGACATTTGGCCAACCTTTTTCTAATCCCTTGTGAGCATACGTTATGAGATGACCATTAATTGCACGCTCGTTATTTTCTGGATAGGAACATTTCCTCACTGAAGTGCACAAAATGGATGATGTTCACTGAGAAAATGTTCAGAATTGTCTATTTTGCCAAGAAATGTTTCTCCTGATATAATTCCTCTGTTCTTCAAGATAATCTAATTGGTCTGGCAAAGCTTTTTGAAAAACTAGATGTAAATGTAAACAAACAACAAACCAAAACGCAACAGCCAGAGCCAGGTACCCAGCCTGGAAAAGCATAGTTGAACCAGTTAAAGTTTTTCAAACTTATTAGTAATTTTTGAAAGTTTCTGATAATGGGCAATAACACTGAGGCCTAGTAATAGGTACTGTTAACAGCCACATCTAAAACGAATTATCTACAACCTTCCACTCTGAATCTTCTCTTGTTCTCATGGGCAATCTACTGTAAGTTCAAAGACTGTATTGAACTCCTATTCCACTTTAATTTAATATTCTTTTTTTTTAAAAGATAATATTTATATAAGATTAAGATCATATTTATATAAGATTACAGAATTATAGTCACTGACTTCATAAGGATATGTGTGTCATCCAATGATGTGTATCTGCCTGATTCACATGGGTTATCAAATCTGAAATGTGGCCTACTACTGAAGGGACATGGGTCTTTTCTCAGGAGATAAGCTCTCTTCCTTGAATCTGTGATGTCTCGATCTGACTGAGACATCTTAAATGCAGCATCTGTCTTTCATATCCATTTATCAGTACTGCTAAACATGGGAAATATTCTCCAGGACTAGAAGAAGCAGTGTTCTTTTACTGTCTGACAGAAACTGAACTGGATGATGTATAGAAAGCCCTGAAAGAGTCAAGTAGTATTGTGTTAAATAACATTGAACCCATCTTGCAAACTTTTTAGTCAATTATACTGTCTTCCAAACCAGCAATTTTTAAAAAAACTTTTCTTCATCATTCCTTCTTTATTTTCCTACATGAAGGAGCAGAAAATTTAAAAGAATTAGAGCTTTCTTTTCAGAAAGCGTGGTCAGACATTGAAATAGGCTGCCCAGAGAGATGGTGGAGTCACCATCCCTGGAGGTGTTCTAAAAGCATGTAGACATGGCACTTCAGGACATGGTTTAGTAGACATGGTAGTGTTGGGTTGATGGTTGGACTTGAAGATCTTAGAGGTCTTTTCAAACCTTAAAGATTCTATGATTCTACCATAATGTCAGAATGGTTTCTGAGAAATAGCAGAAAGAGTCAGAACTGTATGCAGCAGCATTTCTGCTTGTGCTAATGTGGGACACCAGGGAGTGTGAAAGTAATGTGAGGACTTCTATCTCTCCCCCCTGGTCTGAATCTAATAGCATAAAAAATTACAATATTTCATCTCTAATTGGATTAAGAGATGCTACACTGTTTGTCATTGCTACAAATACTTGGGGTTTTGTCTAAATGCATCGGTATCCATTAATTTTCCCATAGAAGACATTAGGCATAATTGAGAGTTCACTATATTGTCACAAAATGGCAGCACAGGAAGTTAAATGTCAATTGGCCAGTTACCAGCAGTAGGTAGTGTACTGTTTTAGTAAATTTTCTGAGAAAGAAGTTTGTTTTATTGGTAAAGGCAGTGTTGAATAATTATCAGAAAAATTTGTAACCCAGAATTTAATTTTTTAAAATCACATTTTTTGCTGTGGAAAGAAAACTCGCTGTGGAAATCCATATGAACATCCTGGGTGCATGTTCCTACTTGAAACAAAGTGTCCAATTCATGTGTCAGATATCTGGGATGAATAAATATTTTGCTTATGCACTTTTAAAAATCATGCTTTTGGCAAATATACTACAATTTCTTTGAATTTTTCCGAAGTGAGGTATCATGTGGCAAACCAGTCATGGGAAATATCAGTAACAGTAAATATTAGTTGTTGAAGCTGTAGATTTTATCATTGGTGATACGTTTTTTGTATGACTGTTTCGTTACACAGGTTGGGGCAAAGCACTGTGTGATCTGAAATGAGCGGTGCACCTCAAGATGGGAAGCAGCAGCAACACCACGATCCCATAAAAGCCATCACATTTCAGAGGATCCATTCCTTTCTGGAGCTTTATAATTTACACACAACCTTTTTGCGTACTCAGGAGGAAGACAATAGACAGCAATCAAAATGTTCTCTATCATTAAGAACAGACAGGAGGCTCCCTAGGGAAAGAAGACATGACTCCAGATTTTCACTGGGGGACACTTTTCTCAACACTGTTAGAGCACATTGTTACTAGTCCCACGGGGAGCGGATTAGCTCATCTACCATTTGTCATCTTGTCTACACTGCTCATTTAGACCTCTTGTCTAAGCGATGGAGAAAGATAAATGGAAGCATTCCTTTCCTGCAGTGACTGTCTCCCCAGTGACAGCAGAGAAGTGACCTGGCCAAGTGGCCTAGTCCAGGCGTCTAATTTTTGGGAGAAAAATAAAATAAGATGTTTGCTATTCCCAGCAATTTAAAGAAAACTATCTGGAACCTCATACCTTAAATTCTTCTGTTTCCACCCTTGGAAAACCAGCGTTAGGTGTCTTCCATAAACAGATGAGCTGTTTCATTTTCTCTGAATTATGAAACATTTTACTGACAACCTGCCATTTTGCTGTAGAAATGGAGAAAAATGGAAGTGAACACAGTCTAAAGGAGTTCAGAAAAACTGCAGTTTGGTGCACTTCCAATTAGGAGCCTTCAACAGTCAAAACTAGAAAGAAATTTTCGTAGAAAGCCGCTTACTATAGCAGGGACATGGTTTAGTGGGTAATAGTTGGTGGGCGGACGGTTGGAGTAGATGATCCTTGAGGTCTCTTCCAAACTTAATGATTCTATGATTCTATGAACGCCCAAGAATACATCCCCATCTTTAGTAAAATGAGCCGTTCTGGTATCAGTAGAACTAGTAAAACTTTATTTCCATTGGATCCTTGCTCTGGAAACCCCTGCACCCTCCACCACAGGAGTAGCACCTTCTAAGGCTTGCTGGAACAAACTTCGGGGGTGCAGGAGATCAAGCACTGTGGAGCAGTGTGCTGAGCTACATGCATGGGCATCAGTCAATTCATGCATGTCCGTGGGCTCTCAGGCTATCACTCAGCAGCGCGGCTGACAGCTATGTTCTTCTTATCTTTGCCTTAGTGGGAAGGGACAGTCTCTTCATCATCTTTTCTACCCAGCTGGAGATTTTCACTGAGTTGCAATGAGCTTAGTTACCTCTAAGATTTCTGTGCTTTTCCCAAGGATGCTTGGGAATGGCTGTGACTTATCATTAGACACTGATGGCTCACCATGTCTGTAAAATAAACTATGCTGTCATCATTAAGTGTGGTGTGGTGTCAATACTAGGAAATGAAAATAGTCCAGAATCAACAGAGACAGTAAAGCTACAAAATACTGTGGTATTAGGAAAGGATTCTGGGGTTTTTTTTTTGTTTCTTTGTTTTTTATGAACTGTTCAGGACAGTGAAACTGTAGATGCTCCTTGAAGCTGGGTAAAGCCACTGGGTGGCAGAAATACTGTCTTCAGCCATGAATTGGTGCGGGTCTGCCCTCTGCCTAACCAAATCTGAGACATAGTGTCTCATATTAACGTTATGCCTAAATCTGCTAGGCATGTCCACCTTAACAGTTAATCTTCTCTGGCGTACATTCAATCAGTATTGATGGGAAGGGACTTACGTGTTTTTACTTTTGGTTGAATAAAAAATAAAAAACATTCCAGGAAATCATGTATTTCTCCTGACAGAAAACCAAATGCAACAGCTCCCTATTATTCCTACCCATTGTTTTTATGAAACAAATGTCTGGGAGACCAGAGAATGCCATATCAATTTAGCAGTTTTCTGATGCATGTAAAAATTATGAAAGCTCCTTTCAGCTCTGATCCATACTGGAATACCAGAAGTGGAGTCACCATCCCTGGGGGTGTTTAAAGAAAGGTTGGATGTTGTACTTAAGGACATGATTTAGTGGGTAATAGGTGATAGGGGGATGGTTGGACGGGATGATCCTTGAGGTCTCTTCCAACCTTAATGATTCTATGATTCTATGAGTCTATGGAAAAGTATTTCTATTTCTTAAAGACTGTAATAATACTTTTTAAATATATATTCTCATTTTCTTATATCAGTAGAAATTATTTCCAGCAGAACGGTCTGCTGATGTGTCCTTTGCTTTTCTTTTCTTTCCAACTTTGTTTTAGAAAGGCAAAAACTTCTCTGTCATTTGTTTTTGTCACTATGCATTAGCAATTTGGAGACTGATGGCATTTTCAGAGCCACGATTAGAAACTTTTTTACCCACAGGACTTACAACATCTTTGCATGTCATAGCCTGACAACATAGAATACCCAGGTGATGTTTTAGAGAACTCTGGAACTGTTGCCAGCTCTACACATCAGGTGTCTGTGGTTGGCCATCAATGGATAAGCACTTTTCTTCACTAACTTGTTTGAGCATGACAAAGTATTATGAAATACCACAAAATTAGCTTTATGAAACACAGGGTACTCTCTGCTGATGTTTCATTTAATTCCAAATAATTTTAAATCACTGTTTTTGCCAGAATAATTCTGCTCTCTGGAAATTAATTCCATAATGATAGGTTTTTAAAAGTAGAAACCTATTTTAGTATTTGAGGATATTTCCTTTCCTGCCCACAATAAATAATTTATTAAAAAAAAACCACAAAACAAACCAAAACAAAGAAAACCTGTCTATTTCCAGCCCTTGTTCCAGCTCCCATTTACAGAAGAGATTCTTTTATCAAACTTCTTTTGAAAACTGGATAAGATATAGCCAAGATGTTAGATCATATTGCTGACTTCATGCAATGACATGCCATAAAAACATACTCAGATGGCAAAGTAATCAAAGTCACACAAGTGCTTTCACCTATTTCTATTTCTTGTATTTTAAAGCATGGAAAAGTTGTTTTGGACACCATTGAAGAGCGTGCTCAGTTTTAAATGTAAAACCAGACTTTGCAACTTACAGCAATGGAACGGAACGGAATGGAATGGAATGGAATGGAATGGAATGGAATGGAATGGAATGGAATGGAATGGAATGGAACTAACTTTATGGAAAAAAGGGAATTTTGCTCAAGACATACTCCTCTAAGTTACTGGTTGGAACTTAGGGCCAATGAAAAGAGACATGATATTCTGACAGAGTTGGTCTTCCCAAATAGACAGATTTGACAGATCATTCAATTGCAATGTTAATCAATCAACTAAGACAGTCTATGTATGAACATAAAAAGTTTTTCAACCACTAAATGAATCAGTAAGGGGGCCTAGCCTTCTAAAATAAGTCCATAATTTGATAAAGCATTGTGATTTCCCTGGGTGAAAGAAACGTGGTGGCCATTCCTGCCAACCACTGTGCACCTCGGTTTCGATGAGTGTGACTTTCTGCATTAAGAAAGTCAACCTATGTCGAGGCAACTTGGCTGCCTAAACAGGCTTTTGAAAAACAGAAAATAGGAAGTGTCAATGCACCGGGTGGTTGGTACATCTGTCAGCTCCCGTGATATATCCATCTTATTGAATATGGTAGACAGAGGGGGTTTGTCAGTGCCCAGTCCCTTTTACTTCAGGACACTGTATAAGTCAGGTCTGTGAGACACTTCTCTACAAAGGGAAATAACAGAAAGCTTTGCTTGGGTTTTGCAGAATTTGTTTATTTCTTGGCAGTGTTACAGAAAATAATGCACAAAGTAGCTTTGCTTCCTTCACAGGTTTACTTTTTGATGAGCTAAGACATTGACAGTAGTAGATGGCTATAAAAATAAACCCCACTGTGTGACCTGTTATATGCATTTCAAAAACTGAAAGAACACAGCAGGTTCTAAAACCTGATTATGCCCTGTCTACAGGACTGAACTCAAATGAAATGCTGCATTAAAACTTTTAAGTCCCCCTTTGAATCATCAGTACTAGGGATTTTTGTTGAAAAAGCTAAACTGATGAGTTTGGCTAATAGTTTTGATTTTATGCAAAACAGTTATGATTAAGTGTTTTTGATATAATCTAAATTATTATTTATTTTTTTAAAAAATACTTTTTTATTGTTTTCTGCCACTATAATAACTTCACAGTCCATTCAGGAATAACAGTCTACCACTCAGACATAATGAATTAATTAATTTACTAAACCATAAATCAGAATACTTGATTATCTGTCTCTTCCTACACTCAAGCACCTGGTGTTCTCATATCCCATATATATCCCATACAACTGAGAAGGTAGGAAGGCAGGCAGGAAGGCAAGAAGGAAAGAAAGAAAGAAGGAGACTCTCTGTTACTCGAGTGACAAAGCACTGGCACAGGCTGCCCAGAGAGGTTGTGGAGTCTCCTTCTATGGAGACATTCAAAACCCAACTGGACATGTTCCTGTGTGATGTACTCTAGGTGGTCCTGCCTTGACAGGGGGGTTGGACTAGATGATCTTTCGAGGTCCCTTCCAAGCTCTAATATTCTGTGGTTCTGTGATTCTGTGAACTAAGATGGTGAAGGGTCTAGAGAGGAAGACGTATGAGGAGAGGCTGTAGTCCCTTGACTTGTTCAGTCTAGAGAAGAGAAGGCTGAGGGGAGACCTCATGGTGGCCTGCGGCGTCCTCACGAGGTGGAGGGAAGGGGCAGACGCTGATCTCCTCCCTCTGGTGTCCAGCAACAGAACCCGCGGAAATGGCGTGAAGCTGCGTCCAGGCAGGTTCAGGTTAGATATGAGGAAAAGGTTCTTCACCGAGAGGGTGGTGGGGTGCTGGAACAGGCTCCCCAGGGAGGTGGTCGCAACACCGAGCTTGACTGAGTTCAAGAAGCATCTGGACGATGCTCTCAGTCATCTGCTCTGGTTGGGCTGCTCCTGTGGGGAGGCAGGAGAGAGACTCGATGATCCTTATGAGTCCCTTCCAACTCAGCATTATTCTATGNAATTTACCAAGATTCATTTAATGGAGTTGTGTTGGGTTTAGCTAGGGTAGAGTTTATTTTCATCACAGTAGCACAGGGATGTTTTTGTTACTGCTGAGCAGTGCTTACACAGAGCCAAGGCCTTTTCTACTTCTCGTCCCACCCCACCAGCGAGTAGGCTGGGGGTGTACAGAGAGCTGAGAGGGGACACAGCCAGGACAGCTGACCCAAGTGATATCCCATACCATATGACATCATACTCAGCATATAAAGCTGAGGGAAGAAGATGAAAGGGAGGGGGGATGTTCAAAGTGATGGCATATGTCTTCCCAAGTAACCATTACACGTGACGGAGCCCTGCTGTCCTGGAGATGGCTGAACCCCTGCCTGCCATGGGGAGTGGGGAATGAATTCCTTGTCTTGCTTTGTTGGTGTGAGTGGCTTCTGCTTTACCTATTAAACTGTTTTTATCTCAGTCCATGAGTTTTATCACTGTTATACTTCTGATTCTCTTCCACATCCCACGAGGGCGGGGAGCGAGTGAGTAGCTGGGTGGTGCTTAGCTGCCAGCTGAGGTTAAACTACAACAGGAGTGAAGAGCAAAATCCTGGCCACATAGAAACTGATGGTAAAGTAATGGAACTCCCCTACCTTCAGTAGTGTTTCTTATTAAGTATTTAGCAAACCATTGATTCATCCCCGTTCTTACTGAAGACATCTGAGAGCCAAATCAGGCCCCGTGTCCTCTTCCTTTGCATTTCTTTCATTTGATTATTTAATATAAAGAAAATATTTCATTTTCCCTTACTTTTTCTTACTTTATTTAATGATTCTGTGTGAGTATATGATTAATAATTCTGAGTATGTGTTGTGGAAAAATGGTCTTGTCACTTTTCTGTCCTTTCTTTCACTAATATTTCATTTTTATAAAAAAAATACTTTAAAATTAATATTTTTCCAGCATTTTGAAATATTTATTCTAGATACTTTCCAAGAAGCTTTTAGTTCTAAACCATACAAATTCTATTCTTCATTGTCATAAACATTAAACAACTTTGTCTAGCAACCAGCTGCTACTCGGCACAGCTGTCAATATGGGCAGCAGCCTTATTCAAGACCATTAAAATAAAAGAGCACCTATTTTCTGCTACAAGCTACCACCTTTCACCCAAGATGATGCACAAAATGGACGTGGAGTACCATTTACAGGATTAATATTATCCAGTGTTTACAGCTAATGGATTTGTGTTACTGCTTCATTTTACAAGGCCTCTTTTGGTCTTTTAATTTGTCCTCAGGTCTGCTGCTTTATTTTTGTTCCATCATCCTCATAAAAGCCATTATCTTTCCATTAGCAAACCTGTTAAATAACTCTTCATATGCTCTTTGATCTGTCCAGCAGCCGTTTGCATTCTTTGCAGTGAGTTTTTCAATTACACTCAAGAATTTTATAATATGAGTTTGCTGAGAGCTACTTCACACACTGTGGTAAGTTTAATTAACATAGGATAGAAGAAAGATTTGCAACCATGTTGCTGCTCCTTGCTGCCATAACAACTCCTGGTTTCCTTCTCTTTTATGCAAATCAGGTTACAGACATTTATGTCAGTGAAAATGCTGTAAAACTTTTTTACATAATAGTGGACTAAATGCATTTCTTAAAACCTGCAAGAAAATAATTGTGCTTTATGTTTGTATTTGGTGGTTTATCTGAAAAATTGTCTTTCCTATACTGGATCTTGAAAGTACTTTCTGAGTGAGTTTGAGTTTTCTTGGTTTCACAGGCCATATTCTTTTTAGTTATTCCATTCTTTAATGCTATTCTGACTAGAAAATGTGGAATGTAACTCTTTTCTTAAGGTACATTTACTTTGTTCCCATTGTGTGACTGTAGTGTTGCTTAGTCATATCCAAGAGCAGTTTAGAAAAGAAACCTTACACATCAACTTGTACATTAAAATATGTCTATCATTATTGCCTTAGCATGGAAGTGACCCCTGAGTTATGAGACATATTACTGAAAAAAAATCTTTCTTTTCTGCCACTCTCTCAGGTGTCAAAATATCTTCTTTTCCATGGTAGTCTGCAGCAAGGTCATGCTATGACTCTGCGTCCTGCAGAGAGATTTAGTGCCACAGAAGTTAATGCATCAGGGAATACCTTATAGCACTCCTTCATGCTGGGAGAGGAGAATGTTCCGTGGGATTGTATTCTTTCTCACAAACAAAGATTCTTCTTTTCAGTAAGACCAAAAAGACACATTTTTAGTAACACAGCTTATCTGGCATCCTAATTTCAGGAAGCAGGGAGATATCCTTCTTGAACAGGAGTTCAAGATGCTGAACAATTTCTTTAAATTCTTTCTTTAACAGTAAAGGATCCCTGATATCCACTGGATTTGCAGGAGAACAGCTAGAAATCACTCCTCTGACCGGTAAGTTATTGTTCTCCACTAGTCTTGTCATGACTCTTCTTTTATCTGCAAAATAGTGACAAATATTGCACTTTTATTCTCAGAAAGAACAGCAACCTGCCATGCTCTTTATCTACAAGCAGTCTTATAGAGGTAGTAGAAGAAAGAGGAAGGGCGGTTGTACAGATGTGTGTTCATGATCAGGGATATATGATCAGGGACTACAGTGTGTGGAGGAAGTCCAAACTCACTGCAGAAGAGCAAGAAGGCAAGCTGGACCACATGTGGGACTTCGATAGAGCGTTTAGCATTGCAATAGACTGTCATTAGAGAGCAAAGTGCTGGCAGATATGACCTTCAGGCTCCTATTAAGTTTGATTTTCACAATTGGTATACTATAGTTACACTTGTCCTTTCAGAGCACTTATACATAACACTGTAAGTTTCAAGATGCTTTGCTGAGAGATAGCATGATGTTATTTCACTTTCAGTTTTCTTTTCCAAAAAGCCTTTCTTTATTTTGTGATGCTGAATTTAAATACACTGTATGTTAATTTTTGATGACGTGTCTATTTCCTATGTGGTCCACTACATAATGTGTGTGTGTGTGTCTGCTGCTCTGCTTTCTCGTATAAGGATGTAGAAGAAAGAAATTGTTGAAGGTCACAATCTGCTGTGTGAGTTATTCTCTCCTTAGCCATATCCAAGCATTTCTTCTTTTCAAAGCAGCTCTGCTCTGAGCATGTTTAATACTAAAAAACAAGTTCAGGACAGAGAGCAAAATTTAATCTGTGACATCTGGGCCAAAAAATGCCTCAAATCAATACCCATCTCAACACTAGCCATAACTACTGTTAAATGAACCTCTATATTAAAATAATCCCATTACCATTAGTCCTTGCTTATATGTCCTTGATGGCAATAGCTTTGTGGGTCCGTGCAGTTCACTGCTTCTAAAAGAAACTTGACTTTGCTACTGCCAAACCAGTTGAAATCTTGTTACGCATTCAGTAAACCACTGAATTGTTAAGAAACGTTGAAAGTAACATACATGACTTGAACCACCTCAGCTACAACTCAACAGAGCTCTCTGTAATTGGTACCAGGAGTGCAGGCCAACAAGATGGAACAACGTGACACTTGAATAATAAGCATTTTGAACTTTCTAGTGACCTTTTCTGCCTCAGGGCTGATTGCTTTTCTGAGATAAAGGTGCAAAAAAAAATCATTTATGGGCTGAGTGGACTGTAACCTCTCTATCATTTCATTTTGCCATTAGCTCAATTTACCAAAGGAGTTACAGTATTGTGATGTGATTCATGCAGGAGCTGCTGATACAAAACATTTTTACTATTTTTTACTATTTTTTTACTATTTTTTTTTTCCCCATGAAGTATTTACTGCCAAACAAATCCCAGAATCAGCTCAGGAACAGAAGTGTTTGGAATTGCTCTGTTATCGTGCAGTCTTTTGCTGTGGTTTCCCCTATTCTGAAAGCAGCGCAAAATCAATCATTTCATCTATCTTGTCTTTTGAACCTCTTCAAATCCCCAAAGCCTTTCGAAAGGCCTACATATTCTGGGTATATTCACATTGAAGTGCTTGGAGTGTCATTTTGGACTTTTTTCCTTCCACAAAATCTACCTGTGCTATCACGGGTCTTGATACATTTCTTCTGAGGTCCATAGCATCTGTGTCAAAACCCTGCTTTGGAGGGTGTGAATGAAACTCTAGCTCTAGGATTTTTCATTTCTTCTGTTGTTTCAAGGAAGTTCTCTCCTCGGTATCTGTGGAGATTTGAGGATACCTTTATGGTGGTGTAATTTTTATTTGTTGTGAAATGGATGGAGTAGAGTAAGAAAAATCCCTCCATGTTTTTCTATAGGCCCTGATTTTCTTACAGATTACTTCTAGTACAAGATATGGTACTATAAGTTACCTGAAATGTTTGCTTTTAGCATTTAGCATAACAGTATTTTCCTTGAATAGAAGGGTACAGTTTCTACTACTGAAACTTTGAGAGATAAGGTGTATTAACAATCAATAGGGCAAGACTAGAATGAAAACCTCCTGTGATCATTTAAAAATCATCCCATGGTACATTCTAGCTTAATTCTGATCAACAGTAAAAAATTTATTACTCTTTTCTCTTAGCACCAGGTAGAGGCAGGTTTTAATTGCTTACAAAATAACAGACATCCCTCTTTCACCCCCACCATCAAATATTTTTGGATTTGTTTCAAGAATGTGATTGCCGGCCCAATCCTGCATGCCGTATGCTTTCTGAAGGTAGTTTGGCCTATCAGTTCTGCATTGAGTGCTGGACTATGTAGTAGATCATAATGTTTAGACAGATTTCTGACATACATTGATGATACAGGTTAAATTTTATTTTGATGGATATTTATGGTGTCCAACTCTGGGTTTACTAAACCATTTAATGGCTGTGTTTACCATACTGGAATATCCATGAAAATGTCTTATATCTTTCTCTAGAAACCACTCTGGCTCATCAAGAAAGAATAAATGGAGGCATTCATATTCAGACATCTATGCAAGACTTGTACATCTCAGTTTATTATAACTCTCAGAGTTAGAAAAAAACAAGTTTATCTTTACAGTGATTTCATGATTTCAGTGTGATTCTTTCAGTTTTGTACAGAAATAATTGAAAAGTTAAATGAAAAGACAAAAGATGGGCTTGGAGTGCATTTTTGCCTTGTTCAGAAGTGAAAATATGGCAAGTTTCTGTTATACATGGAACAATTGAAAAACATTTCTATGCATGTTTGAAATAAAAAACTGCTAGATATTTGAATGAAAGCAAAGAATTGTACAAGTCAGAGACCACGGGCTTTTACTTATGGTCTTAGTCACACTGTGCGACTGAAAGCTCATTTCATGACTGCAGGAAGTTGAGGAGCTCAGGACTGAGACTCCCCAGTACGTACCATCAGGAGTTGGGATGAAATGGGCAGAGCTCTTGTGACGCTATGCAAGAAGCAGAGTGAGTCAATGCTGGCCGTGGCAGAGAATGAGAAGCCCCCCATTTTTACAGAGCACTTTTTCCCAAGTGTTTTGCTGCTTGTGTTTTGATGTTCCACTGTAATTTTTCAGAGAGACAGTGAAGTGCAGGCATTTAATATGCTTAGTTAAGGAAGGGTACTTCATTCTGTCCATGATATTAAATATATGATGGGCTTAGAGATCTAATGACTGGGTAGCTGGAGATAAATCAGGTAAAGAAATTGCAGATGTGTGGTGTTGAGTGAAGACCTCAGGTATGGGTTCAGAACAAGGTTTCTTTCAGGGACACCTGAAGGCTTCCATTCAATAGCTGGAAATAAATAATCACGTGAAAGTGGTAGCTAAAGGAAGTTAATGCAGCAAAAGCAAGGAGCAAGTATCCAGCCAGACACTGAGATACTGATTTATAAGTTACTTTGGTGGACTGAAGGTACAATTTCATGATAAATTTCATCATATAGCAAGTGGCATCCAGAAAAGGAAACTTCATCTCTATGTTCCATTGACTTCCCTTGTATTTACTCTTGTATTCATTAATTCCCACAAGAAGGGGGATTTTAACCAGCAGAAAAGTAATCTTAGACATTACTTTTCTTTTGGCTTAGTTTCTTGAAATAGCTCGTCTTTGGATCAGAAAAGTGCTACTGATGGCATTAATGAGGATGAAGGAACCTACAACCCGTTGCTGGTGGTAGTGGTAAGCCACAACACCTATCTAAGCATCAGTGAGATACCATTTCCGCACAACTGTATTGCCAAAACTACCTCTGTAGTATTTCTGTATTTTTTTATGTAATCACCAGTATAGAGTATCCTTCCTTGAATCAAGATTTATTAGTGCGTTTAGAACACAAAATACGGTGTTTTATTCTCCTTGATTCCTGGTATCGTAAAGGATATCTTAGCTACATGGTTATAATCTGAGACGGTACTTAAAAGTATTTAAAATTCCTAGGTTCCTCTGTCTGTTCAGCTCACTGCAGGACACAGGAAAAAGTACAGGGAAGATGAGAACATTCAAAAGAAGAAATGGTTTCTATGAACTTGAGCAATTCTATACACAGTTTATACTTTCCTCCTTTAGCATTTTTATAGAGCTTTTTTTCCTCTCCACATTTGAAAGAACTGTTGCTCTAATCTTGTTCCTGTTTTTCACAGCAGGCCTACACAATCCCTCCTGCTGTCTGCAAAGAGTTACCAAATTGGGCCTATTACATTGCTCCCGTATGCAGAATGACATGCAATCAGTAAAAACTCCTTTTGTTTATACTGTTAATAACAGATGTTGCTCTGCTACATCACACATGCTGTTTAATATTATCAAAACAATTATTCATTTATTCGTATTTGTGCAGTGTGTGCAAGCTGGCATTACAGATCTTGCAGACATGGCCTTCATGAATGCATAAACAGAAGTGCATGTCATATATAATAAATCACCCCCCATTCTCATCACCATTTTTAATCTTATATCTAAAAATTTTATGATCACTTTATTGCTTACACATTGACAAAGGGGTGACAGACAAAACTCTGGAAAAACTACTGAATGGCGAAGGGCCCATTCCTACAGGTAGCTGTTGTATAGGCATGAAAAAAAGCAAGCTTTGCTTTGTCAGGGTCCAGGGACAAGCACTTGGGTGTTAGTTCATGCTTCTTCCCTTTATATCCTCAGTCTTCCTCAGAAAAAAAAGAAAAAAAAAGCAAGGAAAAAAACCCCAAACTGTTCAAGAGTTGGTTTGATTCCTTTTGATTGAATTAACAAGGGTTCATTTTAATTGAATTAACTAGTGGGATAACAGCATGACTGAATTTTAAAGTATAATGAAAGGATTCATCTTCTACTTAATGACAATGGGATAGAAAATTATCTCAGAACAGACGCTACACAAGTTGTCTGCTTTCCTGTTATAGATGTGCATTTTCAGGTAAAATGGCCATTAAAACTTCTTCTAGAAATGACACAAGGTCTGGAACAAAACTTAGCATTTTAAAAGAAATCAATTTACGCTCTTGTGATCTTAAAATGTTTACATTGTTTATGATGATGTTATTGTTTGCTCTGGTTAGGACGTAGGACCTCTTTGTTCTTCAAAGTAACTAAGTTATTAAGATATTTTATTCAAATAAAACCACTCTTTTTTTGCACATGTGAATGTAACCTTGCTGAAGCAGTGTGTTTATTCTCCTGACAGTATGTTTGTGTTTTAAAGAAAGAAGTGCGACATTTTCTTCATTTGTTTGGCAGAAGTAAGATTTTCATGCTAATAAGGTAAACCAATATTTCTCATTTTCTCCTCTTCCAGCACCACTTTCATTGAAAAAGTGAGACAAACTTATCCTTAGAGTAGTTAAACAAAACTTAACAAAGAAATTTATCCATGAAGAAAATGGTTTGAAATGAATGGAATTTGCCCCCTCAGGCCTGAAGGCAATATCTTTTCCAAGAAGTATACTTAGAAAATAATGATCAGGTTCCTGATACAGCCTTGTAGACCTGCAAGCCAGCAGCCAGGAGGTTTATCATTAACTTTCATAGCTGGATGACCTAGTCCAAGGAGGACAGAGGTAACTAATGGGAGGACTGAATAATTTCTTCCTGTTTCTTTCTTTTGAGTTGGTCTTGCAGAATCTGGGTTCTCTGTTGAGTATATTGTTGAAAATAATGGCTTGAGGACAGATTGGGATGCAGTTATCTTCTTTTCCGATTTCCTTACAAATGTTTTTTCTTCATTGAGTTGTTGTTTGCTCCTATTGGGAATGCTCAGTAGAAACATGGGAGCTCTCACACTAAATTAGACCTGTGGCTGCTGTAGATCTGTGTCTTTCTGTCAGAGGGTGACAAGCTTTAAGGTCTGTGTTTGTTTTTTGAAACATAGGTGTCTAGAGTCATCTGAGATGCCATACTGTATCCAAGACATGGCGCCAATATGACATAGTATATCCTGGGGTATCTCAAGTTGCACTAGAGGTGTATGTATGCTTAGACCCAGGTGACTCAATCAAAACCCAAATATCACAGAAAAAAAAGAAATCTGAAACATGAGAGTGAATAGTTCCCGGTGCTATTATTGTGCAATTCATCACTTGTTCGTGCAAAGAATTTCAAGCCTTCTGAGTTTCAAACGTCAAAGACATACTCTGGCAATAACTTCTACAATGTGATCACAAGCTGGGTAGAAAAGATGTTTATTGCTCTTGAAACATTTACTTTTAATGTGTTGAAAGGCTATTTCCTGTAAAGTCTGCTTTCTCAATTCATTCTTATTATTTCATGCACTTTTATCATGATCCCCTTTAATCATTTAACATCATAATCTCTTAGTCTTTCTTTGAAATAGAGATTTTTTTTCCATACCAATAACTTGTTCATATCTATCTTGACTCAACCTGTCTATTTTTGCAGTATGTTTTCTCTGATAAGAAACTGGTCTAAAGCAAGAAGTATTAGGGACATCAGTGACAACATAAGACACTTTCTATATTGCTTACCATCCCATTGTTTATACAAGAACTTACGTGTTTCCTTTCAGCACAGCTGTACATGGAGCAGAAGTTCATGGTGAACAGTCTCTAACATTTCCCTGCCTCCTTTTCCATGAGACATCTGAGCAGTCTGTATTTCAGCATTATGTATCACTAGTGGGGAACCTCAGTCTATCTCACTCCTACCAGTCTGATTCCAGTACCAGCAATAGAAGCACAGAGCCTGGACAAGGATCACAGATGAGCAGAAGAGCACCTGAAGTGGAGCACAAAGGAATTCCAGACAGTCGGTCAGCTTCCTCAGGGGCCCAACTGAAATGCCTCTATGCAAACACTTGTAGCATGGGGAAACAAGAGGAGTCAGAGGTGTGCACACACATACAGGGCTATGAACTTATTGGCATCACAGAGAGGTGATGGGATGACTTCTATGACTGGAGCGTTGGAATGGAAGGATACAAGCTTTTAGGAAGGACAGACGGAGGAAATGGGGGGGTGGGGAGGTGTCGCCCTTTATGTCAATGACCAGCTGAAGTGCATGGAGCTCCACCTGGGGATAGATGAGGAGCTGACTGAGAGTTTATGGATCAGGATTAAAGGGAGGGCAGGGACAGGTGACATCATAGTGGGACTCTGCTACGGCCACCTAACTAGAAAGACCGAGTGGATGAGGGCCTCTATAGATAGATAGGAGCAGTCTCATGGTCCTCATGGGGGACTTCATCCACCCCAATATCTATTGTAGGGAAAACACACAGCAGGGCATAAGCAATTGTGGAGGTTCTTGGAATGCGTTGATGATAACTTCCTCCTCCAAGTGATAGAAGAGCCAATGAGAAGAGGTGCCATTCTGGACCTTGTTCTCACCAACAAAGAGGGGGGGTGGGCAATGTGAAGCTCAAGGGCAGCCTTGGTTGCAGTGACCATGGAATGGTGGAGTTCAAGATCCTAGGGGTAGTGAGAAGGGCTCACAGCAAGCTCACTACCCTGGACTTCAGCATAGCAAATTTTGTCCTCTTCAGGGATCTGTTTGTTAGAGTACCATGGGACAAAGCCCTGGACTGAAGAGGGGACAGAGAAAGCTGTTTAGCGTTCAAGGATCAGCTCCTCCAAGCTCAGGAGCAATGCATCTCAACAAAGAAAAAGTTGGGCAAAACCACCATGAGGCCTGCATGGATGAACAAGGAGCTCCTGGACAAACTCAAACACGTAAAGGAAGCCTACAGAGGGTGAAAGTAAGAACAGATAACCTTGGAGGAATACAGAGAACTTGTGCAAGCAGCCTGGGATCAGTTTAGGAAAGCTAAAGCCCTGACAGCATTAAATTTGGCCACAGGTGACAAGGGCAACAAGAAAAGCTTCTATAGGTATGTCAGTGGTAAAAGGAAGACTAGGGAAAATGTGGGCCCTCTCCAGAAGGAAATGGGACACTTGTTTACCCAGAATCTGGGGAAGGCTGAGGGACTCAACAGCTTTTTGGCCTCAGTCTTCACTGGCACGTACTCTAGCCACACCACCCAAACCTCAGGAGCAAAAGCAGGGACTGGGAGAATGAAGAACTGCCCACTGCAGGAGATCAGTTCTGAGACCATCTAAGGAACCTGAAGGTCCATGGGACCTGATGAAATGCATCCATGGGTCCTGAGGGAACTAGCAGATAAAGTGGCCAAGCCACTCTCCATCATATTTGAGAAGATGTGNCAGATAAGGTGACCAAGCCACTCTCCATCATATTTGAGAAGATGTGGCATTGCAGTGAAGTTCCCACTGACTGGAAAAGGGGAAACATAACCCCCATTTTTAAAAAGGGAACAAAGAAAAACACAAGGAACTACAGACTGGTCAGTCTCACCTCAGTTCCTGGCAAGATCATGGAGCAGATCCTCCTGGAAACTATGCTCAGGAAGATGAAAAACAAGGAGGTGATTGGTGACAGCCAACATGGCTTCAGTAAGAGCAAATCACAACCGACAAATCTGGTGGATTTCTATGATGATGTTTTAGCATTGGTGGGTAAAGGGAAGAGCAACTGACATCATCTACCCAGACTTGTGCAAAGCATTTGGCACTGTTCTGCATGACATCCTTGTCTCTAAATCGGAGAGGCATGGATTCAACAGATAGACCACTTGGTAGATAAAGAATTTTTTGGATGGTCACACTTGAAGAGTTGTGGTCAGCGGCTCAGTGTCTAAGTGAAGACCAGGAATGAGTGACGCTCCTCAGGGGTCAGTACTGGGACCAGCACTGTTTAACATCTTTGTCGGCGACAAGGAGAGTGGGATCGAGTGCACCCTCAGCAAGTTTGCCAGTGACACCAAGGTGTGTGGTGCAGTCGACATGCTGGAGGGAAGGGATGCCATCCAGGGGGGTCTTAACAGGCTTGAGAAGCAGGTCCATGTGAACCACATGAAGTTCAACAAGGCCAAGTGCAAGGTCCTGCACATGGATTGAAGTACTTCCAAGCACAACTGCAGGCTGGGCGGAGAATGCATTGAGAGCAGCCCTGACAAGAAGGACTTGGGGGTGTTGCTGGACAATAAACTAAACATGGGATGTCAATGTGTGCTTGCAACCCAGAAAGCCAACCATGTCCTGGGCTGCATCAAAAGAAGCATGGTCAACAGGTCAAGGGAGGTGATTCTCCCCCTCTACTCTGCTCTGGTGAGAGCCCACCTGGAGTACTGTGTCCAGCTCTGGGGTCCCCAATACAAGAAGGACATGGAGCTGCCCTGTCCAGCTGCTTCACCCAACATTAGAAGGACGTATCTTGTTCGAGCGAGTCCAGAGGAGAGCCATGAAGATGGCCGGAAGTCTGGAGCATATCTCCTATCAAGACGGGCTGAGAGGGTTGGGGTGGTTCAGCCTGGAGAAGTGAAGGCTCTGATGATAGGAAAACGGGGAATGGGTTTAAACTGAAAAAGGGTAGATTCAGATCAGATGTTAGGAAAAATTTATTTACTGTGAGGGTGGTGAGGCACTGGAACAAGTTGCCCAGAGAAACTGTGGATGCCTCATCCTTGGAAGTGTTCAAGGTCATGCTGGATGGGGCTTTGGCAACCTGGTCTAGTGGAGGTTGTCCCTGCCCATGGCAGGGAGTTGGAACTAGATGACCTTTGAGGACCCTTCCAACATAAACCATTCGCGATTCTATGATTCTAGTGTAGAATACTGACTATCCCAATGTTAAAGACAAGTTCATACATTTGACGTTATTTATATAGCTATATTTTCTTCAAGGGGTTCTCCAGTTATCAACAGGGACATTGGCATTGCATTGACCATTTTTCCAGATTGATTCAGTCCTGTTCAAGTTCTGCAGAGGCCTCTCTAGATATATCCAAATGTAATGATAGTTTGTGTTATTTATACTTTTTTTTTTACTTCATTATTCACTTTGGAATTTGTAGATCATCAAAGATGTGTTAAACAGTGATCCTCATACAGAACTTTTATGAAAACATCTGTTGACCTTTTACCATGATGAAAGCTGACCATGAATTCACTTTTTTTGGTGCATAAATGAAGCATAGAATTCTTGTAAGTTCAGGTGATTTCACACATTCATACATAAAGCTTTTATTATATACCAAGAGACAGCAGGTAGTTCAGATACAAAGTACTGGACAGCCCTGTAAAAACACTGCTGCAAAACTTACTTATACAAATGTGCCTGAACCACCCCTTATCAATCACTTAAGAAATAGTCTGTGTTTATAAAAATGGTGTTTTGGGGAGAAACCCAAGCAAATATCTACTGATGCATACATTTACCTTGTAGTATATATTATTTCATAGAAAATATAAAAGATTTATACCTAGCACTGACTTCAAAACTGATTTTATCTTCTAGATGAAAGTTCTGTCCACAAACTACCCTGAGTTTTAGGTTTCTTCTTGTATATCTGCCATTATCTAAGCCAAATACAGACTGCCTAGAGAGGTGGTTGAATCGCTGTCCCTGGAGACAATCAAAAAATGTGTAGACGTGGCACTCCAGGACATAGTCTAACAGGCATGGTGGTGTTAGGTTGACCGTTGGACTTGATGATCTCAGAGGTCCTTTCCAACCTTAGAGATTCTATGATTCTATGAAATAATATAATAGTAGTACTGAGTGCAAAAGAGAGACACATTGCATTGAAAAGCTACTGAGCTGACCCACAAGCTGCCAACAGCTATCTTCATTCAAGTGAACACTGCAAAATTACTGATGCTTACAAGTTTATTGGTAGCTTTGCTGAATCTTAGGCAAGTATCTTCATAAGGTATACATAGGATATATATATTTCAGCATATCCTAGAATTTGGCTGTGCTTCACCTAACATCTAAAGGCCTATTGACTGTGTTGGGTGCACTTATCTCATCATAACTGAGAAAAATGCCTGCTTGATTAAGGTCAGGGGACCGAGCTATTCCAAAGACTATGAAAGACCTTGCACCTAGTAGCGCTGCTGCGGCATGTGAATTTGCTATCAGATGTGTGAAAGAAAAGGTAGCTGTATTTTATTTCTGTCATTTTCAGGACATTTAGTTAAGGTTCTGATATGTTATTTAATTTCAAAGAATATTGTGTGTGAAATTTGTGAAAATTGTAATACTTTTCCCAAAGTCAGCATTTGATCTACCTCTGATCTAAGCCTGATTCCCCTTTGAGGACTTGTCTTTTGGGTGCTAAATATCCTGTTGATGCAGAACATCTTCAGTGCTCTTATTTTTCCATAATGAGAATGGAAAGAACTTGAAATCCCTTCAGGCTATTTCCTGTGTTTTTCCCCTTTGTCAAATGTGGCTCTTTGACTACATTTACACTCTTTACAGCATTTCTAGATCAGTGTCTTTTTACAATACATCGAGATAGAATGTGTCAAACACATTTGTTGACAATGATGTATTAATTAGCAAAAAAGTCATTGTGATGTGTGAGATGAGAACAGGAATCAAGCTAGTATTTCAAGCAGCAATAAGCTATAGAAATCCACAGACATATAAATCTAAAATAAAGAAATGCCTGGTTAGGCAAACATCTTCAAGTGATAGGGCTGCTTCAGGATACAGGTTAAATAGAACACATATGTCCACAAAAGATAACACAGATGAGGGGGTTATCAGATTTCCAACTCTGAAAAATGGCTATAATAATCATACTATTCCACATGCCCCAGGGATCTGTACGCACAACAGTCCTTAAAGGTGGGAAAGTATTACTGTAGTCATACTATGGTCAGGGAAATTGAGTCATAAGGAGGTTAAATAGATGTTGCTCAGGGTTAACCATGAAGTCATTACAGAGCTTCAAACAAAGAAGAAATTCCCTGGATCATTCACTGAGGCCTGAGCACACCTGCCAATGAACCCTCTCTGGGTCTGTACCCATCACTGCTCCTCGCTGTCTCCAGAGCTCAGGCATGAGGAGCTCACCCTGCAGCTGGGAAGAGTGGGGCTCGAAGTGTTTCCAGGAAAGGGGCATCCTTGTCCCTTGAAACGTCCCAGAGCTTGTAAGCATGCTCACACCCTTCCAAGCACTGCAAGCTTTGGTGCTTCTAAGTCCAAGCCCTGCGTATGCATTTACGGTGTGCTGCTTGCACTGAAACCATCAGGCTCTTAAGAAGCAGTGTGATACAACAGCTACCAGGTAGGCATGATGCTGGCATTCATCCTGTCCTGGGGCAGGATAGAACAAGGAGCACTTGTTTTTCTGATGGAGCAACTTTTTCCATTGAAAACTATGTCAAATAATGGTATGCTACACAATTTCTGACCTTCTGAAGGATTGTCCCACTTTTCCCTCACTTCAGCCAAAAGTACCTCAAGCTAAAAATATTTGAATTTGCCCCATTAAGCTTGTGTTGCTGTATTTCCTATCTCTTCCAGAAGGTTTAATTCCATTAGAACCTCACTGCCAGCAAACTATAAAGCTTCTCCATCCAATAAAATAAGCATTTCGTAATAAACAACGGTTTAATGTTCACCTCCATCACAGCACCTTCTGCCAAGCACTGCTACACATGAAAAATGTACCTAATCTAAACTTCAGTTTAGAAAGGATTATGAGATGCAAAGTTTTGATCAAGGCATGTGTATGAATTTAGAATTTGCCTCATTCTGAAGTTATAGTTTGAATTTTCTTCCAATTAAAATGTTAGTGACACCTTATTAAGTGACACGTTGTATCCCTGATTGCATAAAATTCTACCCTGCTTACAAGGAACCAGTTGCTCATTTAATTTTGATATCACCAAGTGTTTTTTTTTATCCTGGGACCATGCGGCTAGGAGTACAAGGTCATATCAACTCTAAAACTAGCTGCTGTATTTAATTCTGCCTTGACTTGTTGACAGAAGCTGCTGATATGGATCTTTCACAAAGCTGACCCTTGTTTGCTGCCACTGCTGGGACATTTCTGTTGTAAGGGGACTCTCAGAGCCTAAACCAAAGGTCACAGTTGTTCAGTGCACTGCATCCCATTCCCATAATTAAAAACATTCGTTAAACCCTTTGGTTAATGTACCTGTGTTTTTATTTGAGAATTCATTAACTATTATACACATGAAAAGACAATTTTAGAACTGCAGGGAAACTGCCTCACTATGTAGATGTGTGGGAATAAGCTGTAAAATGGGGGGAAAAAAAAAAAGAATAATTGTTCTCCAGGAATGAGATTCATAGCCAAGGCCCTGGCAATGACAGAAGAACTCGCCGAAGACAGAAAGTTAACAATTTCTTAGTGTGTTTTATCTTGTGAGTTTAATTTTAAGTTGAGTTTTCCATATCTGGACAGTAGCAACAATTTGCTCATCTCTAGTCATTTGTTTTGTAATGTTCAAAATGTACTCCTGGAGATTAGAAATGACATAAAATGAAAAGAACTGACATTTTGATGAGACCCATAATATTTAACTTCTTTTCAAACAAAGTGCGAGAGTGCCAGGAGCAACGGGTGACATCATGCACTTCTGGTCAGACCTCACTCTTCTGCTGGGGTCCTCAGGAGAGGAACACTGGCCAAGCAGTGAAAGTCCCTCAATGAGTGCTTTTTGACTAGTCAGTAGAACCAAAAAGGGATTTACATGTCTAAAAGTGCTTTAATGTCCAAAACACCCCACTGAAATTGTCAACAGTCCTGCTCAATTGCTGCATAATCTTAACCTGTCTAAATTAACTACGTAACCTTGTAATGATGGGCACGTACATAGCTATCGGTGGTAAACTGCTCAGGGTAGGACTTGATGTTCTGTAAGTAACAATTTAGAACATTTCACCTGCAAGTTCGTCACTATATTTTCATTGCTCAGAAAGCTCTCATGATTTTGCAGTTTTAAGAGGTCAGTGGTGAACACTCACTGAGGCCAGTCAGACGTGGATTGCAGTCTTTGTGAATAACTAAAGCATTTTCTCTAAAGACAAACTGGAGCTTTCCCTTTGCTGTGTCATCTCAAAATAATCTGAGATCCATTAACATGGGGAAGTGAAAGACAAAACCATATATCCAAGTTAGGCAGCTGAAGAAGGAGCTGAGGTGGGGATCCAGCACATCACAGAAATGCTCAAGGGGATGATGCTGCTGTTCTCTTTCATGACCTCTGGAAACTCCATGGATCCAAGGATGGGTTGCTATTTCTGATGGCTGAGTAAGCAGATAAAGCACTTTTTTTCCTCTAGTCCTGGCAAATGGCCGATTTTAGTCCCACCTCTGTCCTCAGCACTGTCAATTAAATACTGTAAGTAGCACCTTCTCCATGTTGTGGTTTCTGCAAATACCATTATCAGTACTTAATTGTTTCAACTGTATGGAAAATTCATTCTTTAGAATGGAGCTAACAATTTCTGGACACTTCAGGTCACTGTAATGCTGTCCCTCTTTGAGGAGGCAGTCCTCAAGTATCTTTGTTTTATTTTTGGATTTTTTTTGGAGCGAGGTGTTTTCTTCTGTTGTTTTGTTTTCTTTTGTTTTTTAATAGTCTCATTATAGAGTTAGAGTGGTTTAAATAGATGAGACCTGTTGATAAAGGACAGGTGGCAAGTTGGCAGTTCCAAACTGATCAGTCATGTGCAAGCAGCTTTTCTTCCTTTTGTTTTAAATGAACCATTAAGTTCACGATAGATGTTGAATAATTGCTTTGATGTATGGAGTGTCCCAAGCATAGTCTTGAGAATGTTTTGCTCTGATTACTAACATTTCAGTAAGATCAAAAATAGAAGTTGTGAGTAGTGATCCTGCAGTACATAAAACTATTTTACTTGGTAACTTCCTGTTTATTTGAAAATATGCATGAAAGATTTCTGTCCGTGTGGCTAGAGAACTATATATGCAATCAGAGTGGAGAGGTTCATAATTGAAATTTCTTCATGTTTTTGAATTTTTTTTTCATCTGCTTTGCCAAATCCAAACCACTGAGACAGGCTGAGTATATGGAACATATCAATGGAGATACTAAAGAAGATTTAAATTCTCTTAGTCAGTATCCTGTATCTAGTAGTGCATAGCAAACATTTAATGTAGTGCTCAGAGATCTCTTGAGCTTGAGACTGCATTATTCAGAAATGTCCTAAGACTTCAATGTTCATCTTTGAACTTTTCACCATTTTAATTTAGCTGGGATATAATTTTTATCAAACTTAAAATGTGCAGAAAATGTAACCAGAAACCAGGTTTGAAACATTCTGATACACTTTTGGTAACTACTCTCCATGAACATTTGTGCAAGCAAAGTTTTACTGATGTGAAATTTCTTTGGTAAAGTGAATTTGGGGCCAGTAGCTGAAATTTATTTTCTGATTAACTGTAAATCCTTTTAGGCAGAAAGCAATATGCTTCCTGCTTTTTCAACTCAATCTGTCCATAAAAAGCTGACCTTTCCCCAAAGCAGATCCCAGTATTGAGTAGTAAGAAAAAAATTCCAAGTAGAGATGCTGAAGTTACCTCTTGGTGACCATGTCAGGATCGCTCCTTGGCAGGTGCTCTCAGCTTAGACAGATCTTGTGGGCAGGTCTTTTCTTCATTCTGTGGCTCCTCATTTGTGTGTTGTCTACACTGCTGATAAATAATGAAAAAAATCCTGCTGCGAATACAACAAAGAGCAATACCCACTGAAATGTCCTCCTGAACCCCCCGAAGTATAAACACTGAGGAAACTTCTAGGATCTGGCCTCCATCAGTAAGAATCATGTACTGCAAAGCCAAACCATGTTGATTAGTTGCCTAGCATACGTTGCCAAGCACGTGGAATGTGAGAAAAATAGAAGCCAGACTGTTGAAAAGCCCATATTGGAAGTATACATGTCTTTAGGATGGCAATATTTGAATAGTATTTTGTCATCAATAATCCTGTATGAATTCTGCTACTGCTAACAAGGATCTGCTTACAGACTGCTTTGACAGAGCTTCTTACAGCTTCAATGCAACAGCAAAGGTCTGTGACAGTGGAGAGAGATGGCAGATCTGTACACCATTAAATCCCACTAATACATGTTGTAAGTCTATGAAATTTTGCCCAGCGGTATATACTGGAGTATTAGTGGAGCAATGAATGATACTTTTGTCTTCAAAGACCTCACAAATTATAGTGAAATGTTGTGTGCAAAATTGTTAGGAGTTATTTCAGGAATCCATTTCATCTTTATGTCAGGGACATAAAGAAGGTAAAAATCAATATAAATTTGGATTCTTATGCAGGGGGAACATTTATTAACTGCTATGTTTGAGTCGATTATAGAATACTAACTTACATTTGGTTTGGCAAGAAAGGCAGCAAAAAGTTCATCGGCTCAAATTGTTTTTTCTACTATGTTATTCTGGTTATTGGTCATTTCCAATAAGTTTCAGGTTTGTCATACTGACGCCTGAATTCTAACTTTGTTCTAGGGTTTTTTTAAAAACTTAAATGTTTATCTTATCCAGACGGAACAAAATTTTCTGAGTGAACTCAGGAGCTATTTGAATGACCAGAGATCAATTATTTTAGGAACTTCTGGAAACCAAGAATATAAAACTTGATGCCTAGAAGATGCCTACACAAGTTTTTCTCTGTAGTTTCCACTCCTTTGAGGAGTCTGTTCCATGCAGAACTGTGCTGTTCTATCCCAGGACCTTTCAGTTCCTCCACCTATCATGTATTTGTTTCAACAACAAATCGTTCTCCCGTATTAGCTATGTGGTCTTCTTTCTGGGACACAAGTTTATGTTGTATCATTTTGGATTCTTCCACTGAAATCAAAGGGTGTTTCTCTGTAATCAGCCAAAGAGTACATCACCAGAACTGTAACTTTTATTAATTGAGAGCAAACAGGAGTTTAGAGAGAACTTAAAGTGTAAAAGTAAGCAATATTTACATCAGTTACAACAGCATGAACTGGAGTAATCAGGAAGACAAATGTGTATCAATACTTTATTAGTGAAACAAAGCTCCTGGCAGAACTGGAAGTTGAGACATCAGGAAAGATGGTCCTGGAGATGAAGCTTAAGGAATAATTATTGTTAACAACAGCCTATAAGGAATGAAAGTTGCAGAGAATAAAAATATTGGACAGGCATAATTTTGATCCCTAGTACAAAAAAGTGAGAAAATTTTCAAGATTACTTTCAGTTGTGTAAAGAATCATTTGTATGCTTTTTATTTCAGCATAGAAATGATCTCATATTCTATTTAAACATAGCCGCCTTCTCTGGGCTATGTTTAAAGAACCAAAAAGGGTGGTTATTGTGAATTAGTGAACAAGAATACTGATCAGCTTCTCAGTTATAACCTTATATATATTCAACTTTGTACTGATGGCACTTACCATTTACCAGTGGTAAAGTAGATATTAGGTCCACTGTATTTTATATGTGATGTTTGTAAAATGACATCACAGCAAAATGTAACCACAAAAACTACCCTCTCCAGAGAAGGCAAAAATTAATTTCCCAATAAGAATTGTGAATCATGTCTGGATAACAGAATCACAGAATCATAGAATGGTTTGGGTTGGAAGGGACCTTAAAAGATCATCTGGTTCCAACCCCCCTGCCAAAGGCAGGGATGCCACCCACTAGACCAGGTTGGCTAGTGCCCCATCTCACCTGGCCTTGAACATTTCCAGGCATGGGACATCCACAGTTTCTCTGGGCAAGCTGTTCCAGTGCCTCACCACGCTCAGAGTGAAGAATTTCCTCCTAATGTGTAATCTAAATCTATCATCTTTTAGTTTAAACCCAGTGCCCCTTGTCCTGTCATTATCTACCCTAGTAAAAAGTCCCTCTCCATCCTTTTTATAAGACCCCTTCAAGTGTTGAAAGGCCACAATGAGGTCTCCCTGGTGCCTTCTCTTCTCCAGGCTGAACATCCCCAGCACTCTCAGCCTTTCTTGATAGGAGAGGTGCTCCAGCCCTCTGATCATCTTCGTGGCCCTCCTCTGGACTCGCTCCAACAGGTCCACATCTTTCTTGTGCTGAGGACCCCGGAGCTGGACGCAGTACTCCAGGTGGGGTCTCACGAGGGCAGAGTAGAAGGGGACAATCGTCTCCCTTGACCTGCTGGTCACACCTCTCTTGATGCAGCCCAGGATATGGTTGGCCTTCTGAGATGCAAGTGCACACTGCTGGCTCATGTCAAGCCTTTCGTCCACCAGAACTCCCAAGTCTCTCTCAGCAGGGCTGCTATCAATGCATTCTTCTCCCAGTCTGTACTCATGTCTGGGATTGCCCTGACTCAGGTGCAACTCTTTCCAACACACAGCAGATATCATACTGAAGCTTAGATTAATTCTGCAGTAAGACCAGGGAAGTCCTGCAGCAGAATGAAAATCAAAGCTAGTCATTGTGCTGCGCACCAAAGCCATTTCTGTACCCTCCCACTCTTTCTCTCCTCAGGCCTCAACATTCTTCCTCTCTTTTTCACGTCTGTGCATTCTCTCTCCTCCTTTTATTCTTTCATCTTACATTTCTACCCTGTGATATACACTGGTGATAAGGATTTTTGTGAATTAATTTCTTAAATAACTTTCCTCATAAATGCTGTTTGTCCTCCCCGTGTTTGCTCTTTGCAGGTGGGTTTGTGTATCCAGGATATCAAATAATTCCATCTGGGTTCTACTGCAGATGAAACCTCTGACTTTTTTAAGCTTTTTCTTATGTGGAAGAATCTGGAAATGCATTTGGTGCTTTCACAAGAAAAACAAACAAACAAACAGAGTTCTCCAAAACCAGAAGAAAATTCCTCTAACTTTTCTTAATAGGAAAACCATTTATGATGATATTGTGAAAAAGCACTTATAAATCAAGCTTGTTAAAAGTTTTGCGGAAATCATTCCTGTTTATTAGTTCCTTTGATGAAATCTGGATGCATAGAAGTGACTATTCTGAAAGGTTTATGAAAAGTCCAACTACCATGTGAGGTTTTAAAACCCTTAGCTTGCCAGTGGAAGAAAAATTATATTCAGTCACATAAACCAGTCCAACTGAATAGACTCTACAAAGAAAACTACATGAATTTGACATAAACATGCATTTCCAATGTAATTTGCTTTCTGTGATATGTTTTAAAAATACAAGAGAGACATGATTTTGATTTTATAAGAGCTGCTAATTAAAAGTATCTTCCTCCTTCTTTCCCTTGTTCTGTTTCCTTCACCAAAGCACAAATAAGTTCAATAAGATAGTTCAGCAGTCAGGCATGTGTTTGTGTATGTAAGTAAGTTTGTGTGCATGCCTGAACACATGCTCATCTGGTTGCACAAAGATTTCAGCTGTGATTGCTGCTGCTGCTACAGAAATTGGCACAGATGATTCCTAAAACGCTTCAAATGTATTTTAGGTACCTTTAAAAATAAACCAAAGATTGAGGAGTGCAGGGGAACAGGAGAAGCAGAGGCAAAGAAAATAAATAAACCTGTTGGTATTAAAAACAAAAAAATCTTGAAAGAAAGCAGAGATGTTCTAAAGACAAGAGTTCTTAATACAGAAGATACAGCATAAAGAAGTGCCTATGACCAATGTGCTATCTCTTCGCTCTGTACTCATAGACCATCCATTAATGGTGATGCTCAGCTCCAGGCTCATTGCCGTGGTGAGGATCCAATTTCAAGATCCATTAGCACTCCTTACCTCTTGAAGCTTCTTTAGATCAGCCACTGTTCATGATAAGGAAATTACACATTAATTTGCTCAACAGAATTTAAAATGAGACACACCAAGATTGCCCTTGGCAACAGACATGAACTGATCGATGCTAACTGTTCCCTAATTTCATTTATTGTTCAGTGTTGTTCCACTTTGTCTTGCAATCCATGGTACTCATAACTAAAAATAACAGAAAATCACAGCCTCTCAGGCATTTCTAATATAAACAAAGCTCTAGGGTGTAATGGATCTACAAGTTAATTTAGAGGTTAACTTGTTGCAAAACAGCTTATAGGAAGAGATTCATGGTTGATGTTTAAGTAACTAAGGTGATGTGGGTAAATCACTGCCACTGTTTCACATCTGTTTAGCAGATAGGACTGACTGACTGAATGGTTGACCCATGTACTCAAAGGAGTACTGTGGCTTTATATTTATTCAGTGTTGGCACTGAATACTCTAAATTGTGGTGTGGGCAGTTTGGCTTTATTTAGTGAACTACCACTGCGAGTAGCTTAGATAAAAAGAGGTCTGTAATGTTATGTCCCAGGAAGACAGAGAGGTACTGTGCTGTTAAGTGAGAACAATGTTCCTCCTCAGACCTAGTAGCCTCCTGACATCACCTTCTGCTCAAGTTAGAGACTGGTTAAAACACCAAAGCAAATCCCTACAAGAAAGCCAAAACCTCACATACCTGTATTCCTCGTTGCCTTTAAACTCCCCTGAGTCATTTTTTATGGCATCTGGTAGCCATGTCTCGTGAAGAGAGAAGACAAAGCCCTTCCACAAGTAGTTACTGGCTTTTGAAAAGGTATTTTGTGCTTTACCTGCCAGCTGTAAAGTACATCTGGGGCTAAGGGCTTCAAATCTCATATCCTTCTCCTCTTCCTGACAACAGCAGTGTTACCACTAATTAAAGATAATTCTAGAAATCTCCTCAGGCAGATGTGACCAGTTGGTGAGGTTTAGTGGTCTGGACTCTTACCCATATTTTGCCCTGCTCCATTTAAATGTCCTGCACTATGTATCCTCTGTGCTGGTGATGCCCAAGGTGCAATGCACAGAGGTGCAAGCTCTAACATGCTGCCAGCAAGGCCCAGAAGAGGAGCTGTCAAGCCTGCTTCTAAAAATAAAGGGTGATGGGATGTAAGTTCATGGATGATTTTATGTAGAATAAGACAGCTCATTCTCTTTCTCAGTGAATCGTGGACAGTTATTAAGCTGCAGTGTATTGGTCTTTAATTAGCAGGAAGAGGAACATGTTTAGAGAGTGTAGGAAGGAATGGAACAGAAAAAAAAGGAAAAAAAAAAAGACTATGTAAGTTTTTCTCAATAACTTTTTGCCCTTAGAAAATCCCTGGAAGGATCATGGCGCTAATTTAAATATCTAGTGTCATCTGGCTGATGCCCCCTGTGAATGGAAGGAAGTTGATTTTAGAAAGCTTTGTTCAATGGAAACATTTTTATATTTTGCATTATAAAGCTATACTTCCATGTTAGTCATAAAACAACTTTTTTTTTTTTTTAATGCCTAAGATCATTTTGGAAAGCATCCCTGCTGGGTCCCTTGCAGGCTGCCTACTTCTCTCATGTATAAAGTTCATACCTTTTGTGAAGGCAGTTTTAAATTCTGACAGACTGGCCTCCAAGCTGGCACTCTGTACACTGGTGACCAACATGGGAACTAGCACTTTCCCAGCTGTCTGTGCAGAGCTGGTTTGAGCAGCCCCTGCTGGGACACACCAGCCGTGTTTCCAGACGTCCTGTTGGAGTGCCACCTTTCAGGATGCCTAGGGACTGTGTGGCTGCTCCACACCAGGAGGACTTTGCTCAAAATAAAAATGACAACAATACACTCTTTCCCACCCGGAGCTGCGCATAGCAGTGATCATGCCATTTCCTGCTGAGGAAAGCTCCGTTAGGACTTTTTAATAAAATTAAACATTTAAAATGTTCAAACTGGATGTGATTTGTCTTTTGGCCATCTGGAACCACAACCTGTCCCGATTAGATGCACATATCCAGAGCATTCCTACTCCTGCCGTTGGCTCTGTGCTGCCTTGCGGATACCAATGAGATTTACCATACACATGGGCTGTTGCTTTTGTCTTCTTTTAACCCACTCCCTTCCCTTCTGCACAGCTCTCTATGACTGAACCTTATAGACTACGTCATTTGGTCTTACCCTTGACACACTGTGTAACTACTGCCCAGTTTCCTGTCCCTGCCATTAAAACCTTGCTGCTTTAGATGCACTGACTCACTAATATGTACGCTCGCCTTTAGCGTTTCTCCCATCATTATTTCTAAAGTATCATTACAATTTGTGCACTGCTGCTGCAGCTGCGCTCTCTGATGGGACTAATGCCTTCAATGCAAGTTTGCAAGTAGTGGGGTGAACTGCCTTTTGATGTCGAAATCTGTGTGGATTTTCCAAAGCCTATTACAGAGGTCTTCTCAGGTCAAGGTCTTCCCTTGAACTTAACTACAACAGGGCACAGTTTAGTAGTCAGATATGTGCCAAAGCCAGTGCCAGTTCTATATCATCTACACAAAAAACCCCACTTGATTTGTTTTGCAGAATTTAATAAAACATTCATCTGGAAGCTAGAAGAAGAGCAGAAGCAGAAATCCAACCTTAGACATCTGCCTTCTTGCCTTTGAGGTGAAAAGGAAGGAGAGTTCTCAGTGGCCAGTCTCTTACAAAGCCTAAATATTGACACTCAGCTCCCCTGTGTTGTTAAAAGTTTAATTTGTTTACTAATATTGCTACTTACATGAATCTTTCATTCCTCTCTACTGTTCAAAAAAAAAACCAACTTAATCCCAGAAATGCTGCATTCAGCATAAAGTAGCTATGAACCTTTCTTTTTAAGATTTCACAATACGTCGTTGAAGTTGTCTTTGAAACTTACCTCCAAATGAATTCTGTCATGGGGTTTTGTAGCAATAACAAACATTTTACCTGGCGCTCTTTATCCTTCAAATGTCATTGAATTTCTATTTCTCCAGAAAATTTTGTACTGGTAATTTAGTAGAAGCTACCACTGTAAACCAATAATATCCTGTGCTTTTTTTTTTTCCCCACTAAATGTAGCAGCACCAAGAGCTAAGTGCAGACAGTCCTACACATTTAATCTGAAACTTCAGTAGACCATATTTTAGATGGTTTGTGTTTCTTCTACAGATATTGCAGTATGTACTATGCTGCCAATGTTCCATTAAAGATCTGCTGGGATTTGGCAATAGCTACATAAAAAACTGCTGGAAAGGTCTCCAAGAGACAGTCCATCCCTCAAGACAAGATTAACTATACATGTTATCATTGCTGACAGATGGCTGTCTAGCATATTTCTAAAGACCCCAGTGGTGGAGAGTCTCACAACAAAGTATTCAACACACTGTTTTTCTTAACTTTTCACAGTTTAAATTTTCAACTTCATTCTTTCTTGCCACAATCTATTCTATGGACATAGAACATACCTTTGCACCTTTCTACAGTAACCTTTCATACCTGAAGTTTTTTATCATGCCCTCCCTAAGACTTCTAAGGGGAAAGAGATTTCGGCACTTTCAATCATTCCTCAGAGCTCATGTCTTCTAAACCTCTTGTCATTTGCATTGCTTTCCTTCAAACTGCCCACTTCTCACCATGCTGTACCCACACCTGGGCACCAGACTCCATCTAGAGTCTTCTCCTCTGCCAGATGGAGCAGAAGGAGTCCATTCGCATGTCTTGCCTGGTATACTCCTGTGTGATCATTACCTTCTTCACAATGGTGTTATATCTGGCTTGTGGTTCAATGCAGCTCTCCTTCACCCCATGCCTATAGATTCTTTTCTAAGGAACTGGTGTTCTTCATCCTTTTCCTCATCTGTTTTTACTTAAGCATAGCTCCTTTTACTTGTCTGTATTGAATTGTATCACATTTTTTTCTAAAATGCAGTCATGACCCCTTTCAATCCTAATGCTGTTTTCCAACAAACATGTAGGCCTTCCACCCTAGGCACCACCTGCAAATTTCTAATAATCATGCTTTTTATTCCACTAACCAGATTGTTAGTGAAGACATTGAACAAAATTGAACCAAGAATAACCCACTGCATTCAAAGCAGTCTTCCATTTTTGCACTGAACTAGTTGAAATTAATTCCTGAGCATGGTGATCCAGCCTATTGTTCACCCTCTCTGTGGCAGAGTCTGTTTGGAGTGGTATGAACCAGCAACTTCTCCAGGGGTGGTAAGCCAGAGTTGAGGATGACTCAGCAAGGCCATGCCCTCACTGATGGGGCACAGTCCCATGGGGTTGGTAACAGGTCTGTCCATCAACAGCCCCCAACACGGCAAGTGATGAACCAGGGCCAGGACCCAGTCACGGCAACAACCAGGAGCCAAAGGAGATGGGGCCAAAGATGGGGCTGGTGGCTAGCACTGCTGATGGCCCTGGGGATGCTGCAATGGGGTCCTGTCCAGTAGAGGGAGGAACCCAGGTTGGCTGGGGTCATCTTGGTATATTGCTACGCACAGGACCGATACGCACGTAAGACTGTCCTGTGAGAATGTCAAAGGTTTTACCAGAGCTGTGCTATTTTGTTGCTTTCCCAAGACCTGTTATTGAAGGTCATTTATGTGGGTTTTTCAGTATCAATATTGGCAGACATTATCTTCTTACAAGCGATGAGTTTGTTTCTGCAAACCTCATAGGAACTTAACCTGGTTCTGAAGTGAAGTAGGGACCTCATGTTACTTTTTGTACCTCTTTCTTTTCAGACACCCACTTGTCTTTTTTCTTGGTACAATTCTATTAATACCAATGGAATATAAAACGCCTATGAGCAGATAGATGACAGGCAATATTCTTTAGTAAGCTTTCATCAGAGGAAGTGACCACAGCTTATACTTTAGGTGAAAGGTAAACTAAAGACTGGACTCCTTTCTCATGTATCTGAGGCACTGGAGTTAGTTACTATGGCAATCCCACCCATGTGATGTTTAGTTTTGACTCACAGCTGCTGGAGTCTCTGGCATTGTTCCGGAATATTTTTTTTTACTATAATAAAAATGCTCAGACTATAAGCATCCTGCTTGAGGCATAAGCAGCAGCTTGAAAAGGAAAAGGTGCCTGCTGCTTAAGCAATATATTTTACTTTTAGGGTTTTTTTTAAGGGAAATGAACTAAGTGGCATCTGCCTCATCTTACCATTTTCAACTTAGATTGCACAAAGTACATTTTAAAAAATTCTAAGCTGCTGCAGTAAAAGTGTATTTGTTTTTTCTTAGATTACAGACTTTGAGGGTCTTCACGCAAATGCTTTTTCATACAGAATAAATTGAGCACGCCTATGTTTGAGCACAGAAAGCCATTCTGTTCTGTGTGTGGAGCTCCTAAGGCGATGGGAATTCTGTACCAAAATAGACTCAGAACCATCCTATCACCTGCAGTCTGCAGAGTCCACATAGCTGTTACGATATTTTTCAAAGCTCCCTCAGACTTCTGGCTAAGACTCTTGCTTGAAAAAATCTCCCGCTTTGATCCAGTTTGTGTAGCTACCTTGTCTATTCCTCTTACCCTACCTTACCCTGGTCTCCACTTAAACATCACAAAATGGTCTCTCTCCGCCGCCTCCTGTATTTGTAATGATCTATAGTTCTACCTTTGTTTTGTTTTCATCCCTTCATTCTCTGTCTCATTGATTTAGGGCATCCTGACCCTGAAAGAGTCTAATTTAAAACATAAGGTGTATTCTTGTAGGAACAGCAGACCAAGAACTCTTAATCCAGCTGGTGATACCATTGTATTCTTAGAACATGAGAACAACTGTTGTGACATTGTGTGGAGAAAGAAATCTAACATGTCTGTAATAATCAGTTTAATCTTATTTGAAACCACTAATATAACTTATGCATCACCATATGGATACTGTGTGATGTATCACAAGGAAGTCTTAACATTGTTTGTTAGCTTTGCCATGCACTAGTTATCAGAATGTATTTTATCTTAAATTACTTCGTCTCCAGCTATGCTTTTGGTGCAATATCTACTAAAAACATGGACATTTTTGAGACACTATATTTCTTTAGTTTACTAAAGCTAACTACTGTATTCTTACGTGTTACAGAGTAGAAACTTAACTGGGTTCCTAACTTAACAGTTTATTTTTCGTCTGAAGAAAATGGGTTAGAATTTGTCGGTTAATATACCTTTTTTTGAAATATATTTAATGTGCACTTTGCAAGTTTGATTATGTAATCAGCAGCCTACTCATGTTCTGACAGATTATTGATAGCTTAAATCATCTTAAGGAATATGCTGATTATTTTTTTTTCTTCTTGTTCTACTTCCACTAGGGAAATTTTAAGATGACAGTGAAAAGAAGGGATCGACAAAAAGAAACTTACATTCTTCTGCTGGTCCCATTAAAAATTCTGCTTGGAAGCTTGGCAAGGTGAACTCACTGAGAAGCTAACATACCTTGTCAATCCAACTTCTTTGAAAAAAATCATCTTCATGAGTACATATACCTTTTAATGCACAACGCAAAATGCTACATGTTGGTACCTCGTGAAAAAAATTGCTGCCAGCTACTTGGTTAAGGTGCCAATACCTAGCTATCCTATTTGCAGGTTTCTTGCCTTGCAATCTGCTTGCTTTGAGGCTGCATGTTGACTCCTCAAACCAACAATTGCTTAGCAAAAAAAAACCTTCTAGTACAAAAAAGACAACTATATGTGCTGAAAGAACTTGTCTGTTCTATCTCTCTGTTAAATGCTGCTCCTTTTTCGGATTATGCTTTACTTCTCATTTCCATCACTTGTTTATGGTCAAACATTTCGCCTTTGATGTAATTCTACCTCATCTGTGCATGTAAGTGGGTTTGAGAAGCCTAATAACATCAGAATTTTGTACACTGTTTACAGTAATCTAAATCTAATATGAAATCCCACCCTAATTTGTGCATAAGTTTCAAATGTCTCATAAAGGATTTTTTTGTATATATTTGGCCAAGTTTCTTACCCAGTCAACAGAAAGTAAATATAAAGCTTCCAGAAGGAAAACTTAATGTCTAATTTAGATGCTTAAATTGGTCATTCAGGTTCTGTCACTGAAGGTCTTTGAAAGTGAGTAAATCCGTCCATTGATAAATTAAGCAAATGTTTTAGGAAATGCTTAAGAAACATATGGCTTAGTCACAACTTAGGCACATTGATCAGCTGAATTTGATTCATTCAAGGATTTTATTTTTTTGCCCACTTTCAATGAGTCTACCTTCTCAGATACAGAGCAAAGCTGAACTCTAGGAAAAACATTCTCTACTATCTCCTTTATCATTTTCAATCTAATGTTCTCTACTCCTTACATTTCAATATTGTTTTGCATTTACTACGTCTTAAGAGATTTTGGGGGGAGGTGTTGTTTTTTGTTTTGTTTTGTTTTTTTTCCCAGTTTCCCATTTAGATCACTTCTCAGTTGAAGATGTTCTCAACTACATAACAAATATGGTTCTTTTGTTTTACAGGGATGTCTTCCTGAGTTGTTCTGAAAACACTGGATTTTTAATATTAGTCCTCAATTCTTTTTTCTTCAAACAAGTTACAATTTTGAGTAGCTTCAAACTGAACATAAAAAAATAAGGCCTTCCAGATTGTCTCTGTAAATTTTAAAACTGAAACTTCCACTATTTCTTTTTTTTTTTTTAAGATTTCTCTAACACCTTTCTTGCACATTAAATTCTTTTTCTTCAATTTTGCATTTAATAGTTTCCCTATCTCTTTGTTCTTCTCAAACTTCTCTTGGTCTGATTTCCCTTTAAACCCATTATCTATTATTTACCCTCTCTATCACTCAACTCATTCCATACTTGGACTTGCTGAAACTCCTCCGTGCCTCTTAGTAAACGCTTGTCTCATTATCTGTTCCATATACTTTGCAGAAATGATACATTTTTAAAAAGGACTAAATGTTTGCACATTATTAGATTAGAATTATAGAGTGGTAAGACTGCGTTCTAAAGAGGACAAAAAAAATAGCTGTTTGTACTTGTAATGGAATATTACTTAGTATATTTTCTTATATTAGGAAACACTTTTCTGAAGACCTTGACTTCTGATATCAACATGTCAATGTTTGAAGTGTACTGCTGCTGTTTCACTAGTAAGGTATTACTCTAAGTATATTTCTGTATAATACAGCTGTGTTCCCACATTCCTTTACATACCTAACTCTTCCTGTGAAGTCTTTTTTTTTTTCTTTTCTTCTTTTTCTTTTAGTAGAAGCCAAGGAGTAATAGTCAGCAGCTTACAAATGACTACTCAAATTATGCAAATTGCAGTGTTGGCAGAAAGTAGGTTTTTGCTTATAACTGAGGAGCTAGTACTAAGTACATGAATTACGCTATTGGTACAGATAGGCTCCCCCAGTCCCCCTCCAGGGGTACTGGTTCCAAGATATAGACATCTCAACATGTTTTTTAGAAAGTTGATTTGGTTACAGAAGCAGCATAGCTGCATTTATCTGGTTAGTCCAGACACTGCTTAGTACAAAAAAGTCTAATGTCTTCAGGTAAGTCTACTCTAAGTTATTGTTACTATTAGGTCTAGCCCTGAAACAACCTGCAGTTGAATTCTCTGCCTGTAAAACTCCCTCATCCCCTTAAAATATTCCAAAGGATTGTATATTAGAGCAATGGAAATCATATAAGTAACATAAATAGATATAAAAAATAAAGTGGTTTTTTATTATTAAAATTCAGAGACACAAAGAAAAGCAACAACACAGTTGCTTTTTTTTTTTAATGCAGCAGCCATTGGGGTTTATGTTTGCTGCTATAGGTCCTATAACATTAAGTTTACTGAGCTGGAAAAGTGAGCTATGTTGCTTTACATTTGTTGGTGCTGTATGAACAAAAAATAAACTTTGAGCTTCCCAATGCATTGCAGCAAAATAGCTAAATATGGACAAGAATAAATCCCAGGTTCAGAGGTTTGCCAAGACACATTGTATGTTGAAATTTCCACTCCATTTGTGTGCCCACTCCATTCTAAGGAATATGCAGACTGGATGTCTGCAACACCCTTTCCTGTCTCCTCCTTACCTGTAGTCTCCCCATAATCAGTTCCATACTCTCATGGATCCTTTTCTTCAATGAACCATATAAGCAGAGTCTTCAGACAGCAAAGACACAAAGATACACGCAAGAGCTTTGTTGGCACGTTGCCTATGCTTGGAAGGCCAAAGACTATTTCACACATTGCACGCTGCAGACATACAATGCAGCTGTGGAGCATAGCAGGAGTATTTCTTATCTCACTGTAGCGTCTGCTTGTTCTAGTTTGAATTCCAGCAGCAAAACCAATTCCCAATTGAGTTTGTACTTCATTATATACCAGCCCTGAGAGGAATAGTTAGACTGCGAGTTCAGCTTACTTGGCAAGGAAAAGATGTCTTCTTGACAGACACCAAATTTGTGCAGCTATACTGGTTGAATGTTTTGCTTGCTCCTCTACTTTACTTAATCTACTGAAGAGACTGGATACATGTGAGCAATTTTATGGAAAAAACAAAAAATCTTCCATAATAAGAACGCTTGTCCTTTTCTAACATTTTTGAGGGTCTTAAGCATTATTTAATTCTGTTTTGGGGAAGTGTTTGGGCTTTGAGTAATATACAGGATTACCTCTGAAACACCTGTGACTAAATGTATTTAAGGGCTTTTTAATACATTTTTAATGAGAAATGACTCATTGATTTTCATTCAATTTCTCAGTTGAATTGATAATTTTGTTAAAATAATGACATTTTGAGCAATGTGAGTGCAGTTTCTAATAGACTTGCCTGTCTTTTTGAATCACAGAATCATAGAATCTTTAAGGGTGGAAAAGACCTCTAAGATCATCAAGTCCAGCCATCAACCCAACATCATTGTGTCTACTAGACCATGTCCCAAAGTACCACACTGACACGTTTTCTGAACACCTCCAGGGATGGTGACTCCACCACTTTTCTGGGGAGCCTGTTCCAACCCCTGAACACTCTTTCAGTGAAGAAATGTCTCTGAATATCTAATCTAAACCCCTCCTGGCACAACTTGAGGCCTTTTCCTCTTGTCCTTCTGCTAGTTACTTGGAGAAAAGACCAACACTCACCTCACCTAAACCTCCTTTCAGGTAGTTGTAGAGAGCAATAAGGTGTTCCCTCAGCCTCCTCTTCTCCAGCCTAAACAACCCCAGTTCCCTCGACCGGTCCTCGTAAGACTTGTGCTCTAGACCCTTCACAGCTTCATTGCCTTTCTCTGGACACACTCCAGCACTTCAGTGACTTTCTTGTAGTGAAGGGCCCAAAACTAGCACAGTGCTCAAGGTGCAGCCTCACTAGTGCCAAGTACAGAGGGACAATCACCTCCCTAGTCCCACTGGCCACACTATTCCTGATATAAGCCAGGAAGCTGTTGGCCTTCTCAGCCACCTGGGCACACTGCTGGCTCATGTTCAGTGGGCTGTTGACCAATACCCCCAGGTCCTTTTCCTTCAGGCAGTTTTCCAGCCACTCTGCCTCAAGCCTGTAGCATTGCCTGGGGTTTTTGTGACCCACGTGCAGGACCCAGCATTTGGCCTTGTTAAGCCTCATACAGTCTCCCGTCTGTGTTCTGGTGTCTTGTCTTTGGAACAGAAAACTTTAAATATTATGCAATCCTAACAATAGAAGACTGAAAGCCACCTGTGTCCCTTCTTAGTATGTGTATCACAAGCCCAAAGTTATCATTCTTCGTGTTTGTTCTCTGAGCAGCGGACTTTGCTGCACTGCAGCCCAGCTTCAACAGGATGCACTTCAAAAGTGTGTCTTTTCCAGAGGACTGGCATTATGGGACATGGACATCATCTTTTGGCTATAGCTGTGTTGACTTGTAAGGTCCTATTGGAGATTCCTGGATGCACTCCTGAACCCACTTCCGTGCAAGCATACTGGATTAGGAAAGGCCTATTTTACACACCATTTAAATTAACTGTGTTAATTTGGTCTAATCTAAGTTTAGAGAGTGATTTTCATAAGATGCTGACCCAACAAAATGGATCAACCACATAAACAGAGAGAAAAGACAATTGGAGTCATGGTAAACCATAGCTGTACCTCAACTTTGCCTTTACGGGACTATTAGTTATTTGTTGAATAATACAAGATCAGAAACAATCCATACTTCCTTCAAAAACTTATAGTAGCTCTTGAAAAAGCTTAAATGCAAGAAATTAGGCAATGATACATTTCTTAGTTTGACATGTTCATCCTCCTCTGCAAGCACTCAATAATATGACAACAGATTTGACGCTGCACTAGAACTAGGCCAGAACATTATAAGGATTTTGATAAAGAATTATAGAATCATAGAATCACAGAATCATTAAGGTTGGAAGAAACCTCAAGGATCATCTAGGCCAACCATTCCCCTACCACCTATTAACCACTAAACCATGTCCCTAAGTACCACATCCAACCTTTCTTTAAATACCCCTAGGGACAGTGACTCCACCACCTCCCTGGGCAACCTGTTCCAACGATTGACCACTCTTTCCAAGAAGAAATTTCTCCTCATTTCCAACCTGAACCTCCCCTGGCACAACTTGCAGCCGCTCCCCCTTGTTCTATCACTAGTTATCTGCGAGAAGAGGCTGACCTCCACCTCACCACAACTTCCTTTCAGGTAGTTGTAGAGGGCAATGAGGTCTCCCCTGAGCCTCCTCTTCTCCAGACTAAACAAGCCCAGTTCCCTCAGCTGCTCCTCATAAGACTTGCGTTCCAGACCCTTCACCAGTTTCGTTGCCCTTCTCTGGACACGCTCCAGGGCCTCGATGTCCTTCTTGTGCTGAGGGTCCCAAACTGAGTTGCGGCCTCACCAGGGCTGAGCATAGAGGGATTGTCACCTCCCTGCTCCTGCTGGCTACACTATTCTTGATACAGGCCAGGATGCCATTGGCCTTCTTGGCCACCTGGGCACGCTGCCGGCTCATGTCCAGGCGAGCATTAACCAAC
>VWZZ01005476.1:187707-205435 GCA_013399095.1 Psophia crepitans
AGGAAGGAAGGAAGGAAGGAAGGAAGGAAGGAAGGAAGGAAGGAAGGAAGGAAGGAAAACAACTGTGAAAAATTTTAGTTTCGTGCAAAGACTGTATTTTGGAAAGCTGGTTATCAAGTCCTAGTTCAGGTTGTTATTAGTTTATAAATCCAACACCAGTATCGAATAAGTGCACTTAAATATATCTGTAAAAAAAGTACATCTTTTTTCCTTGGCTGTAAATTTTTATATTAAAATATCAAACATGAATGTGTGGGAATGGAGGAGCTTAGATTGTAATGCAGCAGTATTTTGCCTTATTACTAATTCCGATTACTGCTCTGATCTAAATCCTATCTCTTCTCTACAACTCATCAGTATCCTACTGCTCAGCTGCTGGGAAGAGACAGCCATCTCGATAGTCCGACAGTACGCTCCTAGTGACAGTATTTCCTTCTTGGAGTACTGCTTCTCATCTGCCTCTCTAGCTCGCTCAATAATCATACACAACAGCATCATGTAAAACATTTTACTTTGGTTATCTTCTGTTCATATTGCAATGCTCTGGGGAGAAGATTACCCATCTTTTATTGACTAAGTAGCAGAGTCCTTATATAGCAGAGATTAATATTTGAATTCTTTCTCACTTGCAATCAGACATCCAGATTTCTGGGAGTTTTTAAATTTTTTTAATTCCTTACTGGAAAGCTGTTTCATGGCTCTTTATTATAAATTGCCAGATTGTACTTTCAAACTGAAAATACATAGGAATAATGTTAGGAAACTAAAATGAATTCCAGCACAAAAATCCCCACCTCTGCAGTTTCTCAAGGTTGGTGGATTTTTGTATAATAATCTTTTTTTAAAGTCATGTATTTTTTATGAGTCTGAGACACACTGATTCCAATAAGTCTTTGGGCTATAGAAATAGAAAAGAAACAGGATGTAATGTTGCATATCATAATATATGAAGCAATCATTCAAATGTAGCTTGCAGTAAGTCAATAAACCTCTACTGTATTGAGGCAACTGAAGTGTAGGATATTCATGCAAAAGATGTTTATTCAGTTCATGTGAAGGCCATTTTTTTTCTGGGTTTCAAAATGTGCCTGAAATATATTGCTAATTCCTTGCACCTAAACCAGTAACAGTGTGGTAGGTGTATTCAAGGTAGTGAGAAAAGTAGAGCGTGGACAGCATTTTGGTTTGCATTTCTTAGAACAGTAGGCAAAGTCCTGTGAATACAAAATTCAGCGTTTCTTTAGTTTGCCTTGTAATAGCGGACATTATTCCAGCTACAGGTGTGCAGTTCTCTGTGGTCTTGCCAGTTCTGAAGAGCACAGAAAGGGCTCGAGACTCTGTTCTTCACAGGATCTGAGGGACTTTAGGCAGCTCAGTCTGTGCTGCACAGTTCCTAAAAAATCCTGTGTAACAAAATGTTAATGGTTACACAATATAAGCCACACATCTTGACAACCTTCCTAGGTCCCATGGGTAGGTTAAAGTATTTTCATTATATAATTATATATTAAAGGCTGCTATTTGGACAAAACAGAGAGAGATGGTCAAACTGAGGTGTGTCCAGCCCAGGACGGGGAGCATGAGGCCCAGGATGACTGTGCTGATTGCATTGATCAGAAGCTACCCCCACGGGAATGAAGTGACAACTTTTTGTGGCAATGAACAATGCAGAGGAAGTTGGTCCCAGGGATGGGCCTGGAAATGGAATTAGGAGGAAAAACTTTTCTTAGTGCAGGAGCAGGAACATGACCTTGGCAAAGGCCACATTGTGTGCGCTGCAAGGATTGTACCAGTTCAAGCACTCAATGGCAATCCTGGTATACAGAGGACATGTACCACATCCTCTTGTGTGGTGGACACCATCTTGTCACAATGAAAGTCAGAAAATTACCAGTGGGAGTTTTTTTGTGGGGCTGGCTTTCATCTAACAGTATCTGCTGGGTTGTAATGAGGAAACTGTACTGATGTTGATGTTCGGGCCAGTCCCTTGAATAACCTGGGGCACAGAAGTCTGCTTGGCAGGAAAATGTCTCCATCTGCTGCTGCTGAAATTACTTCTCTTCACTGTGTGGCAGTGATCCATAAAGGCAGATAGTCTATTTTATAGAAGGTGATACTTAACCAAATCAGAGGAATGAGATTCTCAAACCTCCTTATGAAAGCTGTGACATGGAAGCAATTAAGCAAGATTTGATCACACTCTTACAGCAAAGACTATACAGACACATCCAACTACGTCGAGGAAATGGGAGAAAAGTGAGGGGGATGAACACTCTTTCCCCTGTCGCTTCTCTCCAGAACTACCTATGATGCAGGAGTCCAGAGAGGCTTAGAACAGTAAGCACATACTGACATCATAATTGCTCTGATGCAAAAGGAAAAGGCATGGAATTCATCTCAAATATCTTAGCTGTTACATTTATTTGCCTGAAAGAAAGAAAAATGGTTTCATTATGCTGCCCTCTAGGTTATAAGAGCAGCATTCATTCAGGGAGGAGAGAAACAATACTTTATGATTTTTTTTCTGATAAAGCCAGCGTGAGTTAGATTTCAAACATTAAGTGAAAAATACTTATCTCATGCTGATCACAATCAGTCTCCAAAGTAAAAAAGACAATGGGAAATCAATATACATCTCTACTCATTTGTATTCTCTGAGCAGAGAAAGAGAGCAATGTAATTGAATAAATCACTTACTATGAATTCTTCATTCAGCTTTCATAGCCAGGACTGAAGTCCCTCCATCAGTTACCATTACATAATCTACTTTACATTTCAGGGCCAGACAAAATTATGTATTGATAATGCATAGAGAACTTTCAGGTTTTGCTCAATGCAGAAACTTACTTCCAAGTCTTTCCTACTTTCAGGGCTGCAATGCCCTTCTGGGGATCTCTGCAAGGAGTTTGTGCAGGGCTAATGTTCAAAAGGGAGAAATAGCAATAAGACTTTTACAACCTGAATTAATGGGATAACTGCAAATTAATTTTATACCAGTGTAGCATTTACTTCTCATGAACTTAAAAACAGACTTCAATGCTTTTCATTGTGCTACTTCTTTAGCAAAAGTGTAGAAAACAAACCAACCAATTGTTTTTATAAAATCCAACTTTATAACACACTCCATGACTGTTTCAGAGAACATTCTGACAAACAGAATGCAAGGGACCAGGGGCAATTTAATTATAATTTTGTGCGTATGGAGGTTCACCAGATGGCAAATATCTTTGCTGCAAGAAGAAATCCTTGAAGACAGGGAATGTACAAAGTTCAGATGGTACTTTTTGTATGTCTGATGATAAGCAGAACTGGAGTTAATGATAAATGACCTGGTAAGAAAGACTCAAAGGTGGATAAGGCTTAGTCATAGGTTGGGCCTCTTAATTACCCTCATGTTTATGCTTCTGAGTAATGCATTGTTAATTCTAGCAAGGGTGTTCGCACTTCAAGGGTGGCATATGAGTACATTTAGATAATGCCAATAATAACTTGTTTGTACAACGCTGAGAATCCTCTAAACATCTGTCAGAAGTTTAGTTGTTTTTCTTCCGCTAGAGAAAAATACTTTCCTGGAATTACATGTTGTCTTGGATAATGCCATCCTATTTTCCATTACATCATCATAATGACTCTAGAGTGTGAGTCAGGGTACAGACTGTTAGAATCCCACCTGTGTTAGATTTAGGTTCTCATTTAAGTTCCATGTAGCACTCCAGGGCACCTACTTTTTGGGTTTATTCTGTATTTATTAGGTACCCTTATCTTTAGCTTGAGTGTTCCTAGTACACTTCAGTTTAATTGCTTACATTCATCCAAATCTCTTCTAGGAAATAAAGCACTAACATCCCAGCAGTGCTTCATGGGAATCTAGATAAAGACAGTTAGGAATCTAAACTCCATCCCTAGTGAAGCCACAAACGGAGGAGGCATATAGGACTGTGATCAGCTTTATGTGATATTGGTTGTTGGAGGCACTACCTATTTTTTGTGCAATAGGCTAGTAGCGAAAGTATTTATCCAGGAAATAAAAGGCCATCATGTCTATGTTCTTCTCATTCTGAATGTGATGGAGACTGCAATGCAGTTATGCAGTGGCGTGTCCTAGTCCTTGCCAGCCCTCAGAAGGTTCTTTACAGCAGATGAGCAGATGAGGCCTGCAGTTAGAAGACAGCAAAAATGTGTTACACATTTCACTCGCTTTAAAATTTATTCTGAGCTAGTGAGGATGTAGTGTAAAACACACATGTTGCTGGATAAAATATAAAAATATGTTGGTGGGTAGTTACAGGAGGACTTGTGGAAGAAATTTGGGTACCCCTGAAGTGATATGGTTTAGGCATCCCCATGATCACTGACGTACCTTCCCCCTCCTGCATCATGTGACATTGTTAACCTTCCCTCGCCATGGACCCCCAATGTTTTTGCACAGTTAAAAGAGAGGCAAGCAAATAAGAAAATGCATGAAGGGTAGGCAGAACTAGTCAGTAATATATGAGTAGAGCTGTTCCTATTGAATTTCTAGTGTCATGATTCAAATATTAAATTCTATTGTATCTTAAATTCTCAATTTTATTTTATCCAGATCCAGCCACTAGTGCGTTCTCCCTCTTTTTATCCAGGTTCAGTCCTAGATGAAGATGTGTAGAGAGTCATGACAGCTGTCTGTGCATGAACTCACCCTTGCATTGCTGGAGTCTGCAGTTCAGAGACTCCCCCACTCTGTCTACTCATTTGAGTGTGGGTCCAGAGGCAGTAAAGCTGTATTTAATGGGGTATCAGGATGGGTCACTAGTTCCAGACAGCATCATGCTACTGTAATTGGGGTGTTTACAGGCCTAAACTGGTACAGTAGTGTGTTATTGTTATTCCCAAGCACAATTACAGGCTGGGTGGAGAATGGCTCAAGATCAGCCCTGGGGAGAAGGACTTGGGGGTGCTGTTTGATGAAAAACTCAATATGAGCTAGCAGTGTATGCTGGCAGCCCAGAAAGCCAACTGTGTCCTGGACTGCATCAAAAACAGTGCGGCCAGCAGGTCGAGGGAGGTGATTCTGCTTCTCTACTTCCCTCTTGTGAGACCCCGCCTGGAGTACTATGTCCAGCTCTGGAGTCAGTACAGGAAAGACATGGAGCTGCTGGAGTGAGTCCAGAGGGGGGCCACGAAGATGATCAGAGATCTGGAGCACCTCTCCTACGAGGACAGGCTGAGGGAGTTGGGCTTGCTCAGCCTAGAGAAGAGAAGGCTCCGGGTAGACCTAATTGCGGCCTTCCAGCACCTAAAGGGGCCTACAGGAAAGCTGGAGAGGGGCTGTTTATTAGGGAGTGTAGTGACAGTACAAGGGATAATGGGTTTAAACTAGAAGAGCAGGGATTTAGATTGGACATTAGGAAGAAATTCTTTACTGTGAGGGTGGTGTTGCAGTGGAACAGGTTGCCCAGAGAAGTTGTGGAGGCCCCATCCCTGGAAGTGTTCAAGGTCAGGTTGGATGGGGCTTTGGGCAATCTGGTCTAGTGTAGAGTCTCCCTGCCCATGGCAGGGGGGGGTTGGAACTAGATGATCTTTGAGGTCCCTTCCAACCCAAACCATTCTATGATTCTGTGATTCTATGATTGTAGGTTGGCACTAGTTTGCACTCCCTATGTTCAGATTGAAAAGGCCAGAAAAGGTGTAGAAACAGGGTTTCATATTCATATCTATGAGCACATTTCACTATAGGAGAAAATAAGGAAATTGCTCTAGCTACAACTACACTATAATTAGAAAATATAAATAAAGTGTGTTCCATTCAAACTGGTCCTGACACCAATAACACTGAAAGCATGACAGAACAATCTTCAGCCCTGGCAGCATAGGATATCTGGAGGCAGGGATGTGGTCTCAGGGGATGAACCTGTGCTGTTTTTCAGGCTTTTAATCTCTGAGCTAAGTAAACTGAAGTAAGTACATATTTCTGTGGGCTGCAGCCACATGCCTCACTGCAGGGTGAATATATCTTGAAAAGTAGGAGGTCCTGCTACACTTACCAAGACATTGTGTTCCACTAGTAAGACAGTAATGTCAGCTTTATGGTATTTGCTCTGAAAGCAATGCAGATCCATTAAAAATATGTTCGCTATCATTTTGTTGGTTGCCTGCAATGAATTAGTTAAATTAGTAAACAATTTAGAACTAGATCTCATAAAAATATATCCCTTGCTTAATCTTCTGGCTTGCTCCAGACAGAATACTTTCTGCTATACTCTAGACTCCTCCTTCCAAGTATCTTGAGGCTGAATGAAAAGAAATAAATTAGGTTTCCACTCACCCAAGATGGAGCGGAGAACTATTATTTGTCTAGTATGCCTAATCTTTTTATGAACCTCCCCAGTCTGGATTCTTACCAATGGTCTGCCTGTAATTTTCCCCCGTGGAAACCCAGAAAGACCTACTGCCTTAGACTTTTCTTGTGTTCAGGTGAATGAAGGGTCAGTCCCTAAGGTTCTGCAATAACTTGCTCACACTACCACAGCGGAGTTAGGGATACCATTTAACTGGTTTGTGCCAGGAGACTTGTAGTGAGTAAAGCCGTAAAGTCTTTATTACTGAGCTGCAATCAATTAATTGTGGATTCAGTGATCCTTGTACAGCGATACCACTGCATATCAACATACCAGCACCAGAATACAGGAGACATAACTAGAATACCTTTGGAAAAAGACAAGCTTGCTGGCATGTGATGTAAATGTTGGCAAGCTATATGACAGTGCTCAAAAAGAAGGCAATCTTCAAACAAGAGGCAACTTTCTTCTTCACTTTGAAATGTTTACAGGTACTCTTAAACAGCTTTCTTTACTGCACACTGTCTCCCTCTCTTTTTTAACTAGCTATCTTCGCTGAAATACAGTAAAGTTTCTTTTTTATTTTTAGCAGAACTGCAGAGCACTGGATGCTGGGGACAGCTGGAGTGTGTGGGATGTGGCATGCTATTTATTCTCCTCACTCTGAGAAAGCAGCAGATGGGTGACTACTTTATTAAATCACAGTCCATGTATGGTATCTTCCAGATGTTGACCACATGATTTGCCCTGCTATGGCATGGAGAACCTATTCCTGCGTGCCTGCTTCTTAAAATTTTGGTTCGTAAGTGCTCACTCCACCAAATTGCCAAGCTGCTGATTCACATCTGTCTTGTTTTACTGATGGAATAAGGGAGATGGCCTTTAAAAAAGAAGACAACAACTGAGAGCTTTTCATATAATTTTAAGTAGTTTCTGCTGCATTTATAAACACACAACAGAGCTTGCAGTCACTTCAAGTACTGTGGTGTATGCTTTAATGGCACAGCATACTTATAAATACAACAGCATTTAAAGGAGCAGCAATATGGCACCTGTAAGAAAAACAGGGGAAAAGGACATTTTTTCAAGCCTTTGTTAAGCAAAAGATATAGAAGAGCAAAGAGTCATTGGGTGGATAGCTGATCAATAGTGGAGAAATAAACCTCAGTGTAAGACATGAGGCATTAGCAATTGGACCTCCATAACTACAAGGCCAATTCTGAATCATGACAAGCCCTAAGGAGGCCAAAACTGAGTCTTGCCCAGCTGTTTTGGTTAGGTTATCCATACTCAGCACATGGAGATCTCAGCAGAACTGCTCCATCTGCTTAGGTGCACGGGAGACACACCGTGGCATGAGGGCTAGGGTTATGCTGTACAAGTAATCAATATTTTGTCTTCTTTGCTGAGGAACAAAACCCAAACAGGTGAACATTTCACAAGTGAAGGAAAATTGTTTCATTTTCCCTAGGGTATAAAAAGTAAAGATTTGTGAACTCTATTTCCAAAGAGTCAGACCAAGTGAGCCTAAGCAGCAGAGTTTCTCGTACCCCAGGAGGCTCCACATGGCTCCACACTGTGCAGTGCATTATGAGGGATGTATTTCTGCTCAACCAAAGAAGTACTTAAGACTTGAGGTAGCTTGAATCTGACACAAGTTGTCCCTTTACATGAAGGCTGCAGAGGAACAATAGAAAATAAAATTAATTCCCTTGCCATCTTGCTCAGCACCACGAGGAGCAAGCAGATATCCATGGTGGGGCTGTGGGAGCTCCACAATGGTCAGGCGATAAAGCCAGGTGCTCAGTGAAGCAGATATGAGCTATTTACTGTTCCAGCTAAAACGTGGGACAGAGCCATCCAACAAAACTTGTAGAAGTTTCTGCATAAAGAAACAGGTACTCGGGGTGGGTGCAGACTTGATTTTACAAGTACATCTGTTCTGTTTATTTTTGCTTCTTTGCAGTATTATCAACTTCTGCTCCATATGGATGATCCATATTGTGCCTTGGTGAAATGATACCACATTATGCTTTTATGCTTTTATCATCAAACACTACTCATGAAAAAATCACCAGGTTTGCCTAGGTTCATCTGTTCAATTTATTTTCCCAAAACTTTATTTTGAATAAAACACCTACGGTAAATGTGATTTATGTAAATGAATAAAACAAAACAGTTATATAAGCTTTTTGAATCATTCAGATCCTTTCTGTTGCTGTTAAACCATATGAAATACTCTACCAACATATTTTCTTTGGGCTATTTCATTTCTAAAGTCTTACGGCTAAATGTATGAAATAATAGAATATGTACAAAGGCTTTCATTTTGATTTTATTTCCATTCTCTATGCCAATCTTTTCAGACAAAGCAGCTCTAATATTTCAAAGAGTTTTACTTATGAATTTTTCCAGTCTTTTTTCAAATGCCTGTTGCAATCTTTCCCTTTCCATCTTGGAAGTGGACTTTCGTTTCACCTTTTCCTTTTTCTTCTGTGTTTTCCTCCCTCCAAACCTCAAGTCAGAGGAAATAGGCCAAAAAAGAAAAAACTCTATAATTCTTATAACTTTAAAGAAGCTTTATAACTTTTTAGTCCTGTGTTGCTATTTTCTCTGTGCCCTTTCCCTGCCCCAGGCTCAATCTTCCAGTCCCCTGATAAATCCTCCATTCCTAGAGACCCGAAGGATATTTAGGGGAATGAGGAGATTCTTATTGGGCCACAGGTATTTGTTCTTCTTGTAGTTGGAATCAGAGTAAAACTAAAAAAAAAATAAAATAATAGAAAAACTAAGCGAGGTCAGCTGTGCAACCTCAACAGCTAGAATATTTTCTCCAGGTTCTGCGGAAACTTTGCTCACGGTGGAAGTCATCACAGCCATGTGAGCCCCCATGTGAGGGCCAAGGATAACACGCTTGCTTCACGAAGTAACCCCTGTGTCAGGACCCTGGGGCCCTGCTCCACCTGGTCCATCCTCGTCATGGGCCACATCGAGCCCTGGCCTGTCCTCGCCCCATTGCCCAGGGCTGGGGCTGCTCCCAGTGCCCCCAGCTGCCCTGTCGTGCTGCCCCAGGGAGGCCCCACTACCCTGGCCCCTGGGGAGCCGCAGGCCCATGCTATGCCTCTGTGGCATCTAGCTGGGTCCGAAGGCTGATTGAAAAAGAAGCAAGGCGAGTTGAAGTTTCCTTTCTCCATTTCTCACAGAAGGCAGCGCTCCTCAGGCGATCCCACTCACCCTCATGCTACAGTTGGAATCCCAGTCCCAGCAGGTCCATAAGCATGTCTTCGACTGCTGGTATATCCATGTAAGGACACACCTGAATCTAACTTGACAAAAATCTGGCCCCAAACTGACAAGAACTAGTGACTACTGGGACATGGGATTTCAAATGATGCTTGTTGCCTTGGAGCATCCAACCTTGCACACATGGTACCCCTCTTGGTACATAAAGGTTCTTTCTCTCATTTTCGAGGGATGGCATCTTTTACTAAATAAACAACTTCTCTGACTCATGTTTATCACACTCGTGTCTGTGTAATGATGACTGGTACTCCTTTGCAAACACCAGCTCCCCTGGTATAGGTGATATTACTAAAAACACCGTAAGTAAAGAACGGAGCAAGTAAAAGAGTTGCATTTAAATTAACATTTACAGAAGACAGCAATAGGATATTGTTCCTGTCCTAACACGTCTTCGGACTGATTCTAACTTAGCAGTCAGGCAACCGTGGATTCAAATCCTTTGACCGGTTTAGTGTTTAGACCTATTTTGTCCCAGCAGAGAAGCCCCGCCCATGGTGACTTTCCTTCATTGCTAGGTTTCTATATACAGTGATTGTATGGCTTTAGCTACATCACTTCACTATCGTATGGTATGACATCAACTATCATCAAGGGTGGACAAAGCTATTTTGGTCTAGCAGCTCTTCGTATCATGGAACTATTCCCTGCAGAAAAGAAATGTTATACTAGTGCAACTAGTTGGGGTTTTTTTAAGTGTGTTTCTGCATTAGGGAGTAGAGTGGTATAACTATTTCATTTTTTTTTAATCACATAAATCAACCAAGTCTGTACGTTGACACATTATGTTTCCTTGGGGCCTTCAACTGCACTTGGATAAGGAAAATATGTTTTTCATCCATTTCTTGATGGTATTTAAGGGACCAAAACCATTTCTATCCATTGAATAATGTTGACAATATATTTCATTGTTTTGGGGGGTATTTTCTGTTGGTGGAAATGTATCAGTGGTATGGGGAGAAAGGAAGTGAATTCGAACATGTTTAGTGGCAGGGAAAAAAAAAGAGAGAAGATATATTACTATGTTTTTATCCATCCACATTACTTTTTGTGTGATAGCATCGACAGTATTTTTCTTTAAGAAAAGGAATAACAGGTCTCATTGTAAAGCAAAAAAAAAAAAAATTAAGGACATAGAAATTGTGTAATTATGATCTCCTGTTCACCTTGTCTCATTCTGCAATATCAAGGAAATATTGTGTGGCTTTCAAAGGCAGCACAAGCAAGGAACAAAGAAAGAAATAGCCTTTTCTCACAGAATGTGTAAAGCCTGAGAAACTCTCTGACAGATGGTATTGCAGAGGTTATCTGGATTCGGAAATGGAAGCAGCAATTCAGTAACAAAAACATCTACCATTTAAATATAAATATACATATATATATGTACCACAATTGAATTTGGAAATATCTCTCTTTTAGGTTCATGGTATTGGCCAGCCCACAACTAATCCACCCAAGGGAATTATTTGTTAAAACTATCAGTTTTCCTGTCTTCTGAGGCATCTGCTAACTGCTTAACTAAACTAAGCAAGATGGCAAATCATATATAGTGAAAATCTATTTAATCGAATAGATCAAGGGAAAAACAAAATAGAAAGGAACAGAGCAATGGAATAGAGTGATGGAGTGATAGATTGAAAAGGTGAAGGAGAGAAGGAAGGGAAAGAAAAGTAGTGATTTACTAGGATGATTTCACAGCTGTTGGACACTATCAAAGTTGTACAGAGCTTTAAGTAGAAGTGAAATCATAGGCGTGAGTGCTCCTGTGTGTTTCTGTCTTCTAAGACCAATGTTGAAGACTATGTAGAGTGCCAGGTAGATATGGCTGAAGGTACTGCTTAATATTTACTCCAGTTGTTCAAGACTTCATTTTGGAGGGTCTGTTTTTCATTGTGAAAAAAGGGACCCCAATTATTCTGTTAATTTTTTTTTTTATCACATCTGCTATCACAAAATAAGAGACCTGCTCTTAAATGTTACCTCCAAACTGCTTTAGTCTCTTCTTTGATCATGTGCTGTAAGCTGGCTAGGTAGCTTGTAAGGACAATGTACTGCAAAGTAGTGTTTCACCTGATTTGGAGCTTTATGAGGACTGGGAGGAATTAATTTCAGTGTGACACATTTCGCTGGGACCAGGCATAGATGAAAAATGATTCTTGTGTGATCTGTATATTACATGGAAAAAGTCTGAGAGGCCTTAAAACAGGTGGTTGACAGATGCATGGACAAGGATGATCATGAACAGACACTTACTGGACCTCTTTTGCCATAAGGAGTTACATTATCCACTATTGGTCAAGGTTGGCAGAGTATTATTTTCCTGAACTGTTCAAAGGGAATGAACAGATGTCTTGTAGCTCTGTACAGCTTCTTCCAACCTGACATGGCAAATCTCTTCGTTGTAGTATGGGATGGTGTTCTGTTCTGGTGTTGAGAAAGACACTGCTCTTGGAAAAAAAACCAAACAAATACTGTCAGTACGTAAAAGTATTTCAACCAGTAATCTGCAATAAACTGTAGTGTCCTGGTTTCAGCTGAGAGAGAGTTAATTTTCTTCGGAGTAGCCAGTATGGGGCTGTGGTTTGGGTTTGTGCTGGAAGCAGCGCTGATAGTGCAGAGATGTTTTTGCTGTTGCTGAGCGATGCTCACACAGAGCCAAGGACTTTTCTGCTTCTCGCACCGCCCCACCGGCGAGATGGCTCGGGGTGTGCGGGGAGTTGGGAGGGGACAGACAGGGCAGCTGACCCCAACTGACCAAAGGACATTCCATACCGTGTTTGGTTTATAAGGGGCTTGGGGGAAGAGGAAGCAGGGGCAGCGGCATTCGGAGTGATGGCGTTTGTCTTCCCAAGTAACCATTACATGTGATGGAGCCCATGGCTGAACCCCTGCCTGCCATGGGCAGTGGGGAATTAATTCCTTGGTTTGCTTTGCTTGTGCACGCGGCTTTTGCTTCACTTATTAAACTCTTGTATCTGAACCCACGAGTTTTCTCACTTTCACTCTTCTGATTCTTTCCCCCTTTTCCGATGAGGGGGACTGAGTGAGTGTCTGTGTGGTGCCCAGCTGCCGGCTGGGTTAAAACCATGACATCCAGAAATGTGTATGTACATACATATTTATGCCCCAAATAGTTGACGTTTTAGTATTTACTCACTTCTAATGGTCTTATTTTTGTTTACATTTCTCTTCCATCTGAAGGAGGCACATCTCTCAGAAAACATGCTATCTTGATTTAAAAGACTCCAGAAATTGAAACTCTACCACAGGCTTTCATCAGTTTTTCAAGGGTTAATTACTTTTATTAGTAAAAAAAGTTCTGCTTCATCTTAACTCTAAATTTGTCTCCTTTTAATTACTAGTCACTACATTTTTTTTATTTATGTCTACCAGTTTAAAGAGTTCTTTGCTATCATATTCTTCTTCATATATATATATATGTACTGTGACTACTTCTATTGTAAAGGCAAACAGACTGATCTCTTTAGGTTTTTCCACTATAAGATATGCTCTTATTCTTTTATCTTGACAGCAATTTTTCTCTAAATCTTCTCCAATTTATCACCTTTCTTGAAAATTGATAGAATTTTTCAAAAACAATCATGCACCACTTCTAGTCATACAGATAAACAAAGCTGTCATTCTACTCAGTAGTTCCTGTTTAATCACAGTAATTTGATAAATATCTCAGACACGTTATCTGAGAGCTAACATTCTGTTATAGGTAACTTTCACCTTTAGTTAAACTGAAGAGTCCTTGGCTAGCTCTGTGCATCAACCTTTCGCAAAAACAAAGCCACAAGTCACAAAAAAATTATTTTTAAAAAATTCCATCGAGTTTTTCCAAGTTCTAAGATCTCAACTAGGACTACATTTTGCATCACTGCAGTGCATAAGGGAAGTGATGTGGTGCTGCTGCCTCACCATAGGATGGGGTCACAGTTCGGATTTCTGCAAGACGAAGGTTATTTCAGTTTCCCGGGGGATAGCTGGGCAGGATCAGTTTAAATTGCCGCTAGATGTCAGTGCTGTTCCATGAAAATACTATCCAGACTGCATTTTGTGTGGCTGTAAATAAGGCAAAATGCAGAAACAAGTTCGGGAAAACCTATGTTTGAGCTTCACCTCTAAAGATCCCCTTTCTCACTGGTCTGCAGATTGCATTGACGTGTAATCCCTTCAGGCTTCAGAGCTATGCAAGTCATCTTTCTCCACATCTTTCTACTTGAATTCACCATTTCTGTATTCTACGGAGTCTTCAAAATTAGCCATTAGTCATTATTATACTGCAAATATGCAGCATCAGCATCTTTTGGCTTAAATTGATTTACATTTAGAAGCCATTCACTAACTACATTTTATGTTTGCAAAATGGAAAAATATGAGATTAAGGATTGATTGTTCTGCCACTTAGATTTTTCCTTTCTCTGCAACATGAACCTTTCCAATCAATAGGGCTGGACAGTAATGGAAGCAGAGGTCAAGTGTCTTTTTGATACAGGTGTGTTGAAAAGGAGAATTTAAATCAGAAAAGACACTTGCAGGCCAGTCTTTCTGGATGAGAAAGAGTGCTTGGTATTTCCATTCACCAAAAGCCTTATTGATTTCTAAAAAATGAACTCATCAGCCCACGCTATTTTTGACCTCCGAGGAGATTTAATTTTATCTAATGTGGTCTCTGTATTCCTCGCATAGCAAGCCGGGGCCATGTGCATGCGTATGCGTGCACTTTTCCCCCAACATTTCAAACACTTGACAGCTGGGTGAAGTTTTCCTTCCGCCCAGAGAAGGACTTTTTACGTTTCATAATGGATTGCCAGTGCTGCCAGGGCTATTTTCTCTCCAGCTGTGAGAGTGGCTTTTTAAAATGACTCACAAAAGCTGCTAGCCAGCTGCTTCACCTCAGCCTTCACAAGGGCCCTGCATTCTAAACAGGGGTAGCGCTGACTTACTTTAGAAGGGCTCATTTATTTGGATGTTGCAGATGTATTCTGCGCACAACAGTTGATCCTAAAGAGACCTCCGTTCAGGCAGGTGAGTCATGGGCTTACATCACTGCAGGTGTTGACTTCGCGTTAATGTTGTGAAGAGGAAACATCCCATGTGTTAGTCAGTCATCCTTGGACCCCTTCCAGAAAGCGCACAAAGCAACGTATGCACGATATGCTAATTTGTAACTACTGTATGTACTATACATCTTAAGACATCTGTAAAAATCAGTGCTTACATAGGTATTAAAAGAAGAATGTTTTTCATGATGTCCCGAAATGGAAAAATTACTAAGCTGGTTGGTATTTATGTGGCAACTGGTCTTAAATCAAATCATAGAATTATAGTGATTAGGAATTGCAAAGACCTTGATGCCATTCTGTCTTCTTTTATACCAGCTCAGAAGTGTTGCGTGCAGCATTTTGCTAGCTTTTATGGGCTGAGGAAAATACATATTCTCATCAACAGTCTGGGTTCAGCTAGCACTCTCTGATTTGGTGTTAAGCAAGACGTGTTTTCACATTTAGACTTGAGGTCGATGAACATCTTTTTATTTCTTGAAAACATAAACGTTTCTACCACAAATGTTGAATTTTTTTCAAAGGCAGAGGTTACTTAAACTCTGCTTTCAACTAGTTCAAGAAGTAATATCTCATTATTATAAATCATTGTTCTTTAGGAGTACTCTGCAAACCTCAACCCACATTCCCACTTTTCCCCCTTTTATTGGGATTGTAGATACCTGTGGCTTGAAATAGTTCTGACTCACATGATTTAAATGTAAACAGCAGAGGAAATCAGGAATTCCTACAAAACAGGAGTCAGCGAATTATGGTATTCTGCCCAAGTTTCAGTACCAGTTTGATGACACAGCACAGCATGGAATACAAACCTTTCATGGTCTTGAGTGCACCAACTGCTGCTCAAAAGCAAAGCAGCTATGGGAATGTTTGTCCAGACCAGTGCAGACAAGCCTGACCTCCTTTGCTGCAAGCAGTCTGGACAAATGCCAGTTCCAATCTGGAACCCACATAGCCATGCAATCCACCTGGCTAACCCACCCTCCCTTGCACTACTCTGCTGAATAACTTCTTATGGCTTTCTAGCTATTTAAGTCACGTAGGAGGACATACCAGCTTATACATAGTATTGTTTTAACATTGGTAAATCTCTTCTGGACTAGAGCTGTCTTTTGACTGGCTCGTCTGGGACACAAACAGTGTAGTGTGGAACTGTCTGTCCCCATCCACATAGACACTAGTAGTTAAAAATACTGTAGGAACTTCTTCCACCTAAATACCTTCCACCTAAACTTGGCTTTAGCTTCCTTAAATATCTTCCAAATGTTTGATAAGCCCATCCATATTCTTCCCAGGACTACAAAGCTCTGAAGGCACCTACATTCATACTCTGAAAGTGCAGATGGCGTTCAGCTGGGAAGAAAGTCTAGAAATGTGCCACCACTGTTACCATGAAAATGAATGCCATTCGGATCTTGCTCAAACTTGAGTAGGTCCAATTCCTTCACCTATGCCAATGCAAAAGAACTCCTGTGTTTTCTGAAAGTCCCTTTAAGTGTGATGAAGACCACTCAAAATGAAAAGGGCTTCTTACAGATAACTGACTACCGGGTTTCAGCAGCTAGCTTGTGGCTTTTTCACGGTGCCGAAAGATCACTCATCACTGAAACACATTGTAACGCCCGTATTTCCGGCAGCTTATTTTTAATAAATTTTACACAGAAACTGTGGGTATGCCCCAGCAATTAGGATGCAGTTCTGCAGGAGATGAGGTTAGAGGGACAGAACAGGTCCTTCTCACCTGAAATCAAGGACTCCAAGGAATTATTTTTAGCAAAAATAGAGCAGGCTTTGAAAACTCTGTTCCTATGTCACATTGTTTAGGCCAGAGATCAGAAAAATTCACTTGTTTTGACTTCACAGAGAAAAGTACAATGAACTCAGGGGAAATAAATATGTTGAGAGAGAGAGAAGATTTTCACAGTTTTATCCTGAGTCAATAACCCTGATTGTTGGCACTTCTAGCTTTCACTATCCGTTATTCTGACAACTAAACCTATTCGCTTCCACTGCTGGCAGTTCTCTGTACAGTGTTTAGTACTGCTGTTAGCAAAGAATACAGAGTATTTTTCAGTTGTAGTGAAATCTTTATTGCCTCAGAATTCTAGCACTTAATAGGTGTGGGTTTTTTTCAGAACCTATTTTTTGCTGTGGCTTGGTACTGTGTTTCTGTTTCCATCAGCCTTTCCATGAGGTCAATAAAAACCAGCTCTGAAATCAATACCCTCTTCCTATAACATCTCCAAATACAGCACAGGTACCTCTGAGCCAAACGCTAGCATGTATCCACCATATTAATTGCTCTGAGTACAGTTGGTCTTAAACTCGATTGTGCTTACCATTCGATTTTTTCACCATGTATTTTCATATCCTGTCTTTTCATATTCTGCTTGCTAGGGGACACCAAATATATAAAGAGCTTAGCAGTCTCCCTTTTAAGAAAGGAAGGGATGTTTTCTAGGTGCTAATGAATAAGAAGGCAGCTGGTATTAAATTCCTGTTAAACTAGAATAGCTTTTGCTTTGTTTGTATTCTTTGTCTTTGGTCAGGTTCTCCTTTCCACATTGTGCTGTCATTGCCCACTTCCTCGTGGTCATCACAGGTAGGACAAGTAGGGCAGTTCAACACCCCATGTTTCTAATAGTGCCAAAATAATCTTTCTGTTTTAAAACTGGGGACTGAAGGAAATCAAAGTCTCCTACATCGAGTGATTCCAGACTGGTTCATGTCTTTAGATAAAATCCTCTTCAGAAATTTTTGAGCCATCAGGGAAGGTAACACTGGTGATCTTGAGGGTACACAACTTAGCTGAGTAGCAGCTAAACTCTCCAACTGGCCTCTAAAAACCGCTGGTACGTCAGCCCTGGTAAGGAGCATATTCTGCACAATGTTAATTTGAATGTAACTGCAGCTGCACAACAAAAACATCTTGAAGTGACTTTTTATCACATATTGCTGCATTGTAAGATAACTTAAAAAAATATTTTTCTCCTCTTAAAGCAAATTATGACAAGTGTTTCTACCAGAAAAGGGTGAAAAGGG
>VWZZ01005476.1:205455-226300 GCA_013399095.1 Psophia crepitans
TGGGGAAAAAAATCATGATGTAAGGCATTTCATAGCGTCCATAAACCTCTGTTTTTGTTATAATTACTGTTTATTTGTTAACTGACAGCATCTGTTTATTCCTAATCTACACTATATATCACACTCTTTCTGAACTTGTTTAAGTCTCCCCCAAAAAACATTAGATGAAGGAATTTATGCTTCTTAAGTTTAAGTCAGAGATACTATTATAGGGGGAAGAAATTATTGTTTTATGTATTTAATTTCTCAATCTTGAATCGATTTTAGAGTTTCATTCCTGAATATAGAGTTCCTTTTTTTTTTCCAAAGGAAAACAAACAGTGGCCCACACTAATGTCTGGAAGATTGTTTTAAGACATCAAACTCCCACTGACATGTAAATGAACAATTTTCATTTGCCTGGTGCAATGTATACAAAAGTGATTGATCTACATAAAAGAATGTGATTTCTAAATGCTTTCTACGGCCCCAGCTGTTCAATGCTCCAAACATGTGGAGAATATCAAGGACAAAAACTACAAAGTATGGGATTTTTTTTCCAATACAACGATTGAATTGTATACCACAAGAGACTTCCTACTAGTGTATCAGGAAAAACTCATCTAAAGCCAATAAAATGGAATGGATCAATGGATATTTCATCATAGGAAACCCAGCTGCAAGATAACAAAATGGACTGCATTTAGCCCTTCATCTCTCAGATGTCTGACACTGAAAGTGGGCAGCTGTGACTTTTTGGTTGTGCTGTTTGTTTGTTTTGTGGTAGCCGATTGCCTTTGAGAATATAGTAAATACTAGAGGTTTAATCACTTATTTGAGGGAAGGAGGGGGAGAGTTGTTTTCTTTTTTTCCTCTTTTTATTTCTGAAGATACTTGGCACATAGTAGTTAATGTGACCTAACTATAGAAAAAGAAAAAAAAAACAAAATCAAACCACACCACGCTTTCAGTGTGGTTTGCTGAACACCCACACATTAAACACGTTCTGTAGAATTTTACAATAATAACTCATTCTGGTTGCAGGAGCAATGATTTCTAAAAACAAATTTGAAGAACTTTCAAAGCTTGTATATTGCATTCTTAAATCAGAAGAAGATTCATCTTTGTATAGTTTTTCTCTTCCTTTAAAAGACAATACTTAACACTTTCCTAGCAAGCTCAAGAAGATTCTGTTCGTGGAAGCTTCCATGCATGTGAAATGTTCTGGTGACCATCCACAGGCTCTGCAATGTGTCTGATACTATTCAACAGTTTCATCAGCAATCAGGAGGAAAACGTAAAAATCATTCAGTAAAATTTTTCCCATATCAGAAAGCTTGGCAGAGGAATATGGTGGCAAGGCAGTAACTCAGTGGATCCTCCCATACCACATGGGCCTGTTCAAACAGCAGGTCTATGTAGCCACGTGTGAAGAGAAATGTCTCAGAGTCAGGAACATGAGCAAGTCCTTCAGCATCAATTCTTGCCGTGTTCATCCCACGTAGCTTTCAGTACCTGAGCTAGGCACGCACTACAAACTTAGCTCCCTCTGTTATCAGAGGTGAGACCTAGCTACCTGTGATCTGTGTCGAAGAATCCAGTTTACAATGGCAATACAAAAAACCTACATTGCTCTATTCTTCACTGAAAAACAAAAAAAAAACCAACCCAAACATTCTGTTCACGCTTACAAAAAAAGTCCAACCTCTCTCCTGAAAACAGGGCATATTGAACTACCCATTAATTCTACGTACGATAAAGCAGAAATCAGGATTATCGCTGGGCATCAGAGGGATAAGAAGACATAAAAGAAAAACAACAGTTTTCTGAATTGCAGGTGAATTAACATTAAAATTAGGCATGCATTTTTATCAATGGAAATTATTAACTTTGGGAACAAGTTCCTAAGGATTGTGGTAGACTGTCCATTTTCTGATGTCCTCCCATCAAGACTGATGGCTACCTTTTTATGAGAATCACTTTCAGTGGACATAAGTAATACCTCAGCTGAGGACTAGGTGTTAGGCTCCAAGAAACTGAGAAGACATTGATGTAAGATATTTTGGAAGTTACACTACAGGATCTCATGGTTTGACTTCCCTTAAGCTCTTTCAGTTCACTAGTCTCCAAAGTCCCATTCAAATATCAATCATTACTGTATCCTTCTGATGTAGATATTATTCCTCCCTTGAATTTCAACAGGGAAACAAGCAGAGAGTATGTCCCAAAAATCAGATAGCCTACTTTGGTATCTGAAGGAAAAAGATTATTTCGGCCTCCCTATTAATCTAGCCACCAGCACAGAAACAGAAATACTGATTTAAAAGACAATCTAACTTCGAACTCAAATTTGAAACATTTCCATTAAACTGATGGTATAAGGGCACATATTAAATCAATGTTAGAATGTGGACTTCTCATTCTTGTAATTAGTTGTGCTATGAGTAGAATTATGTATAGGCTATAAAAAGATGTGCAGTGACTCTGATGCTTTCAAATGTTGCACTATGCACTAGAAGTGCACTACAGGGCTACCTTGTCCATACACAAGAAGTCTGATGCATCCTAGATCCCCTGTCTGTGAATCTGGTCAGATATGAAACCATGGATCACGCTGGAATCAGGTCCACAATCTTGGGAAAACCTGAACAGATACACAAGCTCCTCAAATTGCCTAAAGATAAACCTTCCAAGGGTGCATTTTTTTGTAAACCCTTCCTACTTCCTCCTCCTCATTTTATTCAATATCTTTTTAAATGTGAGGAATTTCATAACTATCCTTGCTCTTATCTCATCAGTTTGGTAGCTAAAAATAAAATTACTGGTTTTATACCTCTACCCTTTCCTAAAATTGAATGCATTCTGTACATTCTATGTACAAAAGTCTGTATTTAGAATGATAATATGTTCACAAAAAATCCTTTATTTATTCACAAACGTCATGCTGTAAACACTGACCTCCTTTTTTAAAAGTACAGAGGAGATTTGATGGGTCTTACATTTATTTAACCAATTTTAAATTTCTTAAACAATACATTATAAAAGCAAGAACATAATTTCACTCCATTCACAGAATCTCCAAAGCATTTATGAAGGTAAATCTTACAGTGTACATTGGTTACGTCTCATTTAAGTTCATAATTGCATAATTCACCTATGTAAGGGTGACACATTTTATTTTGTAAAGCAGATTAACTCCTCATCTGAAGACTGCAACATTTCACATCTAGTTTATGGTATTGATGTTCTTGCAAGTGAAAGTGCTCCTTAATTATTTTTTCTTTTCCTGTCCTAGAGGGAGGGAAACTCAAGTTGTTTAATTTATAAAGCCATTTTTGTGTTAGGTTAATGCCAGATTGCATTACATTCAGCTAATTTGTTGCCAGGTTGAGTCTCCTATACTTTTTCACTACTGATAATAGAGCCAAACTTGTTGCCAGTCCAGACTGGAGTGTCTATTCTGTCAACATGTTGCTGAAACACATCCTGAAGGGAGTGTTTTGTAGTTCACAGGAGCTTCACGTCAAGCATTAACATTTTGCAATACTCTATATTTGAAAGTTATGCCTGAAAACATGTTGATGAAGACTGTAGTAGTCTTCAGAGAGAAGATCTGTGTTGAGGTCTCTTCCAACCTTAATGATTCTATTCTATTCTATTCTATTCTATTCTATTCTATTCTATTCTATTCTATTCTATTCTATTCTATTCTATTCTATTCTATTCTATTTTATTCTAGATACGAGCCCTGTGCAGAGGTGGAGCAGGGGAAGTTTATGTAGGTTGTAAACAGCTCTGGTACAGTTCCACTCTGACCAGCACCTCATAAGATTCTTGAAACCCCCTACATCACACTATGTGAGTGCTCAAAATTCTGATTTGAACTACAACCTGCATCTGAGGAGGGAGTTAATAAAGCAGAAGAATGCATGCAGAACTTGTGCAGAATTTTTGCCCTGACAGAAATGTTTGTTCCAGGTATTTCCAGAAGTTTGTGTTTTAGTTTGGAACTTACTAAAACTACCATGATGAACAAGAAGAAGGAGACATAAGTACCAACTATTCGAAGATATATTGTCTCTCTAGGTTTTCAACTAATTAATTATTCTATGTTTTCAAAAATGTGTTATGTAAAAAGTTTGTGTTCTCAGATGTATTCCTGGATATGGCACTATGATTGGGATGAACAAGGGACTTCAGTAACCAGCACCAGTAATTATGCAGGCTGTCTGAAGCAAAATGCAAGAATGACTCAATCAAAACTCTGCATAGCTGCGTAATGGTGATAGAGCTCTGGCAAGTCAGCACAGCCTCTCAGCAGACATTTGGCTGATGTGTGTCTTAGAATCTCTGTGTGTATATATATATTCTCTGAAGTGTAGAGTTCAAGAACTGCCTTGATTAAGTGGAATCCTGTGATCTTTCTGGTTTTGTAATTGTCTGTTGGCTCATCTAGATCTTGGAGTCAGCATGCTCATGGTGTGTCTGGGTAGCAGCACTTTGAACACCTGGGCTGCAGTTCTACCCTGCCTGCCCTACTCTGTGCAGACACCATGGGTAAGGACTAAGCCAAGGACTCTTCCTAGCAGGGACCAGAATGAAGTGTTTGCCATATGAGGCTTGATCGTTTAAAAATTGGTGGTGGATGCAATCTTTCTCTTGTGGCCTTCAGAAGCACCTTACGCTGTTCATTAATAAAGCAAAGAATTTTAGATACTTCTTTCACAGGGCACCTGAAATACAAGCACAGAGTAGGTACCTAAACAAAGATGACAAGATCAGTCCTCAGTGATAGTCCCAGAACTATGGAGTTCATCACAGGAATGTAAAACCTATAGCATAGCAGGCACTTTCTATTCCCATCTTCTGCAAAGTGTGACAATATCTGTAAAAATCTACTGTTTCCAATTATTGCTTTGCTTTTTTTCTCACAACTTCTTTTTTTTTTTTCATTAAAGTAGTTGTAGTTATAATTTTGTTTTAAATACAGATTTTATGTGACAAAAGTCATGTTTTGTTCAGTTATTTTCTTCCAGGTTATCTTTTTCTGTTATTTTTCTATTCTACCCACTGTAGACTTTTTGGATAGTGTTATTAGCCAGGTACTCAGATTACTTGCTCCCTCACTGATGTACATATGTAGGTGTGCATTCTCTCCTCTTCTCCCCAAATGCATATGTTTCAGGAAAACCTACCTTTTAATTGCTTTTGTTTACCATAGTTTTGATATAGCATATGGCTTCCATTTCCAGGACTTCCACACTGAAAAATCCACAAGGAAAACCTAAAATATTCTTTTGTTTTTTCATGTCAGCCAAACAAAACAAACAGAAAAAGAATATTTCCAAAACCACTTGGATGTTAAGGGAGAGGATTCTGCTGTAAATTAGAAGGGACTTGTAATTTCTGAATTAAATCAGCTTCAGAAATTTAACCTTTGTAGCAGAGTGGAAAACATTGGATTTTTATATTTTTCCCATTTCTTTCTTTTTCTTTATTTCAGAATTTTATCGATATGACCACACTTTTTGTGATTGTTTTGTTTTGCTTACAGCCAAATCTGGAAAGAGGCTGCTGTCCTTCACAACTACACAGGATCAATATTCACAATAAAGTGACCAGGAGCACCAGGGACAGGCACTGTGGACCTGCCTGCTTCCTCTTCAGTTTTAATGAAGGAACTAAATTGTGTGTGCTTGGTAGAGTTGGGCACTGAATGTATCCAAGAATCAGGCACTGCTGTGGTAGGAGAGCTGTGCAATGAAATACAAATTGGAATATGAGGGCTTATTCTGAACCCTGCAGGACTGATGCCCTTATGTACAGATTTGGTACGCAATGCCTCTCAGTTGCAAGATGATTCCCTTTCTTCTGGTGCATTTCTCTGAGAGTTACCAGAGATGCAACTGTTAAAGTCATGCCTGTGATTTTTTAAAAAACAAACAACCTACACAGGAAATGGTGAGGGACCTTTTGTGTTTATGCGCATAGTCATAGAAGGCCGCTCATGAGAGAGGGAAAATAGGCCAGGAGGACCATTCTCACTTGTTCTCAACGAGAGAGGGTTCACCGATGCTTTCGAAAATGGCAAAGCCACAGCTTCACCATGAGCTCTCATAAAGGATTTAGTCACGTGCATTTCATTTGCAGCCATGGAATTATACAGCTCCAGGAGTTTTAAAACAGACATCATGTACATAGTAACATATTCCCAAGAATCTGTAAGGATACTTAACTTGCAATGATGGCATATAGCACATTCACCCAACTTGCGAGTTTCTGAAAACAGTTTTATTTAATCTGTTAAAATGTAGAGATGCAAAGATATAAACTAGATATTGAAGATAAAAGGACCGTTACAGAATCTCTGCTAGCTTTCTGAGCAGTAGCAAGAGTGGTTATCTCATGTCGTGGACAAGGCCTGTACATAATAAAAACGTATCTCCCAGATGCACCTTTTCTCCCTTTTCTCTTTCAGAGTTAAAAAATATCTACAGTGCTGCATTAAACGTCATTCATCTCGGAGGCTGGATCTAGTTCTGTCCATAACCTCAGCTGAAGGATAACAAAAGATGAAGGCTATACGGTTTCTTCTGCTTACTGTTTCCAAGGACTAATCACTTTCACTGTTATAAGTGTGTTTTCTTCCCAATTTAAATTCATCTGCCTTTAAGTACAGACTTTGGTTTCTCTTATGTCTTTTCAGCTATGTTAAGGAATCCTGAAATATGCAATATTTTCTCCACATGAAAGTGTTTAGACTACTCTACAGTCAAATCAACACTTGATGCATTTGATGAGATAAACAGATCAAGCTCCCTAAGTCTCCCGCTATAAAGCATTTGTTCCAGTCCTGACATTATTCTGTGGTTTCTTTCTTCACCTTCTCTAGTTTTACAAGAGAATTTTTAAAAATGCTTTCCTTTTTTTTTTTTTTGTTGAAAGATTTTAGAATGGTAGAGAAAATATCTATCACATTAGCCAAAACTACATATATATATATATGCATATGCTAACAGTTTTGTCAAATGGTTGACTTTTAGTTACATGTTTAGTGAGGTTGCATACCTGTTGCCTCCTTAAATTCAAGAATGGCAAATCTGTATTAGTCTCTGTAGATTTGACAGAACCAAACCAGTGAGCTAAATTATGTGGCCACCGACCAGGCATACCATCTAAATATCCTTCAGTTATTTATTACCTTTTAAATTTTTAAATATCAGACTAGATATAAGGAAGATTTTTTTTACAATGAAGGTGGTGAGGCACTAGAACAGGTTGCCCAGAGAGGTTGTGGATTCCCCCTCCCTGGAAATATTCAAGGCCAGGTTGGATGGGGCTTTGGGCAACCTGGTCTAGTGCAGGGTGTCCCTGTCCATGGCAGGGGGATTGGAACTAGATGATCTTTGAGGTCCCTTCCAGCTCAAACCATTTTGTGATTCTGTGATTCTATGAAATATCCTCCAGCCTCTCCCATGTAGTACACTCATTCCCTGATTCATTTGTCACTTTCCCTTTACCAATTTGCAGACTAAGGGAAAGGCCTACAGAATAATGTCCAGTTTGAATGTTAGCAAACTTTCTTCTAAGAAGGAATGCCTTTGGTTTGTGTGCTACAGTTAAGTTGTATGTTAGCTATGAGTTTGTTGCTTCAAATTAGAGAACACTGGCAGCTCCACAGGTCTCAAGAAAGTGCAAAGTGCTTGTTACCTCCAAAAAATCAAGCCAATCACATGCTCAGTGAGTGTGAAAGGCTGGAAGGAACTGATCCTATTTCCACTGAAGAGATTCAAAAATTTCCCATGGTTTTAATGGTGAGATTGATACTAAAGTGACTGGACAAAACCAATCAAAATGGAATTAAAATGTTGAAATACCATCAATACTTTTTTTAACATTCATTTTCATTCACTTTATTCAATTGAGTCTCAAGCTCAAAACAAATGCAAACAACTTTCCTTCTCATTCCCTCACAACTCTGGCTTTAGTCAAAAAATGCTCAATGAAGTGGGTGCTGCAGTGACCCAGTCACAATCACAACCATGCAGTCAGAAGTGTATAGATGAGTGAGGAAATTCAAGGGTCTCCACTTAGGATCAATTGTCTGCCTATTCAGACATGTGAGAACGTAAACATGTGTCACAACGTCCAGCCAACTTTTCTTGAATTAAGAAACTATCTTTCACTCCATTTAACAATGTACTTGAGCCACATTTGAATTTTTATTCATTTCCTCCTGACTTCTAAAGCAGTGCAGGGATGGTGGAAGAAAAAGAATGTTGTAAAAGCACCAACCTGATAGAATGTCACTAGGGAAAAATATAACGTGAAGCAGAGACAATAATAGCCTGTCTGTCCTTCAGCAATGGGCTGCAATAAAAGTTGAGCATCCTAAGTGAGAATAACCATTTAAGCCTAATCACCTTGGCAAATAATGAGATTGAAAGGGGATGGGAGACAGAAAGAGAGGAATCAAAGTTCCTGCTTATTGAAATGCTCCTTTTAACAACAGTATTTATTTCACCTAGGCTGAGTAAAGGCTATGACTTACCATAGGCTGCCTCAGGAAAACCATCAATTTGTAATGAATGCTTTTTTTCCCCCCTGCTCACATTTTTAAGCGGATCTGCATAAAAATATGAAAACCCTGAAAACAATCCTCTACAAATTGAATTTCTTTAAAAGAAATAAAACATAAGTGAAAAAATAAATGAAACAGCACCATTATTTGGATTACATTTATCTTTAATCCACTTTGTCCTCTATATGAAATACAGTATGAAGACATCTGCCAATATTTTAAAGGCTTCTGCTTGTGTCTGAATTATGTTTTTAAATTAGACCCTAAAGCTGCATTCTAATGCATTACTTTCATTTACTGGAGTATGCATATACTATCATACTACTCCCATGACATTCTTTATTTAATCAGTCTGAGAGCTGTACAGACCCATATCTATTCCCACATAAATCTCTGCCAAATACTGCTGACTTTTAGATTTAACCTCACTGGCAATGAATGACCTCCTTGGGAAAAAAAAAAAAAGTATAAAATGGACAAATATTTTAGGGGAAGATGCAATCTTTTTGGATAATCAGTGGAAGGTATGCAAATCTGACTGGTTCAGAATGGAGGTGGTGTCCTTGTGGTGAATAGGAACTGCTGCAGTAAACAACTTTAGCCTTTCCTATTAAAGGTTAGGGGGAGTGATTGATATGTTTGACAAAGAAATGTAAGGTCAGGAGCAATAAATGCAATCTGTTCTTTATACAAAAATTACATGAAAAGCAGTACATATACTGGGTATTCTCTCATTGGTTTTGGTGCACCTGCTATTTCAGAATAATAAATGGAGCTGAGTCCCGTTGCAAGTCCTATCCTTGTGCAGGTAGGAAGCATCACTGTTAGTTCACTCTATTCTCTGATCATCAGTTCATCTCAAAAATAAAAAAAAAAGACAGTCCTAGTGATCACCGCCTTGACCCTATTTTAACTTAGAATACCATCTTTTTTTTCTTTTTTTTCCCCACAGCAGTTAAGGTGCAATTAAATCCACAACTCTCACACTCATTTAAGTGGAACTTCTTGAAGAAAAGCGACATCAAGCTTCAGGTAAGAGTATCAGAATCTGCCCAAATAATTTTAGTCCTGCCTTGCGTTAAGGTTTCCAGAAGTATAAATTAAGGATATATTATGACTTCATGCTAGAAATAGCTGTTGCTATTGTTTAGCATTTATTTATATACTGTCTACAAGATTTTGAGTGCAGGCACATTGTCTCAAATAAGGATAAATCCCCCTCAGGCCATCACTATAGCTCTTGTTTAAATTATCTGCTAGTTTTAGTTCCTTGTCTTCCACTGAGCTCTGAAAGCACCATCCTCTGCCACCAACCAGTCCCTCTACAGTGAAGGAAACCACAGATTCATTGTGGGTCTGTTAAACGACACATTCGCTACAGAAAGTTCATTGTAGAATCTAGACTTCAGTACACACAACTGACTTGACAGCAACAATTACAGAAGAAAAGCCAAGCAACCACACTAAGACAAACTTTTTTATCAGTCAAAAAACTTAGAGTAATGTGTTTTCCCCAAATGCAGACATTTTTCTTACACTGAGGGCAACAGCAGACAACACAGACACCTTGCAATACTGGTAACAGCCAGCAACTGGAATCACATAAGACAGGTGTAGGAAAGCTCTTCAGATATTATCTAGCTTTGTCTCTGTTTGAAGACAAGAGCATATACACCTGAAGTGGTCCAGACAGCTGCTTTTCTGACTTGCCTTTCAAAACCTTCAGAGATGGAACTTTGGTGACTTTCTGAGACAATCTGTTCTTGTGTATCAGTGTCTCCTGCACTGAGGTTCCTTCCCAAATTTTCTGGTTTTACTAAACCATTTCAAAGCAGCTTATGTACTTTTAACTAGACTAATATGACTGACTCCTTTTTCACACAAAAGATTCCCTCTAATTACAAGATATCCCTCACTTCTTAAACCCAAGTCACATTTAGACTGTGGAAGAGAGGTGTATCCAAGGTCGGTCCAGTAACACCAATGGTGGGGCTTTAGGTAACGCACGTACATGCCCGGGACCACAGAAGAGCTTATACAGCTCATGCCCTTCAATTCCTAATGTTGTCCTGCATTGCAAACATAAAACCACAACTGCACATCAGGATATTCAGCTGACACATCCATTTCAATAGTGAATATAGGATAACTGTGACCAAAGGCTAAATGGTGTGGTCTGGTTTAACGCATCCGAGCTGACACTGGCATGTATTCTTCAACAGTTTAGTAGATTGACCTAGATAGCGACCAACCTCATCTGCAGTACTGGGTCCTCTCAGCTGAGACCAGGGTATGCCTGTGTGTTAAATGCTTCTGTCTGAAAGAACCAGACCTTGGGGGAGCTGGGTGGTGTGGAGAGTTGTTTCTCACACAGCTAACAAAATTTTCAGCTGAAAGAGAGCTACTAGTAATGAATTTCTGAGCCAGCTCTACTGCGCCTTAGAAACAGAGGAAAGGAAGAGCTTGCTTGCAGTTGGACTCTGGTGTTAGCCAGAAAGCAACAGCTTATTTGGTGGAAGAAGACTGGAAGCACCTTCTGTAACTACTACTCAGTTGCAGCTCACTGTGTCATGCATACTCCATATCAGACACAGGTGGGAGACCGTCTTCCTTCTGACTCTCACAGTCCTCTGGTCACAGCTGTGACCACAGCAATTTGGCTTAAAGATTCAATAGTTTGGGTGCATTGTGAGCTGGGGCATAGGCTTGGACTCAAGGAAGGGATCACAGAGATTTCTAGCTTAATAGAAGTCATCATAGCTTACAGCATCACCAGGAAGCACAAATCTCTCCTTCTGCCTCCAGTTTTCCCTTTTTTTTCTTTCACACTGTGCACACATTCAATCTCATCTCTTTAAATCTTCCATTTCATCATTTTTTTTCTTCTTCAGAGGGTAAATCTACCCAAAGGTCTTAACATAAATGCCTGTCCTCTGCACTGAACCCCTCTTTACAGCTTTACACATCCCACAGAAATAGAATTATTTATTTCAGTAGGTTTATCCTCTGAAGCTAGGATTTTCCAGTTTATATTCAGCTCTCAGGAGAAAAACTTGCAGCATGAGCCATTATATATATCCAGGCAATGACTCTCAGCTGCCAGAAAATTGCAGGCCAATGGGACATTGCTGTAATCTCTGATTCCAACAGGTCCATGCATTTCCAGTGGCCGTGCTTAAAGTGACTCAGAACTGTTCATTAAGTTTGTTGTGAAACCAAGTGTTTAATATCTGTAATTCCGAAGGATCAATAGGAAGTTAAATTGAGTGAAAGTAGTTTTGAACTGGTGCAGTTTCAGAGGAACAGCAGCATCACATATCTCAAAAGAACTCACATTTTAATGTAGCACCATGAGTTTGAAACTATTTCTACTGTTTTGGGCTGATGAGGGTTTTTCATTGTTGTTGTTGTTTTGCTTTTTAATGAAAGGCTTCACTGTGCATGTTAAGAAACTGCTGTAAAAAAGCTGCAATGTTTATGAGTAGAAGCATTTCTTTTACTGATAGGTTATCAACCACAACCATATTATTTAAAATAGCTTGTCAGCAAGAAGGTTGATTTTGTTTGCTTTTGTACACCTCGCTTGCATTTTCATGTTATTATAATGCAAGTGAAAAACCATGTTGGGAATGCATTTGTCTTTAGTAGTAGTTCTTTGGTTATTATGGTTTCTTCTGTCTATTTGGGTACAAATTACCTGGTTCACTGATTAAAATCTGTTTGAAATAGTGACAGCACTTTCTGTTTTTTCTGTGCAGCTGCTGGTAGAGTATCTCTCCAGTCCTTGACAGGGCACCACCAGCACTGACTGTCCCTGACCAACCTCCTCTGGCCTCTCTCCCACCTTGCTTATGGCCCAGGACCTCATGCCACCCCCCAGAGCCATCAGTCCCTGCGCCAGGGGTGTCGTGTCCAGGACTCGTCTCCAGTTCTCTACAGCCCAGTCCAGCCATGCCCAGTCATGGGTTCCACTGAGCTGGTTGCACCCATGGGCTTACATCCCCATTCCCAGGGAGGTGATGATGCCCGGGGCAGGAGATGACCTTGACTGCTCCTAGCTGTCCTGCTCCTGTCTAAGATGGTGGACCAGGCCCTGGCTGTGTGAATAATTTGGTGTAAAAGGGTATCGTCAGCCTCTGATACATTTTCTTCTCCCTGAGTGGAGGTAAAAGCATTCAACCCAGGGCACAGTCCCTGGCTCAGAAATCTAGAAGAAAAGTGCCTCGGTCCGGCTGTATCAAAAACCTGTTTTCTGTGTTCTTCAGAATTTCAACTGAATAGAATTTGTGGGATTATCAGGTATGCTGATGCTGCTGAGCTAAGACGTAGATTATGAGAAATGATAAAACATTTTGAAAAGTCTTATAAAGTGAAATTATAGAGATAATACAGATGAAATGCATAAGTTTCTTTGGAAATGTATTCAAAAATTTCCACTTGAAAATTATTGTCTTTCTGTAGTAATTTAGGACAAAGGTATAGTTCTCTATTATGTCAGTTGGATTGTTTAAGAAATAAAACCTGTTGAAAGCTTGAGAGTCCTTCACAGCCTTGTTTCTTAAAAGTACTTATGTAGTTGCCTTGAAGGAAGAAAGAAGAAGAATCTTTGAGAACTGTGTCTGAAATAGACTGTAAGGAATATGTCATTGCTAGCATGAGAAAAGACCATTCTAGGTGCAATGAATATGTGTGTGCTGTTAAAAAAAGAGGGGTAGGAGCTGGGGTGAATGAGTTTCACACCATGCCTTGCTTACATAGCAAATTAGAAGTTCTTAGGCTGTTACTCCATCAGCAGGTACCTTCATAAAATGTCTGTCTTGAAGGAGGATTCATAAACTTCAGGAGGACATGACATGAATGGATCACTTTTTTTTTTTTTTTTGATGTTTTAATAGTTTTTACCTTGTTTGTAGCCAAAAACTCTAGAAAAACTCAGTTTCCCAGGCAACTCTCTGAAGTTACGCTTCCTCACATAGGACAAGTCTGCACTCTGGAATGTAGCACAGCAGAGCAGTTTTAGCGACAAGGTAGGATCCGTATTACAAAGTAGATTCATAGAATCTTTTTGGTTGAAAAAGACCTTAAACATCATCAAATCCAACCGTTAACCTAGCACTGCCAAGTCCACCACTAAACCATGTCCCTAAGCTCCACATCTACAGGTCTTTTAAATGCCCCCAGGGGTGGTGACTCAACCATTTCCCTGGGCAGCCTGTTCCAGTGCTTGACAACCCTTAAGGTGAAGAAGTTTCTCCTAATATCCAATCTAAACCTCCCTGGCACAACTTGAGGCCATTTCCTCTTGTCCTATCACTTGTGACTTGGGAGAAGAGACCAGCACCCACCTGGCTACACCCTCCTTTCAGGGAGTTGTAGAAAGCAATAAGGTCTCCCCTCAGCCTCCTTTTCTACAGGCTAAACAACCCCAGTTCCCTCAGCTGCTCCTCATAAGACTTGTGTTCCAGACCTTTCACCAGCTTTGTTGCCCATCTCTGGACACACTCCAGCACCATAATGTCCTTCTTGCAGTGAAGGGCCCAAAAGTGAACTCAGTACTTGAGATGTGGCCTCCCAAGAACCAAGTACAGGGGGACAATCGTATCCTTTGTCCTGCTGGTCACGCTGTTTCTGATACAAGTCATGGAGCCAAGTAGTTTCATTACCCTGTGTTTTATTAATCCCAAAATGCTGAAAAAAACATTTCTAAGGCTGTACTCTGGGAGCCTGCAGAATACAATTTCTTTTTAACACTCTGCCCTGCATTTTGATGCCAGCCTCGACATGATCCTAAGTTACAAACCATGAGAACTATGATTAACTTATGATATACTCCTCTGAGGCAGTTTTTCCCAAAATAGTAAAGATCATTCCACAGCATATTTTTTTTTCTAGCAGACTCTTTGTCTCACACTGTATAATTGTATGATTGTACACTGGTGGTTGATTTCCCATGATCAGAATATCATTATAAAATGTAGTAGATGTTAAGAAATATTATTAAAATAAAATAATAGATCTTTAATGCCAGAAATATCTGATCTTATCATTTATTCTGAACTCCTATGTAAAACATGCTGCATAGTCCCTAATTTACCACAGCAGAGCTCTAATTCCTGTACTGTCAACCCAAACTCAACAATTGAACAAATAACTAACTTTTTTTGGTTTCTTTTTTGAGAAAAAGCAAGAGGTATTGAAAATTACTTTGATATTGGCTGTTTTTCTTATTCTGTAAATAGCACATGGCCATGCAGTGTCCAGTACAGTATGTACAGCAATATGGAAGTGTTTTCTTGGCAACAACAAGAAAGTAAAGCAAGAGATGTCCAAAGGAACATAAGCGGAAGGCTGGTTGCTGATGGGCAAGATATGTCTCCCCACCGATCTAGCCTACTTTGTCATTCCAACTGTTCAAAACCTGACATTTTCCAAGATGTAATTAATATTCACTTTGAAGATGCTTTTAATGAGCTATGGAGGCTAAGTTAGTCTCTAACAGCTTTCCAGTTGCAAGTAATGATTCATTCAGAGAGTAACAGATTCAGCTTTGGAATGTCCCATCTTACTGCCCAGTCTTGCTATGCTCCTGCCAGCAAAACTCAATGTCTGTAGTGGTCGACCAAGCCATGTGGCACTAGGACTGTGTAGTCTCTTGATATTAACCTGGCATCTAGCCCCCTTATTTCAATATTCCTCATTTCATGTTGCTATTAAGGTAGACTATTATTCCACTACTACACAGCACCGAAGAACTGTTCGGTCCAGCCATTAATATGCATAGCTAAAAGTTCTACCTCATATTTTCAAGTGTCAGGAAAAGAAAAGGCATTGAGAGTTTGATTCCATTTGTATCCCATATGTACAAATGTGTTCAGTTTATGGCCCTGGAGAGAAAATTTCCAGCTTCCAGAAGTGCATACATAGCCTGGAATGTGAAAATCTGGTTGTTTTCTTTCTCTTATATTATCTTTGATAATAAAGATTGTACAGTCGCATAGCTGGCATTTTTACTAGTGACTCATAAGGAAGAACAGAATCCAATTTTCTTGTCCTTAACTATCTTGGCTCTCATGCTGTAGCAAACAGAAAGCACTTATTGTCAGACAAGTATGTAGATATGACTCAAGGATAGAGGGGCCACAGATTACTTTAGAAAAGAAAAAAAAAAAAAAAGAAGGGGGGTTGGGGGGAAGCTGTTCTGTGAGCAGAACAACTAATGAAGCCTGGTTTGGTAGAGGTTTCTTACAGAACTCGCAGTACAGTTCTTCTTCCCCATTCCCCTAAATCCTCTTCTCATCTGTTTGGCTGGATCCATGTCAATTTTGGTTGAAACTGATTAACAGATTCCTTCACTTTGGGGAAGTGAAGAAAGTAATGGCTCCAGAGAAAGACAGACAAGCAGATAGAAAATACCATTATAGAACCATAATTTTTCTTTGGGCAAGCAAGCTATAGTAAGTTTCATATTCTAGCATGCTGAGTGTGTCTTGAGGCCCTAACCAACATCCCAGTCCTGCTGCATTAGGTTGTGTTAGGGCTAGGGAGAGGGAGGGAAGCAGTTTCTTCTGTCTGGTTATGTCCTGCATGTTGACAAGAGGCATGTTCAGCTAGACAATTTAAGATGGTCCTGTTACTATAAGGCTTTCTTTTGTGTTTTCCCCTTAAAATATGGGCTGAAATGTAGTCGGAGCTATTAGCCTTGAAGCACAAATTAATTCAGAAGTTTTGTGTAGGTCAGAATAGATGATCAAGTGATTCTTTCCAATTTTAAAATCTTTCTGCTGAAGAATTGCATGTAATCATGTGAATAGCTTTCCTATTCCAGCTAGCTCTTTGTAAAAGTCATCAGTCATTTGTCCTCAGATATGCATTATTAGTTATGAAGGCTAGGTTTATCAATTCCATTTTTCTCTTACCACTTTTAAAGAGAACACCAGTCTCTGCTATTTTCTGTTCGTGCAGAAGTGCATTTGCAAAGGATATGGCCACATATGGTTGATACTGTAAGCTGATAAATGCTCAGTATCAGAGTTTGGTCAAGTTGTGGTAAGAAAGGGCCCCATATATACAATATTTCAGAACTAGTATGTTCAAAATCCTTCTGTCCTGCAATTCAACTTAAGAACCTCGACTAAGAGCACTGCATCCCTGCAGTCTTCTCTTTCAAGTCAGCTCCCATTAATATCTCTGCAAATAAAACTTTTCTGATCAAACATACTGGTATTGATAGACAATATACAGAAAACACCTACAACCACATCTAAGTCACATGCGCAGTTTGTGAGATATTCATAACTAACTTCTGCCCTCCACAAAGGATTCAGGCTTGCATATATGCATCAAAATTTTTAATGGTTATTTGTGTAAATTCTTAAGTCTGTTAATGGGCTGGAAAACTTGATTGTTAGAATGTGTCTGTAATACTGCTTGTGCTGATAGTTGTGTAGGGCTACATCCAGTGCACTCAGGTTATGTGAGGCAGCCCTTAAACAGCAATGCAACAGCCAAGCCCAAAATGTCCAAAACACAGCCTGACTCCAAGGTTTTGCAGCTGTTTTACTTTGACTCCTCTGTCCATTGAAATTCTTCCTCTGCACACCCCCAGAAATCTCCGAGTATCATCACTCTGCCCCAGCCCTTTCAAGCACAGATAAACCAAGGGCTCAGCCATCCTTATTTCCTGAGTGACCTGTGATTCCACGTATGTTCTTAAACTTATATAACATATGTGGACAGGATTGACAGCATTGATCCAAACCCAAACTACGGGCACTTTCTTTGAAGAAATTGTAAGAGTAGAATAACGGATTTTGCGTGTAAAAGGATATCACCACGAAGCACACCACTTCTTGCATTTTTTCCATATTTCAAACTCAACCCTTTTCCACACTGTGCATCTACCTTAAATTCCAGAAGAAAAGATTGAATTTCATTTTTGATACTATTAGATCTAGAATTAGTTGAAATGATGCAAGTCTTCAGATCAGGACTGACTCTGAAGTCACCTTTAATTTCCACAGTGGATACTGTGATGGTAATGACAAGCACTGTGTTGCTTATGTGCTGAATTTTACTTTGGCACTTACGTGAGAGTTCTGCATTTTCTGTGACTTTCTGGACAGCATGCAATTCCTCCAAATCAGAAATATTCAGAAACAAATCATTTCAGGCTCAGCAACCTAAAAATGTCTATAAAAATATCTCCAGAAATAAGAACAAGACAAGAACAGTTGATCCTCTTTGCCCTAGACTGCAGTGTCTGTTGACATATCTTAGAACACACTTCCCGCCTTGTGATTCCATCCCAGGAATTTCTCTCATGATAAAAAAAAAAAAACAACTTAAAATATTTCAGCCCACTAAGCAAAGCCTTAATTGTACTTCTGACATTAACCTTACATTTCATTTTCTCCGTTTACATTGGGTAATCTGTAGGAAAGGTAGTCTGATGAGTCCCTGCAATTCTTGATTTTAAATTCCACAATGTTGTTTTAACCTTCATCCTGCTGGTAAGGCAACAACACCTACAACCTCTCTCTAAGCTCGCTCTGTCCACTTCACACTGTCCTATGGGCTTGGATAAGGATGGGGGCTGGGCAAAAGACAAGCTATTAACATGAGATGTGTTTTACAAATGTACCCTAATTTAAGCAGTAGAAGATCACGTGCATGTTAGATAATTAATTTGGGGATTTAACAGATCAAAGGTCAGAATCACAACAAAATTAGCTCGTTTCTTTGTATCACCACTTATGAGGCAGAAGGTGGGGGATATGTATTGTGAGCTCTCTCTAGTTAAACAGTTGTGCTAGCACAAAACATTACTGCATCAGGCTGTAGCCTGTAATCAATCCCAGCTGGAAGCTCATATCAACATTACTGTTCTTCTTGCCAGTTCCCTGTTAATCCTTTAAAAGGGTAGGTAAAAACAGGACCAGTGTCTTATATTACATAGGTTGATTTATAGAACCCAGCTATTCAAACATTTTATTCTACACAGTTTACAGGCCAAATAATTTTATTTCTGAAATGTTTAATTGGTTAATTTAGACCATACAAAATAAATGACAAAAGGCTCCAGCGGAAATTCCATCCCATAGTCTCATTTTGGAGTATTTTGTTCCCATTTGTAATGTCGGGCCTCCCTCTGTTCACTGTAGCAATGCTTTGTTGGGCTGAGGAGTGAGCTTTTATATACATATGGAATTCTTAGAAACACTGTCATTGAGCCAGGTATTTCAAAATGTATGTTTTTCCAGAAACCCCAGTCTACTGGACAACATGCTTATCCATGCTGCTTCTCTCCTTTTTCAGAGCTGACACAGGATGGATAGATGGTTCAAGAGCCACAGCTTCAGCTGCCCCAAGAATGGCAGTAACACCCTGATGTATCTCCCATTTTCCAAGCCAGTCAGTCCCATAAAGTCCATAAGAGATTGTCCCTTGGATGAAAACAGACTAATTGAATATGGAAGGAAAACATAACCTTAGCCAGAAAACAACTAGCTAGAGCTTTGTACTTCTTTTTTTTTTTTTTTNTTTTTTTTTTTTTTTTTTTGGCTTAAAACTTTCTCTTTCTTCTCCCTCTTGTCCCGTAATCTTCAAAGTAGTTTGGATCCTTGGAGTCCAGTTGAATCATCATGAATCCTAGATGAGTTAGTAGCCTGTCTGATGAAAAAGCCCTTTTCTTCTGAGAGCTGCTGACAAACTTAACTCCTTCTTCACAGAAGAAGCTAGGACCATAATGATCTCACATATTGGTCTGTCTTTGTTTGAATTCCCAAAATGCTTTTACTAACCCTGAATGCATAGTTGTGTTCTAGCTGGCAGTAAATGCAGTAAACTCCTCTCAGAGGAGCCTGGAATACATCACCTTTATCCCTTCTTTCTGTCCACTTTTGTTCCCATACATTGCTCCTGAGTTTCAGTACCATAAATAGCCAGCAGCCCGTCTTCTGGGTTAAATAGCAGGCTATTCAGGCTCCAGAAACCTCCTAGATACACTAAAACTTGTTAAAAGATGGTGCTGAATTTATTAAGTTCTTACCAAAAAAAAAAAAGCAACCTTAAATGAAGGTAAAACCAGAAAAATCTGTAAAAATCCCTTAATACAGAAAATACTTCCAGTCTTAAGGTGATTGCTGTGGGAAAATGCTACAGCACACAGGGTGCAGTTTCAGGATAGTAGTTGTACAGTCAGGGAGATTACAGTCTGTGCCAATCTGGCTTTATGCACAGTTGAGGGCAATGTTTCTTTTATGCGTACTACTTATTTCTAATCTACTGTGAGCAGTGGTTCAAACAACGATTTGGGTTGGTGTTTTTCTTTTTTATTTGGAAGCTTTTTTTCTAGCAGAGATGAAAGATTAAAGGAGATCAAAGTTCAACGTAAAGTCTGAATTCTGTAAAGCAGATTTCAGTCCTTTAGCCAGTAGAGGAAACTGTCCTTTGATAGTCACAATAGATAGCCAGAGCATTGCGGAAAGAACTTTGAGAGCTTCTTGATTCAAATCTCTTGTGGATTTCCTAGTGGAAAGAAACTTAATTATATTAGAGTCAAATGTGATACACTATCTACTTCATTGACTATTTATTTTTATTTTTTTTTTAAATGACCACATCATATTAGGATCTAATCCCATTTTGGTGAACAGCTTTCCTGCAATAGACAAATGGAATAAAAAACCTGATTACTTTAAACCCATAGCTAGTGCTACCCTGATTTTCAGCTCTCGAACTTCTACACATCTCCTTGCACTTGAATGCCTATTATATCTTTGACCTTATTCTTGCAACTAGTTTAATAAGTCTAAACCTGTAACAACAGGTCCAGGGAGGTGGAGAATTTTCTTCCATATATAGTAAATCCTGTTATGGGGATTTCTTTAACTTAATTTTAGTCATCATTTTGTATAGAGTGACATTTCCTTTTCTGCATTGTCATGGTTTGCCTTAAGAAAAACTTTGGTTTAGTTATTAATCTCTCAGTTGGTTTTTGATCTTATTAAATAACACCTCAGAGATCTGAGATTTTTTTGTGACTTTAGTGAACATTTATTACTGAAATTTCACACAAAACCAAAACCTAAATAAGATATCATGCCCTAGGTGTAGAAAAAAAAAAAAGAAAAGAAAAAAAAGGAAAAAAAAAGGAAAAGGAAGGAAGGAAGGAAGGAAGGGAGGAAGGGAGGGAGGGAGGGAGGGAGAATATTAACTTAAACAGAAGTCGATACTATGCGTCAATGGATGTCAAATTTACAGAGACCAATTTCTTGAACAGAGAGA
>VWZZ01005476.1:230995-275121 GCA_013399095.1 Psophia crepitans
ACTCCTCTCTCTGGCTGCCATTGCTCCTGGTGTTTTTTTCCCCCCTTCTTAAGTTTGTTACCCCAGAGGCCCTGCACTGTTGCTGATGGGCTCGGCCTTGGCCAGCAGAAGGTCAATCTTGGAGTCAGCTGGCATTGACTCTGTCAGACATAGAGGAAGCTTCTAGCAGCTTCTCACAGAAGCCACCCCTATAACGTCCACCCCACACCCCATCCCCACTACCAAAACCTTGCCACACAAACCTAATACACATATTTAAGAGAGAGAGATTGAGAGGACAATGTTTAGGTCTGGCTGCATAAAGGCAGAAGACTACATATATGCTGAGACTTCATTGCAAATACCTGTTGGAGTCAGTCTGTCTTGTGTTCCTCGGCATTCCTTGGAAACAGACAACTTAAACGTATACAGATGTATCCAGGCAAACGCTGGAGATGTACAAATATAATCCTATATGGTCACAGGCTGCAAGATACCATGAAACTAATTTTTTTCAAGAGATAAATTGTATATTGGTTACAGCTCTCCTCTCCTCTCCTGCCTGTTCATATTCAAACAAAGTCTGAACATCAGGAGGAAAGGGCAGCATCCACACCATGCTGTTGGCGGATCTTCTGCTTCTTGTCCAAGTTTTGCATCAGAACATAAAATATCATATGGAAAACTCTTACTCTTTGTGTGATTAGTTTTTTGTTTCATGTACTGTAAAAAGTCTGAACCACCATTTTTCATAGTGTAAGAACCATTCATTTGCAAATTATGAATGATATTCTGCACAGCTGGAAGGAATTTGCCTTTTGGCATCATGAAACGTGGAGTAGCCACGGATGTGTGACAAGGTAACAACCAGCAGTTCTCTGGGGGACATGATTTGCTAATGTCATTTGAAATTGCCTGATTCTATACTGGATTTTCCAGATTGAAAACATTCATCTCTCACATGCTATTTTCTGAATAGCAAAATACCTGTTTAGAAGAAACTTTCTGTTTCAATAAATACAGCACAGACTTAAGTTCAGGCTGCAACTTTGCAAATTTTATTGCTAACCATGTCACTATAAAATGTGATAGCATCCTTAACTGTTCAATCCAAGCTGGGTCATGTGGGGTTCTTACTATTGTCAGAACACGAGAACAATTAAGCCTGGTGGAAGCACAAAGAAAGCAAGCAAGCCACTGCTCCTGCCACATGCAGGAAAACAGACTTGTCACTTGCTGCAGAAAACCAATGATTAGACTACAATAGCAGCAGCAGCTTAGTGATTTGTTTAAGTTTTTTAGCAAGCAGAACTCAGCACCTGGACAATGAATTTTCTACCTAATCATCATCACAGAGAGGACATTCAGTTTGACAGGGCAAAGATACCTCTGCAAGGAATTACAGGTTTTCATCTTAAGAATATGCAGCAGGTGCTAATTTACTATTTAGGACATTCAGTGGCTGAGTTTCAAAGCACAAAGCTAAGTCTGAAGTATTCATTTATTGCTTCGTAAATTAATCAGAAAATTGTTTTGCACTTAAAAAAGACAATGTGCAATCACTTTTAAGACTTATGTGATGGAAGTGTGTGTTGCAGCCTTTTGAAGACTCTCCAGTTTCATTTCCTCCTTGTAAAATGTTACATGTTTTATGAAGTTTTGTATTTCTTAGCCAAACATTTTAATTGTGCAAGAGGCAGGCTACTTCTGTGACTGAAAGACTCACCAGCCTGCCAAAATTTTTTATAAGTGATCTTTTTAAAGTGAAAATTATTCACCTCCATATTTGATTTCATGAACATGTTGCTATGTCCCTGTATCATTACCTGTTAATGATATAATCCCGGGAACATCTTTCTAATTGATTCTTTGTTACCAAATAGACAAAAAAGTGCCTTTTGTCTTAGGGTTTCTTACGCCAATGATCTCATGAAAATGGGCTGTTAATATGCACAACACTTGCCACCAGTTGCAGTAACTAGTCTCATCTAGGTTCCCATGCAGACAGTCAAGTACCTGATGCTGCAAATTAAAATTGCTGAGAAAAACAAGAAGAGATTTTTATTCTTTTTTTAACTGATCTGACAGCTGAAGAGACTGGATATAGTAAACAGCGTATATCTTATTTATGACTTTTCAAATTATGATAAGGAAATAGCACAACATCTCAGAGAGAGCAGCCAGAACAATAATAAGAGCGTATTGCTTTGGATCTTACAAAGTATGCCAAGATCCACCACTGATTCATTACTGAAAACGCAGGACTGTTCATGTCAATCTTTTTCATATAAACGTTTTATGTTGTTCATTATCACAAGCACATCACACACATTAGTTAATTGAAATTATATCATCCTAGTGAAGCAGAAAAATATTATTCTTTAATTTTAGTGATTTGGACTTCTCCAAGAATACATAGTTCAACTGCTAGAGAAATACCAGGAGCATGGTTCTTGACTGCATCTGATTTCTACCAGGCACTTCAGAACATTGAACAGGACCTGCGTTTGGATCCTGAAACCAGCGATGAGTATTGTACCAGCTAAGCTCCAACATGTTGCTGAAGAACTCAGGGCTTGCAGGCTGAATCTAAATTTCCTGAAGGTATGGGCTTGTCAGACATCAAAATGCTCTGGTAAAGGCTCCCTGCTACCTGCAGTATGTCTCATCTTGGGGTTGTTACAAGAACATAGTTTTGTGATTAGCAACATCAACTTTATATCAGCAAAAAGCATCCCCTGTGTCCTCCAGCTGCTGCCTGCCGAGCAGGCTGCTGTTCACATCTCACAGCCTTCCAGCCTCCCTGTAACACCAGGGCAAAGACGGGACCATGACACTTTATAAAGCAATGCATCCATGAGGAATGGGAAGGTACAGGACCAGGTCTGGGATATTTATATGGGGAAAAGTTGCTTAATGCCACTTTTGCCCTAGGAACTCTCTGAACTATATCACATATACTATGTGTATGATTAGGTTTTTATTGCAAATCCTTTGAAACCCACCTTTCAGCTTTATCATTGAAAACTAAGATTAAAAGGCCAGCACATGTTTAGGCACAAGGTAAATTAAATTAAGTCTATCAATTAAAGCAGTTTTTATCCATATATTGTATTGTTTTTGAAGCACTAATGTTTTGCTAATACTGTAATATAGAAATGATTGCTGGAAAATAGTCTTTACCATCCCCATCTGTCCCTTAATGTACTGCAGTACTGTTCACTATGGTATGCTTTCAGATACTTTTCTTAAAGAAAAGAAGTTTATGCATCTAGTGGAATCATTTTCAGGTTATTTTATTCCTGCACTACCATGTTAGTAATTTTGGAAAGGATCTTTGCAAATCACCTGAATATTAAACTCATTCCCTCAGAGGAGATTATTGCATAGTCCACTAGCATTTACTCTTCAGAACTACATATAGACATTCAACCACGTTACTTTGCTTACTTTTAATCCAATTACTGCTGCTTATGAAGCCTAAAACTCTCTTGTTCCTCACTGCTTTTCTGTATTTCACTTTGATGAATGTTTGTCATGTTTTCCTCTGTCACTGTTGGCTATTTGCTACAGAATTTACTTATTTATTTTCTTCTTTCCCACTCTTCCCTTATTTTTTAGTATATTTGAATTTTCTTTACTTTGTTGCCACATTTTACATTCTTGAGATTAGTAAAACATTTTATTTTAGCTTTATTTTCATAACTGAAACGTAAACTGAAGAAGTTTACATTTAAGAATGTAAGAAATTGAATACAAAAATTTGCGTTTTTTTTTCTGTCTTGAGGAGGCCTTGAGGTGTTGAGGGCGGGGGAAGTTGTTTGTTTCATATATTGTTTTGTAGAGTGCCTTAAGCTATGTTGCTTTATCATTGCTATTTCATATGGGAATTTTGCCATGGCTTGTCATGCATAGCCTTCTAGAAGAATTATTCTTTTCTTCTTGTTTGCCCCCTAGGATTTCTATGCATTACACTGTGCTTGGTTGTTCTTTGCTTGTTTTGTTTGGTTGGGTTTTTTTCACAAACAATACTGTTGTAGATTTCATGTCTTTTAAGATGCTCTTACAGTTAATTCATTTGGTTTTCTTTGTGCATGAGTCTATATGTCTACTCAACTGCATGTGCTTGCTAATAATGTTTTAAGTCATTGTTCAATTTGAACCAATGTTGACAGAAGGTTGAAAGCTCAAAAAATATTAAGTTCTTATAAGTTTCATGAAAAATGCCTAGGTAAAAGAAAAAGATTCTGTTATTGTTCCTAATTGAGAGAAAAAGGCTGCTGTGTTAAGCCAGAAAACACACAGAAGAGAGACGTTACAAAGGCCTTCATTAAAGGAATTCTTTTCCACTTTACTCACCTTCCTGGGCAGCAGAAAACCCAGCCATGAGACACAAAATGATGGGAGTCTAACCTCACTGGTTCTCTGCTCATAACTTCATGTGTTTTAGGATAAATTAACTTCATTGCCTCCAGTTTCTTCTTTTGCCTGCGTAATTCTCTATATTGTGGCCCTCTGTGAGCTGTTACTTGCTCCAAATTGTCTGATGGATACCTTGTATGAATGGCATAAAGATGAGAAATGGTAAGGTGTAGGCACCCTTATTTTCAGCGAAGACAGTAAATACTCAGGAGACTCAGTGTATCTAGAAGTCTACGTGAAGAGTACATGCAACAACAACAAAAAAAAGTCCATTAATTTAAAATGCCTGAGTCTCAGGGTGTGGAGGACACACCTTTTGTGGGCTATACTGCCTGAAGAGTTAGTTTTACACATCGCCTGTTCTGAAGAAACAGTATTTTTATCTATGATTTTTTGTTTGACAAGTCATTAATATCAAAACTACTGAATTCAAAAGGCACTTTGAAAGAACTACTTTTTCAAGTAGGTGTAGGAAATCGTGCAAATTGTGTATACCTTGCACAAGCATGAATCAGAGGAACAGTATTTCCTACCACCTCTGCTAGAATAAGGCATTTATTATCCTTGCAGGCACATCAAATCCTTCTGCTTCTAATCTTCTAGAAATGCTTTAAAAATCTTTCACTCTGATGTTTTCATTGGCATTCATCTTCAAAGGTTCAATTTCAGTGCTGAAATAATTCCTGATCGTTTTTTTGCCTGTTAGTTATATGACAAGCTCTCTGGGTCCTTTCATTCTATTTGCACCACTTCCAGATTGCTGGGTACCTGACTTGTAGCAGAGGTACCCCATCACAGCTGCAGTATAAGTGAGTAGTGGTAAGGCATGATTGCTGGATTTGAACACTGAAACAATTACCAAAATTAATATAAACTATTCTCTTAGAGAATTAATTTGCTTGACTCTTTAGTGGACAAATGCAAAACAGGGAAAGAAGAAGCTGGATCTGCCATGTAACTTTTTCAAAAGATAAATGCATTTATGTACATGTATGTATGTATTTATATATATATACACGTTTTACAGAAAACATTGCCCACACATTCCAGAAAATAATGCACAAAACCATTTCTATTTAAAAGCTGGTTCTACTGTCTGTACATGCTAGAATAAAACAGTTCTAAATCCTGCGTGTTACAGTGCAAGCACCTACCTTCCATGAACAACAGATTTAGCAAAAGACCACTTATTTTCCAATATAGATGGTAAGATTTGTAAAAGAAAAAAAAAATATTGCAAAAAGAGACATTTTCTTTCCGAGCTTTTCTATGCTTCAGCTTTAGGCAGATACATGCTGGCATCCTGCCCAGCTTCCAAGACTGAGTTGTTAGATGTGCACCACACCTTCTCACTACAGTACGCACCCTTGGTCTATCTGCTTACCGACTAAAAGAGGAGTCAAAGCCCAGCCTTTACTTAGTGATTAGCAGTTACCTGGGAACTGTCAAGCTGGGAGTCAAGATCCCCCTCAGCCTGAGCAGATTTCTACACACACCTCCCATCTTCCCCAACCAGCAGAATGGCATTTTCTGCCTGAGAGCCCCATGTTTCCCTTCTCTAGAACCCTTTGGGGATTGGTGTGTCAAAAACACAGGGCAGGAAGGAAACTCACAGTAGCCACGGAGCTGTTGAACCTAGGGCAGGGAAACCTCCTGCTTCTAGGAGTCTCAGGGGAAGGGGGGCAGTTGGCTTGCAGGTTAAAGCATTGTCAGTATCTACAGGAGAACTAGGATCGTGTAATCTTAGGGAGTGATTTGCTTGATCCTAGAGTAGGCATTTTGTCAACTATGCTAGAGGTCCTGCTGACTGTGTTGATTACAACTCCATCAACTTTAGGGAAAGTTTTGTTGCTTAGAATGCTTATAGATACCTACTTGAGGACATCTAAATGCAGACATCTTAATTTGAGATCTGAATCCCACCATTTCTGGTTCCTTTGAAAAGTATACTACAGAAAACATTTCAAGGACTAAGATCAGGAACTCCATTCTTCTCCTTCCCTGTGACTGAATGACCTAGATTTCCAAATAGAGGTATTTGGCTATACTCATTTCCACAAATTTATTTAGCTGTCAGTATTCACTATGTAACTAGTGTTGACAGTTTTCCATGTTGGGTGACACTGCTGAGCTAAAATACAGGCTTGTCGGAATGTTTTGGATTCATTTTGATTCTGAAATATTTTTTATTTCCATTAGATCACAAATAAATTTAATTTTATCATCTCCAGGACACAGAACACTTCATCTCAGGAGGCTGCATATTCTTTAATTGGGGGCTTTTTTCTCTCTGCCAAATAGCTGCTTTTAGTGTTCAGAGACCTCTCAAAATCTTTATTGCAAGTCACCATTTACCAAGAACTCTGCAGCTAAAATTCCAACTCCTGTGCCATCGAATCTGTAATAACACACTGGAGATGTCTAGGGTTGTATCCATTATGTCAGAGCAAGAATTCTTCTAGACTGAAAGGCTCTTTCACCTGATCTGACTCCATGTTCACCTCTATTTTTTTCAAAACATACAAAACCAAAGCTGGAATTTAGATAGGTATGCGAGGTGTGGCTTATCTTTAGCAGTCATGGAGGTGAGATGAGATACAGCTTGCTTGGTGCTGATTGGTGAAAGGCAGAAAAGTGTAAGGGTATGGAGTTAAGTTTCTTGAAGGTTAGCAGTGGTACACAGACACTTAACTTCTGAGACAACCTAATAGATATCAAACAGAAGTATGAATGTTCTTGCTTTTTCGTCCACACAAGGATGAATCTAATTTTCTTTAGTCAGTGTTATGGTCTGGGTAGCAGCACTGAGTCTCTGTGGAGCTAAGATAACACTGCACTGCTGTGCAGAAGAGTTAGAGGATAGTCAAATTTGAAATATCCTTACAAACCAATACAGACAATATCTCTTTAATTGCTAAACTGTCTGAATTCACATTTTAATATTTATATCAAATACCTTAGAGTATGCTGACCTTTGTAATGACTGTGCAATGCATGCTATAAGCAGATCAGAAAGAAAGGAAAAAGAAATGTCAATAGAAAGTAAAAAATATGGATGAAATTAGTTTAATTACAGTGGAATTCCTACTGGATTATATTATACGCACAGTAATACTAAAAGAGTTCACCATGATTAATGTTATTAAATCATGTGCCAAACGAAATAATGATTGTTCTCCTTTCATAGGAAAAAAGTTTCCACTTACAGTGTAGTAAGATGAAATATTTCGCTTTGCTGTATAGGTACATTAACTTCTGTAATTAAATTAATCAGATGCAAGGGCATACATAACATTTTCTAAAGATGTTTTCTCCCTGTTTGACTCCATCTCTGACCCTCTCTTTTCTTCTGCCTCAACTTATTTCTTTGCATTGCACCTTTTAGTCTTTTTCCAAGACATATAGAGTTAAAAAGAGACTTTGCTTTCTTCAGTCAGTTTTCAGTCCCTGCTCTCTTGTTACAGACACAGAAGTTTCTCTCTCGGGTTTTTTTTTGTGGTTTTTTTTTTAAATCCCTGACAAATTCTGACCTCTCTCAAAGGTCCAATAGTCTTTCCATCATTTACCACTTACGATGTCCTTTTCGCACTCATCTTGCCTTTCCCCAGTTACAACACTAAATATTCTAGTCAAGCCTATTTTTGAGAAAAATTCTTATTTCCTGCTCCGTCACTTCATTTCATCTCTAATCTATTGCATATGATGTTTACAATCACCATTAGATGTCCTGTGTTCTAATTCCTCATCAACAGAAATTCATTCAGTGCAGTCCATTGAGTCTGCACAGTTAAGAAGTGATCGTTTTTAGCAAACTTTTAGAGAAAGTACTGTAATTTCATTCTCCCAGACCTGTCAGCTACATGGAGCACTACCACCAATACTATTGTTCTTGATGTTGTGGGTTTTTTGTGGATTGTTTTGTTTGGGTTTTTTAAGGTATCTCCTGGTTCTTTTTTCGCTCTTCTTGGATTGTTGTTTTGTTTTGGTTTTTTAATTCTTTGGTTTGATTTTACTGTATCTGCTGTGGTTTTGTTTCTCCTTAACTTTCTTCAGGCAAACTCGGGATACTGTTTCTCATTCCTTTCTCTTGCCCTTTTCCATGTCACTGAGGAAACAAATTCTAGCAGCCTCACCATTCTGTTGTTTCACAGATCTGCACTTGTACTCTAAAATTCTCTTTTTTGGCTGAACTAAAATCTCACTCTGACTTCTGTCCAGTCATCTTCCTCTGCTCCACTTTTTCTCCTCTAGCTCTTTGCATCAAGACTACACCCAAATTATATGCCTAAAATAGAGTCTTTACAGCCCATATATGAAGGTAAGATGTGTCTCAAAAGTGACATCTTTTATTTTGAAACTAACAAATGCAGTTTCAGCAAACCATATTCAGAATAATGCTGCTCTTGGATCATCACTTTGTTTTTATTACTTTTCTTTTTACATCCTTCCATTTGATGTTCCATGAATTAGCTCAAGAAATGAGTTGCTTGTCTTGCATACAAAGCTGACCATTGCTAATTCACCCAGCTACTTCCCAGTGTTAGAGACCAGACTTGCCTTTAGTTAATAAGTAAGTCTCACATTTTATTTCAGGTTTAATGTTTACACTGATATTATTATAAATACTCCCTCACCACTTAATTATCCTCCTTCAAATCCAACCTTAAAACGTTCGCATATGACGATGTGTGACAACAGAATGACGAAAGGTGACATGAGAGCACTCTCCATCTACTGACAATTGTTTGTTGTTGTTTCCCTATATATATATATATATACACACATATATACTGCCAGCCCAAAGTTTGTTCTTAAGCGTTCTTAAGCTCTTTCCATTAGAAAACCTCTTCTTGTATTGCATTTGTCCACCTTCCATCAAAAAAAATTGCGGATTGTAACCAAGCTCATAGCTAATATAGCAATACAAGTATAAATAGTGTCTCTGAGAACTTTGTTTTATATATCTTTCATATGTCTGTAGTGTAATGAAAAGATAGATGGCTCAGTTACTTTGAATGAGTTCACCTCACCTAACTTCAGCTACATCTGTGGTAGATTTCTTTTACAGTCAACAGGGAAAATAGGCACTTCTAGAATGTGATTCACTTCCTCTTAATATGGATGTCAAAACTTGGTCTATAGCAAGAACAAAATCCTACACTGCTAATGTTCAATTGGATTCTTGCCACCAGCTTCAGTAGGGCCAGAATTTATCCCCAAATATGCTAAGAGCTTTTTCAGAGATATGTTCAAATCAACTTTCCAAACTCAACAAAGCACACCAAAATCTTAAGCCAAACCCAGCAGAAGATCCAAAATCAATATGACTATTCCAATATGCTGACTTCTAAAGTAGAGAACTTATAAATTTCCACTTAGAACATGACATGAATTTACAGTGACATGCTGAATAAATAACTAGCTATGATACAATTACATATTTTAATCAGAGACAGGATTTTGGATCAGTTCTGTGGAGAAGCTAGATACCATTGAGCAACCAAGTCACTACATCAAAATAAAATTCAACAATCATTACCAATCTAATCATAATCAAATTCATTAATAAGAATATACACTAGAACAAGAACAACTAAACCAAACCAACATTTTTAAGATCCAGTTATCCTCATCCATATTTTAAGAATTCTTGATCCTGTTGAGGGTTGAAGCTTGGCATGTGCTCTAGAGAAATGGTCATTAAACATTTAAAATTATGAAAACAAACAAAAAAATAAACAAAGCTAAAATATTTCAAAATGCTAATTTAAAAAAAAAACACAAAAAACCAAACCCACAACTCACTTTTAATAATTTCTAATAACTTAATCTAAGAAGCCTATTTTTAATAATTAGCATTAGTGAGGAAAAATTTATTAGTAGAAAAGCTAGAGGCTGGAAAAGTCATCAAGGTGCAGCTAATGTTTTTATCTCATACTAGTTTTTTCCTCAGAAAATTAAGGAGCAATACCAGAACAATTTGTGGAATGGTATTATTAAAATAATAATAATAATTATCATCTTGTCACAATATCTCTGGACTGCTTCCTGTGAAACTCCACTTCAAATACAAAAAACACTTCCAAATAAATTGTTATTATCCCTAAATGAGAACTAAAACCTGAAATATGATATCTGAGGTTAAAACATTATTTTTTCAATTTATACAGGCTTTACTTCCCACATAAAACTTATGTATCTCAGAACAGTATCACAGCACTGTTTATTAAAATAGGTGACAGATTGTACTGGGTTTTGGTGGGATGGAGTTAATTTTCTTCACAGAAGATTGTGTGGGGCTATGTTCTGGATTAGTGACCAAAATACTGTTGATAACACAGGGACATTTTTGTCACTGCTGAGCAGTGCTTACACAGAGCCAAGGCCTTTTCTGCTTCTCACCCCACCCCACCAGCAAGTGGGCTGCAGGTGCACAAGGAGTTAGGAGGAGACACATTTGGGACAACTGACCCCAACTGACCAAAGGGATGTTCCACACCATATGGCGTCATGCTCAGCATATAAAGCTGGGGGAAGGAGAAGGAAGCGGGGGACACGTTCAGAGTGATCGCGTTTGTCTTCCCAAGTAACCGTTACACATGATGAAGCCCTGCTGTCCTGGAGATAACTGAACACTGCCCATGGGAAGTGGTGTATGAATTCCTTGTTTTGCTTGGTTTGTGCGTGTGGCTTTTGCTTTACCTATTAAACTGTCTTTATCTCAGCCCATGAGTTTTCTCACTTTTACCCTTTCAGTTCTCTCCCTGCTCCCATTCAGAGGAGAGTGAGTGAGTGACTGCATGGGGCTCAGCTGCCTACCAGGGTTAAATCACAACACATACAAAGATATAGATGTGGCATGCTTTACCTATGTTGCAAGAATAACATTCAATAATATTCATATCTATTTTTCTGCTTTACACAGTTTAGACCAATGGGGTAGAACAAACAGGGCACCCATGTAGAAGTAAATAATCTGTCATTAAATACTTGTGTAATAGATATAGTATATTTGTCTAAGAAATCAGGAAATTCTATGAAGACTAACACCAGTAAGATATTTATACAAAGGATGGAGACCAGTAATGAACGTAAAAGATCTTTCTTCAAAGTACCACCCTATTTCACAAACATGAAGAGGAGTAAGGAAATCTGCCTACAGTGTTGGAAACTTGCTGAACAAAAGAGATACTCATTAAAAAAACCCCAAACATAAAATATATTAAATCCCATTGACAAAGGGGAATGGGGAAATATTCAACAACTGGCAAAAGTATAAAAACAAGTTCAAATGAGAACCATAAGTCCCACAACGATCTAGTGGAAAAAAAGGACAGGACCACAAGTCAGCTTAAATACTGATTCAACTCGCAGGCTATCAGTTGGCACTGAGTGATATATGAAATCCCAAAGATTGCCAAAATCCAAACCAGCATATATTTAAACTATAAAGGGGCCCTGCTGACCCATTCCAGAGTTTTCCTTATTTTTTAAATTATAGGTTGGCCTCTTAGACGTGCTTTGGCCAAGCTCTCAAGAGAAGGGATTAAGCCTTTTTTATTTGGAATCATCATTTGCTTGAAGTTCATACTTCTCTCTCCAAGGTCTAAGCAGGGGCTATATGGTCAATGCATGATAGCGGCACAGGACAGACAGGTAGTGTACACACATCCAGATGTTTTGAGCCATGCTGCCTGTGCAAATGAACTGTGAATCTGAACTGCCTTGTGACTTTAACCAGGTTTGCAGCAGCTTTGCGTTGTTAAAGTGGCACAAAGAAGTGAAACTGTACCAGGGAGTCTGGCCCTGAGAGTGGAAATCTGAAGGACATTGATTAAAGCGTACGTACACTAGTCAAAGTTGGAGAAAGCACGCTATTATAATATTTGTGTTAAACATCAGCTGAAAACAAATGCCTTTTCTTTTTTTTTCCTAATGGACAAGTAGAATAGTTCTCAAAGACTACAAAATGCTGTTTAAGAGACTGAGGTTTTATTATTGTGCCTATGTTTTTTAATGTGTTTCGATTATGTTGAGGAGCAGAAGGATCAAAATTCTGAGATGTGGCAATTTGTGTGGTATTTGTGGTCTCGCCATACCTCAAAATTCTGGAAATAGCAAGAAACAGTTTGAACTCTCAAGATTTATAGTCCAATTTCTAGACTTCCCAGGCTAGCTAAGTATGTTATAGACAAGCCCAAATTAATCCTCAGTTCTGGACATCTGCAAACCACAGATCAAAATCAGTATCCATGGTCTGCAGTTCTGTGCTTTTGTAGTTTGGATGAATCATCTGAATCAAACATCCAAGGCATCAACAACAGGGAAAAATCGATCAGAAACATATGCCATTTTAAAGCTCTTCTTCCAGCTGCTTAGGGGAATAGAGGGCTGGCTTCTTCCACAAATCGCTTGGGACTTCTGATCCACCCCAAAAAGCACCAAGCAGAAGGAACAATATGGAAATAGCAGTGGAAGCCATTCTCATTATCCTCTTACGCATTTGCATTTTAAGATAGCATCATCGTTAAGTGGTGACAAGTACTATTTGTCCCTTCTGTACAGGATGACATAGTTCTGTTCCAGTTTTTTGTTTGGGTTTTTTTGTTGTTGTTGTGGGGGTTTTTTTTAACTGAAATTAAATGCTTTATCTAGAACATCAAAATATATCTGTTTAAGTCTCAGAACTGGAAAGAAAGGGGTTAATACTTGAAATGTTTTAATGGAAATTCTGGGGGAAAAAGGTTTTGGGTTTAGGTTGTTTTTTGAGAAAGTAAACCACAACATTTTGAGCAGAGGCATAAGAAATGCTAGTGTAGATTTATATATGTATCTATTTGGATGATACACTTTTTATAATTCAGTTGAACTCTGAAGATCTGATCTAGTTATGATTTCAGCTGCAGTCTGTAGGTCACTATCTCTCTCATTGACAGTTTTTATTGTAGGTACATCATGTAAATGCTTAAAGTTAAGTCACATTAATCCATCTGGTACAGCCTCACGTATAGCCTGCGCCGCCATGGGGCAATGAGAAGTTTCGGGTTCAGCAAGCTGAGAATATTCTCAGTGCCAAGGATGCCTGGGGTGACAAAGGTGGGACGCTACAAAGTCTTTAACCCAGGGCAGTCCCCACAGAAATTACTGGACACCCACAGGCAAAAGTAAACATGACAGGGACAAGTCAGGTTTCTGAAAGAAGCCAGCGGGAAGCTTGCTGACATCACTGTGTGTTCATTAAACATGAAAATCTACTGGAATATGCCTGACCTATTCTGTGCGATGCTGGCACGTTAGCCTTACGATTACTGAAGTGGTTTGGACTACTACAGAGTCACTGAATTTTATAATGTTAGCCAGCAAGGAAGAATAATGAAAAACCCCACGTTTGGCTTCATTGTATGCCCCTAACTTGAGTGTTTTCTGTATAACAAGGCCTATCCCGTACAAGAGGAGGAATTTACATGCAGTTGCATGCACTGCCGAGTGTTCCCTAGACATAACAAGACAGTTGGGAAATGGGGAAAGCGTTTGTAAGAAGAAAGATACTTTCTTTTAAATTGTCACATCATAAAGTCTCTCAGACTGTTACAGAATATGAAGTGGCAGCATGCATAAACCTTAGATAATTTTCACAGGCCCTCTGAAGAGAAACAAAAAGCCATTCGAAGTGCTACATTTCTTGTACAGGATTTTGGCGATATACTCTTCAAAGTAATTTGTCAGGTTTTGTTGTGCCTCTGTATCTTCTTTTCTCCTTTCCCTTTATTTCTAAAAACATTTACACCAGAGAGGGGTCAGATGTCAATGTAAGATCATGTCTCTAAACCAACATTATGAAGAGAGGAATTTGTAAAAATAAAACTCAGCAGTGGATTTAAAGCTGGTATAACTCCTCTGACTACTTCTACATCTTGTATCATCTTATGTCCACAAAGATACACCTATACTTAATTTGCTGGGTGGACAGAGCATTCATGTGGCAGTTATATATTTCTTTATCTAGATTAAAAGCTCAGAGTAAGGCAGTTGCAAGAAAAATGTACAAATGTTAATATGAGGAACAGCCTTGGAGTTGCTGCAGAAGAGTGGGATATGGAATAACTGGACTGACACCAGATTCCACCACTGACTGTGTTATCCCTAGCCAACTTGTCTGCACTTTCTATCCCTCAACTGCATATCTGTAAAAAAAGGGGATAATGCTGCCCTTTTAGCACCTTCTCTGTTCTCTTTTGGGTAGAGAGCTATCGTTTTCATGTGTGCCTGCATGCTTTCTCTCACAACAGTAGCTGATTAGTAGCTTGTACTCAGGAAAAAAAAAATTTAAAAAATGTTAATTGGACAATGAATTGTCACCTGAACCAAAATTTTTGTGGTAACATAATGATTACTTTTATCATTACCATACCTCACAGTCAGAGAGGAGAAACAGACAAACAGAAACCGTGCAGGGCACTCATCTGGAAGGCAGAGTTTGCATCCACTCAATTCAAAATAAGGATCTGCACTGAGGTCTCATAGCAGGAAAGTGCTTTTTTTAGAGTCAAGGTCTTTTATCCCATCTTCTGCAACTGTTTGATATCATGTAATTAAATATTCTGTGGATAAGAAACATCCAATTGACCATGACTAATTTCAGGAATGAAACTGAAGTTCCCTAATTAATAGCTTAGGTACTGTGTGTACTCAGTAGAAAGACATAAGCCTCTTGGACTGTTTTCAGACCTTTTTGGTTTTTATTTGAAATTATGAATTAATCCTGAATCTTTTCCATCATCAAGGCATAGTCTAACCACATTTCTTTTCTGAGAAATTCATTGATTCTTACAAGCATTTAGAGAAACTTCATTTGCAATCCAGAAAAAAAAAAGCAAATACAATGATGAAATTTCAGATATTTACAAAGAATATAAAAATCCTTCATACTGCAAGGAAGAAATAAGCAAATCTTTAGGAAAGTGAAATCAATTCCGTATGTCTGAGATTTGATCGTTCTGGATAGCTAGAAAAAATATATAAAGTGAAATAACTCTTTCTGCACAGAATATGATTTTTCTAAAAATAATGCTTCAGCTGCATCCAGAAACACAAAAATAAGATTTGTATAGGATCACTGGGGATCATGTCTTGCCATAGGAGTCACATACCTTTTTCCAAGTAGAATAACATCCTGTAAAAATGGTGGAACAAAGTCATTGTTATGAAGTACAAATGCACCAGCTCCTTAACCGAAGGCTGCAATTAAACTTAGCCTCAATAATTTGTTATACCTACAAGAGATTTACAAATGTAAGTAAACATTGCAATGGGTTCATTATTTATTCTGCTTTTCACAAGTCTGAGCCAATGAAATCACGTGGTAATTTTTAGTTCTCATTTGGAGACCTAAGAATTAAGAGGGGAGTTGATTATTCACTTGAGAATTAGGAGAGTTATTTTCTACATGTCAAACACAGTAGACAGCACAGTTATTGTACAGAATTTCATTAACACTGTAGTTCTTGTAGAAGCATATATAGTCATGAAGGGTGACATATACTTAAACAATTTTGATACTCTGAAATGTAGGGCAGTGATGCATTTATGTATATCTGTGTATATTTTGCATACATATATTATGAAGAAAAATGGCAAAGCTGCCATTCAGAGAGACCTAGCCAGGCTGGAAGAATGGGCCAACAGGAGCCTTATGAAATTCAGTGAGGACAAATGCAAAGTCCTGCATCTGGGAAGGAAGAAACCTTGGCAACAATACGGGCTGGGGCTGCCTGGCAGGGATGCATCTCATCAGGGAGCAGTGTGGGCCAGCAGCAACCCCAGGGCCAGGGAGCAGGAGCCGAAGGTGACCCAGTACTGGGCATGCCCTTGCCAATGGGTCACAGTCCCACGGGGCTGGTAACAAGGTCCATTGACAACCCTCAACACAGCAAGTGATGAACCAGGGCCAAGGCCCAGTCAGGGGCTCTAGTCATAAGCCAAAGGAGATGGGGACAGAGATGGGTCGGGAGAACAGCACTGCTGCAGTCTGACTGCATGGTCTGACAGCCTCAGACTGGGCTGAAATGGGGTTCTTGGCAGGGAGAAAGGGTGAGGGTCCCAGAGGAGTATGGACAGGGCAATTAAGCAATTAATGTACTCTGGGTCCTGACACATCTGTGTTAACAGGACCTGGGGATGCTGGTGAGCACAGTGTGGACATGAGCCAGCTGTGTTCCCTGACAGCAAAGACCAATAGTATCCTGGGCTTATCTTGCTCTGTTCAGTACTTGTTAGACCACATGTAGATACAGCACATAGTTTGGGGGCCTTTAATACAAGGAAGATATTTTAAAAATGGAGCAAGTTCAGCAGAGGACATCAAGTTGTCAAGGGTTGGAGTACTTGTCCTGTGAGCAGGGCTGAGGGTACTGGGATTGGGCATCAAGCACTTCGAAAAGAGCAGCAGCACCCCCCCCACACACACCACCACCACCACCTATTGTAAGGTTATCAAGAAGACCTGATATGCATAGTGGAAGGCTAAGAAGCAACAGACACAAGTTGGAAGAAAAGAAATTCAGTCTGGGTATAAGGAAAACCTTTTCACCTCAAGATCAGCCAAACAGTCAAACAGGTTTTCTAGAAAGGTTCTGCAGAGGTTTTAAAGACCTGAGGAGATAAAGCCTTGTGCTACTTTGCCTGATCTCATAGCTTACTCTGCTTTGAGCAGGAGGTTGCACTAGACACCTCCTGAAATCGTTTCCAAACCAAATTATCATATGATAATATGACAACCAAGAGCAACATGTATTGATGATACAGGCATCAAGAGCTGTTTATGTCCCTAGAACAAATCCAAGCTTAGTAACAGGCCAAAATATTTACTGGAGAGTGGAGGCAATTCCACGTGTCCAGAATTCTGTGTGTGCAAGATTGAATTTTTGTCAGAGATCTGAATTTTTAGACAGACAATGTAAAACTACAGTTCATCATGTTATTCCTGTTCATCCTTTCTGTATGCTCTCCTAAATCACTCATTACCAAAATGCTGGCTCACTGAGTTTAAATTAGAAAATGAAAGTCACAGCAGACATCCTCCTCAGCTTCTGCATTAATTTTAGCTTTGATATACTGTAGCCTAAGAAATGGAATCAAGTCCATTCACTTATCCCTTTACCCTTAGGCTAGAAGTAGCAGGTGTTTAGACACATCAAGAACAGCAGTCATTTCTCAGACACAAGGTGAAGGGTGTGACATTGAGTTTGGTTCTCATTCAGTTGTCCATAGTAATGCAAATCAATGTTAGTTCCACAACTGTGTGCTTCAGAGAAATATAAAATCTTAGAAACGCTATGCAATAAATGCACATCAAAAGCATTTTTAGAATTGCATTAGTGTGCATATTAACTGTAATTACAATAACTAGAAAATAGAAATTAGGGAAAGAAGACTCAAAGAGCACATGAAAGCTTGCTTGTCAACATATCATTAAAATATTCAGTCAAAAGTTGGACTGGAAGATCTGGTGTGGCCAAAATATGGATTTTTTTTCTTTCAGATGTTTATGTCGCATTATTGACTGTTTACATTCTCTGACTTGAGCCAAATCCCACAGAAAGGATAGTGTTCAGTCTCACTGTTTATCTAAACTCTTTCTAACATCAATGAATAGAGCTGGACAACCTCAGAGATTTATTTCACCTATCTGTACACCTACCTTAGGAAGAGCTAGTCAGTCTTCTGAAGACTCCTCTCTTTGTCTCCAATGCCTTAGGAAGAAAGTCCAGGAGACTGTCTTAAAACAGATGCTCAACTCTTAGATGAATTCTCCTCTTCTTCACTTCCAAATATCGATTCTACAATGTGTTGAAAGTAACCTACTTTTCAAATGTTTCTTGGACACTTAAAGAATTTCAGTCTTTTCTCTTGTATCACTCCCTTTCCAATTTTGGTGTCATAATTACGGTGAAATCACACTTTCATCTTCATTTACAAAACACATAGCTCCAGTTAGATTCTCCCTGTTCTGCAATTCATTGGTCTCACTTCTAACAATTACTTTTAGTCATTGTTTCTGAATCACTATTATGTTTCCTTAATTGGTATTTAAGCTATTTCTTTTCTTATTACATGGCATATTTTCAAATGTCTGTATACAATTCTGCGTCCATTTTCAAAGTGTGTGTACAATGAAGTGGGCTGTATGACTTCTGTAGTATCACTCACTTTTTCTAACCGGATATTACGAGGATGATAACGAAAGCATCTTCCCGAAGTTTCAGATGATTCCCAAACCTTGGTTGATAGTTCAGAGGTGAGCCTCACCTGCACTATAGTGTTAAAGAAATGTATTTCTACAGTGATGCTTCGAACTTGAGAAGTGTCCAGAAGTGATGTGCTCATCTTCCAGGGGAAACAGTAAATATATTTGAGACGATAACAACATGCACATTTTAAGACAAAGGCTGACTTAAACAAATGCACAAACATAATGAAACACAAGAGAATATTCTGCTTGAGAGCCTGTTAACAGGTTGGTGTAGTACATATCCGTTGCTGTAAGGGCAGTTAGGACATATTTATGACTACACCATCTGCTGTCCTATGCCTATAACCAAAGCAAGCCTACTGTTTGACATGATTCAATATGATTATTACTTATATCTAATAACTGGTGACTGACCTCTGACATTTCACATTGATGTTGTATGGTATCTGGTGGTGAAGGAAAACAATAGCTCCTGAGTTATTTTTCTTAACGCACATTAACAGCAAGGATAGCTAATTAGCAAACGTGCTTCACAATGTTACTCTCTAGAAAGTGCAGACTTACTCTAAAGGCTTAGGTTGTGATATATGGGACAATAATTATTAGTCACTTAATATTCTGTCAAGTCCATATCCTGTAGATATTTTAAGGTGTTTGTCATTCACAGCATTTAAATTCTTCCTAGTGTTCTTAGAAAAGACCCTGAACTGTCCAGCACAGTACACACTGCTCACTCAGCTGTAAAATGATCAGCTTGCCTTGGAATTCATCTCTGCTGCTCCTTGCCATCCGACCCAATACCCTTTCCAGCTGGAACAGCTTACTGTCACCATGGAAAACCAAGTGTCCATTCCCTCAGCACCAGATGTCAGTCATCCTCTAAAATCCATCTAGCCTAGAGGGGAGGTATACTCAATTCCCCAGTGCACCAGAGGACAAACTGCAAAATGCCAAACGGCAGAGCCTCCCCCAAATTCTCAGCCTTAAATCAGGCCCATTGACCATTTGCAGAAGGTAGAAGCAGAATAAGTTCTGCTCAGTCATATCTGCTGCCTGCCTCGCACACCATTTTCATCTACACTGAAAGCTTCAGCTGAATCCCATTAGGAAGAAACGAGAACTGGGGCGGGCAACATATCTAATTTCTAACATGTCTAATTTCTTTCAATTTGACAACAATATGGCTATAATTTTAGCTGAGACATGTCAGGAGATTACTGAATATATGCAAATTAAAAAAAAAAGACAACAAAAATGACTTGGCAAATTGCATGCTTTACTTTAAAAAGTATAGCAGACTTTTATGGAGACAATGCAGTCCTTCAACATATTACTTTAAAAAAAACCCTGAAAGGCAAGGATTTCCAGTTTGATTTTCCAGTACTTGTGATATTTATTCCATCAAAATGAAACTACTATTGACTCACTTGTATTTCTATTGCATTTTACTTTCTGTATTAATGTTTGTTTGAATTAATCTGAATATTCCACATAATTTGAATTTCAGCACATGAACTGAATTAACCTCATTAATGAGAATTTTGCCTATGGCACCCTTTTTATAAATGCTTTTCCCATTGAGAACCTTGCTGAGAAGACAGCTTGATTATGATTATATTGCCATTCAACTTGTTACTGCAAATCTCCATTTTGTTTTAGATGTTTTCTTATCTGATGGCTAAAGTGCCCTGAAAATGTATAATATGAAGCATTTGACTGATAAGTTCTCGAAGGACACTGAACTCGGTATGGTCACTTTGCTGTGATTGAAGCAATAAATACTAGCCACTAATGTTTTCTCAAAAGCTCCTTATTGTGTTCATTGTAGAGAACAGTCACTATGGAAAGTCAGACATTAAATATTTTATGAAGTTGACACAAGACCTGCTCTACTTCCCATTTTGATTCATGTGATTTCAATATCTTTAGCTGGATTAGGCCACTTATCTATTCAATATTAGAAGCATATTTTAGGGTCCTAATGGCATTAGTTATTCATTTCTGTAGAAAATTTGATAAGTGATCCTGATTTCTCTTGCTTATCATTATACAGAAAATACATTATCCAGTTACACATAAATAATGCCTCAGTAGAGAAATTTACTTTCAGAAGAAACCAACTATTCTAATAGTCTTCCCACCTCTGTTAATATCTTGGTAGAAGAAACAGAGAGAACAACTGAGAACAAACATGTCATTTTGGGTGACAAATTTCTCATTCTGTAATTGTTTATATAATGGTTTGCTTTCCTCTGTGACACTTTACTATAAAATACCGAGAGTTCAGCCAATAGACATATCTATTCTCAACTGCAGGAAATCAATTACTAGTCATTAGTCACCTTGCTCCCATTAGGGTGGCAGAAATACGCATGTAAATTTGTAACCTAGGAAAACGGAGGCAGAAAGGTCAGTTTTCTGAAGTTGTACACCAAAAACCACAATAACACATGGCAAAAGACAACTTGTGGCATTAGAAACCAACTGCGCAAAATTTTGCTGGTTCAAATCCAGCTCAGGTTGTTGTTATCTGACAGCTATTATCATCCAACACCTTCCTGATAGCTGATGTGAAGCAAGCAGGCAGACTCTGTCCAAGTTTCACCATTGATTTGAATAGCAATGGAATAATCTCCAAGTGCTACTATGATTTAAAACACCAAAACCAAATCATCAATATTTACCCTTTTGGAAGTTCCTGCGTAAAAGCCAGTAGATTAATTATCATTCTACCTAAACTGCCTTTCAATCCTTCAAGGTCATCATAGTAAAGCTGTGGTGTGAATACTGAAGACCTTGTAGGTTGTGCTCTGCTAGTAAACTTTCCATCCCTGTGAAGTGTTGCAGGACTGGCTTGTTTAATATCACAGAGGAAACACACAACACAACTCCAGGCTGGGCAGAGAATGGATTGAGAGCAGCCCTGAGGAGAAGGACTTGGGGGTGCTGATCGATGAAAACTCAACATGTGCGCTGCCAGCCCAGAAAGTCAACCATGTCCTGGGCTGCATCAAAAACAGCGTGGCCAGCAGGACAAGGGAGGTGATTCTCCCTCTCTACTCCACTCTTGTGAGACCCCATCTGGAGCAGTGTGTCCAGCTTTGNCATGTAGTGATAGGACAAGGGGGAATGGGTTTAAACTAAACCAGGGGAGATTTAGATTAGATATTAGAAAGAAATCCTTTATTGTGAGGGTGGTGAGGCAGTGGAACAGGTTGTCCAGAGAGGTTGTGGATGCCCCCGTCCCTGGAACTGTTCAAGGCCAGGCTGGATGGGGCTTTGGGCAACCTGGTCTAGTGGGGGGTATCCCTGCCCATGGCAGGGGGTTGGGAGCTAGATGATCTTTGAGGTCCCTTCCAACCCTAACCATTCTATGATTCTATGAAACCATATCATGGCAGACATTTTATAACTTGGAATAAATCTCAATCATGTTCCCATAATGGTGATTTAAATCTGATTTCCATGAGGACAGAATTGATCCATGTGTAAAAACAGTTAGAGGGCAACAGAACACTACCAGGATGGAAAGATATTGGATATTAATTGAAAAAAATAGGAAACTTTTAGCACAACACCTATAAAATTAAGTAAATTCCTATAAAATTAAGCAACTTGCTTGGACTCTTTGGCAGGACACAATTTTAGATCATCCTGTAATCTCTGTTGGTACTGTTAAAATGAAATTGCATCTCACAGGGCCAAATGCTTAAAATTCAAATAGCAAAGTTAGTGTGCCACAGTACTGGAGCATGGTACAAAGCCATCATTTCCATACTACAGGGTAATTGGATGCACAGATATCGAATCCAGAATGTACTTAGCTGTTTTACAAATATTTCTACAAAATGTTCATATCCTAGAAAAGATGATCTCTTTTTATCAAATTATTTTAACTAAAATTTATTAGGTTGCAACAACTTTTTCTCCTTCCGATGATGCTATCATATAGCATAGATCAGGTAGAGTACATAAATAAATTGACTAGTTCTTTGGTAGTTCCATGTTGGGCCTACTTTTTAGAATTGAAGATTCTAACAAGTACATCCACTTACATCAGATGAAAATTTCTCTTAATATCTTAAGTTGGGTGGGTATCAACTACATTTTATTAGAAAGTCTCTGTAACCACCATATAATAGCCTTGAATATACATGAAGAAGAGAGTGCTGCTAGGCCTACCATCGGGTCACAGGACCAAGGGCTGGGAGAGCTGGATTTATTATTGCCAAAAGCATTTGTGTATGCCTTGGCTTCCATAAGTGCATAGTGGAGATGTATTCTGGGTATAGTGCAATGCACTGCTCATTCCTAGTAACTGCCATTGCTATCAGGTATATCAGCGTAGCAAAGCTATTCTGTGGTCTCAACACTGAAGTCTTATCACATCAGTGATACAGCTCAGTTGCTTGGCAGTCTTTGCCAATTCCGAAATCTCCACATGTGACCTTGACGTGTCTTTTCCAAGTGCTTTAAGATCTCTGGATGAAAAGTTCAGTGCAAGATTTAGGTGGCATTACCATATTTCTTCTGCCAAGATACCTATAAGTCTTCATTCAAAAGCTACTTTATCAGCCCACTCACTCTCCTCTTTGTAATAAACTTCATCCTGATAACATTATTAAGCAAATATTATGAACCACCTTTCATCAGACCTTGCTAACTAGATCCTGAAAGTAATAATAACCTGAGCTCTAACCTTGTGCCCACTACAGCTGGAGAAACATTGTACAGGAAACATGCAGAGCTATGGACCTTGGATGATGAAGGGATACTCTCTAGCTCTGAATCATTTTGTTTTACTTTAAAAGTGCTTTCTGGGAACAGGAGGCTTTGTGAAAAGCTTGCACTATACACCGGATGCTATTCAGAAAATAGAGAAAAGCTGAGAAAAAAACCTTGGTGTTTCTTTTTAGTTTCCTTCAATAAGTTGCAACAGTGCATACTCACCCTTAGTGAGCTGGGGGTTAATGGCAGCTGATGGGTAGATTCTCTCATCAGATAAAACTACAGACCAGTTTAACCCTGGCATGAGTGACAGCAAGAGGAGCTGGGTGAAACAGAGTTGTAACCCTAAAGAACCAAAGCTGACCTGCTGCTTTGGTTCTTTGATCCATCTGAATTGTTTAGTTTGTATATATTAGTATGTATTCTTTTTTTCCCGCCTTCATTGTCTGCCATAATGCACTGGGTTCCTGTTGGCTAGGCTTCTTTTTACCACCTTGTTTTTGCACTTGATGAAAGTAACCTTATTATCCTTGCATCATCTGAAAGTTTTCTTTCTAATTATTATTACCAGAAATTCCATCTGCTGGAACAAACACTAGACTGCTTGTCTTCCAGCAAACATATTTGAAGCTTTACTTGATTAATCTTTGACTTATTAGGAACACCTGTTGTAAAATATTTAAAGCTATTTTTTGAATATTCCACCATCTTCAGAGAATTAGGCACATTATACATCCAAAAGCTGGTAAAACAATCACTTTCTCTGCTGTCTTGTTATAAATGCTGAGGCAGACAGAGAACAAGAGAGAGAGAAAAATAGAAAGAGAGAAGGTGAAAGTGTTCTGGGATGACAGGAGAGTAAAATCTTCACTGCAGAAACACTGGATGGGCACCTCGCCTCATACTTCATGCTACCTAAAGTCAGCTGTCCTCTGAAAGTGCCTCTTCTCTTTAGCAACTGTAACTGAGCCAAGAGCCCATCAGTTTACTGCCTTAGCTGTTCCCATTAGGATTTTAAAGTTAAATGCGATGAATTTAAACCTTAGAGACCAAAATAGATAGTAAGTCTTTGAACTATTGTCTCCAGAAGAAAGAAAAAAAAAAGGAAAAAACCCCATNCCCATAAGTCTTTGAACTATTATCCCCAGAAAAAAAAAAAAAAAAAAAAGGAAAAAAAAACCCAAACCAACACAAAACCAAAAACCTCTGCAAAATAAATTAAGGTGAGATTTGACAGTGCACTTACTACTTACTCTGTGCTACTCTCTGCATGACTACATCCCAGTAAAGCTGACATATATAATTTCACTTTCAAAGTGTTACAAATGTATTTGCGTTTACTGTAAATGAAGAGCACCCAGATAGGAAGGTAGAGAGAAATAGCTAGCCCTAGCTTGCCCTGCGGTACCATCCCTCTGAACAGAAAGTGTAAAATTGTGGAACTGTTCTATAGAAATCAAGTTACAGACATTCAGCAATACGCACGCTGCTTGGCACTTAGCTCAGGCTTGGAGCCCTAAGTCTTCTGTGAAGTTGGGCCTTCAAGATTTAGATGTGAGCACAGTCAGTAATAAGGACATGGAATTCAGACTAAAGAGCTGTGGGGGGTTGTCTTTGTTCTCTAAACATATTCACTGACAAATATACTAGCATGTGAATATTCCAGCCTTAACCTCGGGGTTGCAGACTGAGTGTACATATCCTATCAGCGGCCTGAGGGTCTCATCCCAAGCCAGCCAAACTGGAAAGCTCATGGACAGGTTGGTGCATGGTTTCCTTCTGGCTTACGTGTCTTGACTGTCATCTTACAGCAGAGCTCACTCTTGCATGGAGTCAGAAGACAGCTGGAGGCAGCTGGAAGCAACTTCCATAGTGAAAAATCACTACATTTACATACATATATCACCTATGGAATATTAACCTGAAAAAAACCCCAACAATGGCCTTTCTACGAATATGTGTAAGAGAATGATTAGGCCTTGAAAAAACACATTTTCAGTGCTCCTTTTGTAATAATTTTATGTGTTTAATAGAACAAAGAAACATTCCTGTAGGTCTGCCAACTAAACAGAGATGTGCTGTGCTCATGATATAAGTCCTGGTGGTTTACGATGAATTGATGATGCTGGGTTTTTTTCCCTGGATTATTAACTACATAAGAGTTGTTTATAGCAAAATGAAGAAACAAAAAATGTCTTCATTCTCTGCTGCATTTATGTAGCTTTAATACCAGTTCCACTGATAACACTGAGAGAAAAGGAAGTCCAATTTGCTTGGAGTGGAAAAAAGAAGATGCATTATCTGATTTGGTTTTTTTACTCCTTCCCTCGCCCCAAATTTCACAATTTTCAATATTAATAGCACTTATGTGCTTCTCCTCTAAGAGAGATAATGGAATGGATGACAGAATGAATGGGAATTTTGACCACTAAATTTCTTGTTCTTTTCACCAAATGGGGAAGCTCGTCACCCCTTTAATGCCAGAATATTAAAGTTGTTCTTTAAAAGTAATAGGTTCTGGTTGTCACATGCTTAGCTCTCTGTGGAGGGTCATTTGCACTGGCAAAAAAAGGGTCCATCTATTACTAAATCAAGACAACCATGTTTTGAATTCACTTTACCCAAAGGTGAAAGTGCAAGGCTCTGCAGAATCACATACCACACTGTCATGCAGCTGAAACACCTTTTCAGTTGGGAAAGTACTGTTGGTTTGCAAAGGTCACATTTACAGTTCAGTTACAGAGAAAATTATAGACAATCATATCTGTACCAGATATTTTTTGGGGGGAGGGTTGCTCATTGTGTGCTCTCAGTGACTTTAATAAACATCTCCCAATTCTGCATGAGAGGATGTGGTTACCATCAGAAACCTTTAGAAGATAATCAACAAGAGTAGAAAAACACACCTACGCAGTCACAGGTGCTTTCAGATCCTCCAGCCAACGGTGAATTGGTAGCCCAATTGTATTAATGTTCTCTCTCTCTTCTATTACCCTGTGAACTAAGTTTAACCAGATACTTGAGATGTTTATTTTGATTTTTTTTTTTTTAACTGAGAGAATGCACAATGCTGAAGATATATGTGGGTGTAAAAGACCATAGTTTCAGTTGGGTCAGAGGATGTTTACTTCTCACTCTTCAGCTATCACACAACTTAAATTAATACTTTTACATAAAAATGCAATAGTCCATAGCTCGGTGACAGGTTGACACTTTATGTAACTTCATGCTGTTGTGGATTTTTTTCCAAACTGAAAATATGTATTATATATGTATACAATCTCTAAATGTCTTCTAGGCTTCTTCTCTTTGGCTAAGAATTTCTAATATTAATAATCATGTCCTAAAGACTATAGCCTTTGTTTCTAGATGGTAGATTTGACATTACTTAAACTGGCTAATATTCAAAGGTGACGTTTTGGAGAGTCACCTTGATATAATACCTCCAACTGATCATCCAGTTTTGACTTTGTTTTTCCCAAACTATGCTCCTGAAAAATAACTCTGTCTGAAATGTTCCTCTCTTTAGAAAGTTGACTGGATGCATTAGTACATCTGAGCTGTTTCATGCTCTTCTAAGAGCTTGAAGGCTTAATAAAGTGGCTGTAACAACACAGTTTAGTCAAAAGCACACCATTCCACCTCAGTCAAGTGGAATGGTGAAAACTGGTCCAGAACCTAAACTAGGTGAAGGAAGAATTAACTAGTAGCGTCAAAGTGGTACGTTCCATATGTTCACACAATGTTGATTTCTTCAAGATCACAGTAGTACAGCAGGGTTTCCATGAAGAGAAAAATGAGAGAGGAAAAAAAACGGAGAGTCCACCTCATTAGCAAGTAGCAGAGGGAGAGTATCTTCAGTCAGACAAGACACAGAGTGCTGGAGGAGGTGTAAGGGGGGGTGTGTGTGTGTGTGTGTGTGTACAAGGGCATAGAGGTACATGCAATGGAGGTGAATGGGAGCCCATGGAGAAGCTTAAGGGGACAAACCTAGGGATCAGTGCCCAAAGTGCAGTTCCAAGCTTCAAACCTCCCCTCTGGGCTTTGGGTTATTCCACCATAAATGGTGTCTGTAATGGGAACAGGGGAATGGCATAGAAAAGTTCGTGCATCTAGCTAAAACCTTGTGCTGTTTAATCAAAGGCAGTTAAGGTACAGATGCTAATGGGTCTGAGATTTCTCCCCTGATACCTTGGAAAGAGTATTTCCAACTTATGGATAGCATGGAGGGTGGGATGCATGGAATATGGGAAGTCCTTGAGCCAAAAATTGTTGAAGGTTGAATGAGTGCTCAGAGAAAGGGAAAAACTCTTCTCGTGTTCTCAGTTTGTCCTAAGCACCCTCTTTTGAAGTGTGTAGTCTGGGCTAGAACGACTGAGTGTGACCGAGTATAGATGTACTTATGCTATATTTATTGATGCTCTAAAACAGCAGGAACTGTTCATCTTAACACCAGACAATGTCACCTTGAGAAAAGCTGTAGTGTGCCTGCAGACTGAGCTTCCATTACCAGGTTTTGTCTCTTTTTTTTTTTTTCCTCTCACTATTGCACATGTTGCGTTTCTTCACAATCTACATCAAATTTATGCTTTTCAGGGTAAGTATTGTTCGGCAGTAGTACAAATACTAGTATTCTTTGCCATTTCAGATGAGAATGCAAGGGAAAAAAGTTAATTAGAGATAGGTATCACAAAGGTTTTTCAGGGAGAAATGCTATCATTTCTATAATGTGCATCAAGTCATCACAACCTTTTTTGCAGCCCCAGCCATCTCAGTCCAAGTGGCTTACTAGCCAATTCCCAGTCATTTGTTTCTAAAAGGGGAATATGTTATTTGGCTTAGTTCAGGGTAGATGAGAGTGAACTTTGATTTTCTTTAATAATTTTTTAGCAACTCCATGGCTAAAATAACTACAAACCTTTCATACACTATAAAAAAACACGTACAGGGCTGAAAAAAATCTGTCAGTGCATTTGCAGGAGGAACAAACAGCATCTAATGTAAGTATAATGGAATCTGGAGTGACACCCAGGCTGTGAGCAGCCTTATGTTTTCATGCCTGGTGTGCAGAATATCAAAAACTCTTTTAAGATCTCAAGCTTGCTTTTCATCAGGACGTTTCTCTTTATATTCTTCTGTGAGTAATGCATGAACCACCAACATTAAAAAGGACATTTGTTGTGCAAGTGCGGCTCTGCTGCTACTCTGCACTTGCATTGGTCTGCTAAATCTCACCTCCAAACGCGTCGGATGATGAGAGACACCTTTAGTATTTAATGTCACCTTACCACCCAGAAACTGTTCTGAAACGGGAAGAATCTTTACAGTCAATATTGCTTATAGGCAGAGTAAGTAGCAATTGATGTACTGAAGACCTTACAATACTGGAAGACATAAGTGGGAGGGAAAAGTGATTTTCTGTGTAGATCAGTGCTCTCCATGAGACCCTAAGCCTCTAATACAGCCTTCATTTTATCAAGTTTATTTTGCAGGGAAATCAGTTGCTAGTTACAATGAATCTTAACATCTTTCTTAGGCAATAATAAATTTCCTCTCATGAAACTATGATAAATTGACATTACAAATGAAAGGCTCCCTCTCTGCTTCAGATATAGGTGCAGTTTATGGGTGAACCTGTTTTACAATATTGACAAATCCTGGAAAAAAAGATTGCCTGTTTAAGGGTTCTGTTGCAAGATCAAAACTCAGATTGGATAAAATCCAACTCAAATTTATGTAAAACTGAGAGAATTTATAGGTTTTAATATACAGCCACGTAAAAAACATGGCACTCTGCTGAGTATCTTTTTGCATTGGTAAGTTTCTTTGAACTGAATGTTGAGGTGGATGAAATGTGCCCGCTTCTGAGAGTAGTGAATGTCTCTCTGCATTGTTAGGGATTAAGTTTTCTGAGAATGTCTTCTGTCTGGCTCCTAACCTAGTGAGGGTTTTTTTTCAGATATTGGACCTCAACCGACAGATTTGGGGGCAGAGAGTAACTTAATTCTTCCGGCTTTTGAATTTTCTGAGCATATCTTGATTTCTTATTTAAAAATTGTAACTTTAGGGCATTTTCAAAGCAAGAGACATGCTATGTTATTTAGTTATGAGGATCTCCATGTCAACAGTCCACAATTATCTAAATAAAGCCTATTAAGCCAGGGGACAGAAATTAATCTCTCTGCAAAAGTGCAGGAAATCAACCCAGTGCCAAAGCCGCCATGTTTTAAGGAGGCAGGTCAAACGATACTAAAAATTTTCACTAGTTTATTTTGTAGATGGTTGACTTTATCCTAAATGTGCAAAGGAAAGGTGGAAAAATATCTTTTAGACTACAATCACCACCTAGAACTAGGAATTTGGCTGCCAGAGTTTCGCCACCAATTAGGGAAGACAAATAGAACCATCGACACAATAACAAGTACATAGGGACAAAGATGAAATAAAAGAGCGGAAGTTGGCTACATTTTGTAGTGGAGGCTATAAAAGGCTACAGTATGATCTGAAAAGCAGTTGGATCTGCCAACCTTGCTGTTTTTCACTGAGCTTCATCTTTTTACTGTTCTGTTTCTCATTGACACATTAGCTGCTGCACCAATACATCACATGCACACAGCTAAGTCAATCCTGAATTAGATGAGCCATGGAAAACCATAGAACCTGCCAAGAGAAAAGAGATTTAGCCAAATATTTCTAAGTAAAGCCTGAGTATGCTCAAACTGCCAAAGAGCAGCATTTGCAAAGACAGCGGGGAGGTAGACGGACCCACTCTGCACTGATCTAATCAACTGATCTTAAACCTTTGCTTGTCTGACACTTCTTGCTCATAATAGCATATCAGGAAGACTAAACCAGAATGAGTCGTATTGAAAAATAAAGTTCTTTAATCATTAAAGAAACTAAGATGAAAGAAAGATAGAAGGCCTCTGAGGCAGGTTTTGCATTTCAGCTGATTACAGAATAGGCATCAGTATTACATCAGGTCTAAGAAATTATGCTCTTCTAAACAAAACAAGAAAAGTAATTGTTTTTCCTCATCCTGTCCTGTGCAAGTGCTTCACCCGTTTTTACTGCCAGCATAAGGCAAATGTGATATGACATGTAACTTTTTTTGATCAACCACAAAGAAGTTTCCCAGCATCTATGGAGCTCAGCTAGTAAGCACAATTTATAAAACAATGAATGACTAACCCCTGTAACCATTTTAATGACCCTAAAATAAAGTGCTTAGAGCAACATCTGTCTCAGCAGCTGGGTTCTCTGCATGAGTGGGCAGAGCGACACATTGGGACAAATTCTGTTCTCCCTTTTGACAGAAACAATTGCAGCAGATCATTTTTATCGTAATCAATTTAGGTACAGTTTCTTGGAAACCATCTGTGTAGTGTTCATAGATTGTGCTTAAGAATTTAAATGTGTGTATTTTTGGTTGCTTGATGTAGCATCTGCTAATGACCACATAAGTTCCACTTTTTATGCATAAAGCTGTTTCCTTGTAAAGGGATTAGTAGAATGACTACTTGATTTTATCCTTTTAACTACCCAATAAGCTGTCGCAGCTTGAATGACATCCGCCACAGAGTGTAAGTTACAGAATTAATTGCATTTTTGAGCTGGAGTTGAAGCCATAAGGATAACAAAGCATTAGCAAAACATTTTATTACATTTCTCTCTCAAGTTAGTAATTTAAAATTAATACAGGTTTTGTATGCTCATTTTAAACTAAAGAGGAAAAAATGCCTTTTTAGATAACAGATACTTTTTCAATACTTGGCTGGGTTTCATTTTGTCTTTTATAAGTTTTTTTTTTTTAATTTAGCAACATTCTAAACAAGGGGAATAGCTAAAGAGCAAAAACTTATTTTATTTCCTCGGGTTACTTGAGAATTGTCTAAAAAGACAATGATTTTGAAAATGCTGGGCATACATTGGGGAGGATATTCTTCTTGAAAAGAGTATGAAACATCAAACTTTTGTTAAAGAATAATAATGAAATTCTAGTCTGATATTTTTTTCTTTTTATTCTTATTAAGCCATTCTTATTATTATTAAAGCTTTTATGATTTTGTATAAGTGTAGCACGTAAAATCCATACACCAAGCCTACACTGTGCTAATGGAAGCCCAAGTGGACCATGTAACTGCACATTAGAGACTGGGATTCAAAAAAGGCTTGCTTAGAGGAGAAATACCAAAGAAAACCCCAGAGGAATTAATCAAAACACTTTAGAAGATAGATATTTACAATTTGCTTGTTTAAAAGGTGTTTGCTGATGGAGCTCTGGGATGCTCTTTCTCAAACTGGAAGTACAGGGCTACTTTTTAAAATAATTAAAGAAAAAACAGGACTTTCACCAAGAAGTGGGAAAAACTACTGCTAATGGTTCTTGGGAATTTTCCAACCGATAGGCAGCCAGGTGAGTGCACAACACGAACACTGATGTGTATGTGTGTGCTTGTGAGACAAACATTACTCGTTTTATACTCAAAGTGCAGTACTAGTTAATCTACCCTGTTGTGATGAACGGACAACATCTCTGATAAGAATCTGTATGTTTGGGGAACTATGTTCACCTCTGCTTGAGCGAATTTGTTGGATTCATTGCAATTATGAGCAATGAGGAAAAGGATGTAAAGTATTGTATGCTTTCAAAACTAGCTAAGGGTCAGAAAGCAGGAAAAACATCATATTAAAACATTAGCAACAGAAGGTTTTAGGGTTGCATCAGAGACCACAGAGTCATAGAATCATTTAGGTTGGAAAAGACCTTTAAGATCATCGAGTCCAACTGTTAACCTAGCACTGCCAGGGTGCAGGAGTGATTTAATGTATTTGTTAATTATCCAGAAATGGGGTCAGGTAGTGAGATAGTAAAATTTGCAGATAACATGAATTTGTTTAGGTTTTATTCAAATCCAAAGAGACAGTGAAGAATTTCAGAAAGGATAAGCCACGCTAAAATAATACAGTGGCAGATTAGCACACTTGATTAAATTTGAAGGCAGCCAGTTGAAAATGTATAAAAGGGGGAAAAACAAACAATGTATAATTAAACTTCATAAATCATTGACAGTAGATACCACTAAGGCCAGGAGCTTAACAAAAGTCAGTGGGGAACTGGACATTTATATGAATACTGAGAATAGGCAGAGTTATAATAGCGAATGCTAAAAATAGATGATGAGAAGGAATGTAAGCCCCATGTTCAGGGGTTTAAGCCAACTTCCAACTATTAGGAATGAAGATAAGAGAATTTTGTAAGCAAGTGGATGTCTTCTTGCTGACCACCGTGAGACCTGTTGCACTGTCCTCTGCATGCAGGGCCATGGAGAGCAGGCACAGAGCGAACACTGACACAAGTCTGATCCAGCTTGGAAAGCCTTATATGCCTCTGAATCACTCTTTGCTGTGCGGCATTGCATCCCAAACCAAATCTTATTTTCCAGGTTTTGGAGATATTAAAGCTATGCTGTAAGAGTTCTAGACAAACTGGATTTGCAATAAGTTTGTGGAAAACTTTTCAAGTTGCAGGGAGCTCATGGAGCACGGCCATGCTTTAGGTCTTATAGGAGGAGGATTAGGGTGGTGATTCTCAGATGAAGTGCCTCAAAAGATCTTTGTGTGATGAAGGCCAAGGCCAAACAGTCAAACAGAGTGAGCACAGAAAGTCTCTGTGGATTAATCCACTTCTACAGTCCACCAGGCCACTTCAGACAAAGTATTTTGCTAACTAGAAATGTCTGTGGTAGCAGAAAGGCCGTGTAGTCTGAGGTGTTAATGAGCTCACCTTTTACAGTCGTCTTTGTTGTTTAGGTGAGTATTCATGACTATATTCCTCTAAAGGTTGTAATTATATTTTTTTTCTTTTAATTCTTTTTTATTTTCAACATAAGAGTAAATGCAGATATAATGTTAACTATTAGCAGTAAAGGAGTCTGGTGGTGTGGGCATACAACCAGGTTCATAGCAAACCCAGTCTGTGGGAAGTACCTGCGTACAAGGGACCTTCCCCTTCCCCTTCAGTAAAGGATGGTCACTCTCTTTTACCTTTGCTCTGCTGTAAGATTTTGAACTGAAGCATCCACTGAAGCAACCATGGAAGCTGATCTGCTTTAAAATCATACCTTGTTGCAACTTTTCTCATGTGTCAGTGCCCTAACTCTGTCCAGAAATGAATGAAAAGCTTTTTGTAACCATGATCTGTATCATGGAAATAAATTCAATCTCCTATCAGATTTCTGGGGTAGCACAGGATATGAATTTGATATGTTCCTTATCTGAGCTGCTTTATTCATTTCTGCTGCTTAATTAGTGCCCTTTGTGTGAGGAACACAAGGCTATCGTATAAAATATTCCCCTGTTAAAAGACATAAAATGGTACACCAGCTGCAGAAATGTCTCGGAAGCATCTTCCACTGGTAAACGGTTAGGCCAAATGGTACTGTAATTTTAAACATTGCCTCCTATACATGCTGAATGTACACAAACACACCGAGGTACAGAATCTTTTACCATATTCCTCCCTTTCATTCTTCCACTGTGATTTAGAGGGATTCTTTTTCCCCAACTGATGCCATTCAGCCTTACGGCCCCGAAAGATTTAACCACAGCCTGTTATTGATAGCTGGTGTTTCCAGCTAATTCCAAATACCACGGGGTGGGTGCTAGCGCTGTACAGCAGCACATCTTTCGTCCATTCCCGGCAAGCGTATCAATCTATTGCTCAACAAACAAGACACTGTGCCAAAAGAAACCCTGTCAGAAGGTGGGTGCACAGCACTCGTGGGTAAAGGACAACATTTGAAGTTAAACAAAGCAGTAGTGTACTCAAGAGGATAAATGATTTGTTTTAATAATAATAGCCCTATGCACAGATTAGAAACCTAATTTGGCATGAATTAGCAATAATGCTAAAACCATTCTCATGATCTCTCATTTGTTTTTCCATATGAACATTGCCTTGGAAACAGTGAATAATGACCTGTGTTCTATACTTTAACACATGTTTTAGTGGTGCATTTATCCAGACAATGGTAATTTTTATTAGATCACCTGCACAAGCTCTTGATGGATCTTATAAAACCTATTTTCTCCCTGTTTTTAAGAGATGATTTTACAGTCCACAGGATTTTTTTCTTAATTTCTGTGCCTAGTGTATTACATACATACAGCTATGAGGAATGGTCTGTCACAAGAGATCTTCCTTGCCATTCCCAGTAGTAGCTAGATAGTTTCTTCCAGGAGAAAATTAACAAACACTTCAATTTGAGCTCCTCCTTCCTTTCCTTTTCCCTTCAAACACAGTGCCTACATTATTCAGTCATATATAGAGATGTTTGTTGTCTTCTCTTCTCAACTTTTGCTACTTTGCCTCCTCACATTTCCATTTCTATGGTCTGCCTGACCCCATTTTCTGAACTCCAGCATGGCTACTCTCACCCTTCACTACTATTTCACCGTCTGCCTCTCTCCCTCTACCTTGTACTTCTTTTCCTTCACAAAACACTTTTTAGGTTTTTTCTAGCTTAATAAATTTTAATACATATAAAAATAAATTTTAAAAATTATCAAGTGAAATCCCCTGTTTCTCCAACTGTTATTCTCACCATCTTTCATTTTTAAAATTGCAGAATATGTTCTTAAAATTAATTGCAAAGATTTGTTCTCACTATGTTTTCTCTCATCTGCCTTCCTCCTCTTTCTCTCTCCTTACTTCTCGCACTCTATGGGATCTGCTCTTAACAAAGTTTCTAGTGCTTTTAGCCAAAATTTCACTGGAAATTTTTACCTGACTCTGAGCTGGTATCAGCCCTTACCCATCTCTTTTATGATAATTCTCTCTCTTGAAATCTTACCATTGATTGGCTTCCATAACTGTATTTCTTATATTTCTCCTCTTAAGCTTTTTATTCTTCCTATGTTACTTTTTTTTTCCTCTAGAGAGTCCCAGCACAGCCAACTTTTTCCTCCTATAGGGTCCAAAAAATCATTATGACTCCACTTCTTTCCTCCTTTACCTCACCTCACCAGCTAATTCAAATATATATTCAAAAACTGTTTCTATGCAAACATCTACCTCTCTACCTCAGACTGCTCTCCTGGTCACACTAAAACCTCACCCTGAGCAGCTCTTTGTGTATTCCTACTCATCTATTCTGTTCAGTGTGTATGAAACAAAGTTCTTCATCTTTCTGTTTCCAGCTCCAACAAGCTCTCTCCACCGGTTGTTTTTTTTTTCCTTCAGTCGTGGTCTCCACCATCTGTCAACCAATAAAGTAGAATAAATCCTTCAAATACTTCCTCCCAGAAAGTGTGTTTGATGCAAGCGTAATAAATAAAACCTATTAAATATCAGGCTGGTAGTGGAGAAACCATTTGTTGGTACAAGCACCAGGAATATATGTGATTAGTACAGTGATCACAGGACATGAAGATACAGTTGAATCCATGACACATTACAGCTATGTTTCCCTAAAGAAAGAAACCATTGCTGCTCTGAATAGGAAATTGTGTTTGCTAATAGCTGGTCACAACAAATTTATCCCAGACTTTTGATTTTGTAAAAAAGCAATTTCAATAAAAAGGCTTCAGATGTTCTTTGCAGAAGCCCTCTGAAAAGAATAAACGGAAGAGCCAGCAGAGGTCTCTACCAGAAAATCTGAACATGAACTTTATTAATATTCTTAATAACCAGAAAGCAATTAGTCGAGTGCCATAGTTACTTTGGAATAATTACTGTTAAATGGAAATAACACATTTTTTTTTTCTTGAAGTTATACATACAGATTTTATAGCTAGAAAATACACATAAGAGTGTTGTGCACAGACCCTCAGTAGAAAACTGGGCGATTGTCTGTGCCTGCATTCATTTGTCGATGGCATAGCCAAGGGTCATTAGTTTAATAGGATATTGGTTTTTTCTGTCTCTCTAAAACGTCTGTTGAAACATCCTCCCAGGAGCCAAATTGAAGAGGTGAGGAAATAAACAGCAACTGACAGCTTTGATCACTGACAGCCAGAGATCCATTCAGTCCAAAAAGTACCACAGCGTAGGAATCAGAAAAAACATTCACAGAGCGAGGAAGTAATGACCGTGCAAATGAAGCTGTCCAATGCCTGAGGTAAGCACACTCTGAACAGAGGGCATGTGGGAAGAAGACCATATAGAGGACCACAGACAAAAAAGAAGTCCAGGGAGGCAATTTATGGGTCATGCAATGAGAGAAATGGTACCCACAGGAGTGAATACCTAGGTGGCAAGAGGTTAGGGAGATTAAGGAGGAGCTGCTGGGTTACATATATGTGCGGGTTAAAAGGTGAAGAAAGTATTCCAGCAATAGCTTCCTTGCTTAAATGGGGGTGGTGGATAGTATTTGAGTGATTGCATTTGGTATTTGATTTACCAATTATCTTTTTCCTCCAGCAACATAGTTTGAGCTCCAGTATGATGCCTATGTGTCTGTGGAGAGATATAAAAGGAATTGATTGCTGCAGAACTTGTTGCCTTCCCTACAGTGATGTGCTGAAGGGGAGATTCAGGGACAGCTGGGAGTGATTTATGATTGTTATAATTTCACTGCCAAACTGAAGGTAAAATTGGGATGATTCCCCTTCCTTGATAAAATTCTACCTTTGTCTAGATAGTACTGAATAATCTCTGACGGAGATGAGACATCTGTCAGGGACACAAAACGATGCTGAAGAACCTTCTCAGGACTTCAGAATAGATTGTTTCGCACTGATGGCAGGTATTTTCAAAGCATTTTGGACAGGTATATATCTGGAAAAAAAACTGCATCTGGTTTTAGTCTCATCCCCAGTTCAAGCTTTACAACTAGAGAGATTGAGCTATACCATAAATACAGATCAAAATATATCAATGGTAATTTCAAAAGTAATCTTTTCTTCAAGTATGGACTTAAAGCCTGAAGCATCTCTGGCAACTTCTATTTGGTTTTTTGTCGCCACTCTTAGGAGAAAGCAGTTGTGTTGAACTGGGAAGAGGGACATAAAATTCAGAATATTTCCCCTTTTATCAATAGGTAAAGCAATTCCTTCTGCCTAACAGAGTATTTAAACCTGAATGGACACGGGCTTTTGTGTTGAAAGTGCCTATATTAAAATGTCAACAGCATATCACAGCTTTGTTCTGTTATACCTTCAAGGGTGAAAACCAATTTCTTGAAGAATAGTGAAAGTATTATTTAGACATGATATTTTACACCACTCTGGTTTGTTTCACTCTGTTTTAAGAGAGCTTCCTCAGTTTCAGGATAACTCTCAACACAATACACTAAGCTCACAGCTTACTGATACAATACTTTTAGGAAGGACTTCTGGTCTTGCTGCCTCCGTTAGATGGTGGCCCATCTCCCCATCCAGGGCAGAGTATTTCCCCTGGAAGAGAGGAGGAGTAACTCATCAAAAGCAGTGGAAACAGCTGGAAGCCATCTCCTGCTCCTGACACACTCAACACATGGAGCAAAGCTGCCAGTGTCACCTGTGGGAGGGAGTGTGGGCACTTTCCCTCACCTCCTCGAAAACATCTCCTTTCTCTGGTGGCAGCAGCACCAGCCAAACGTCTGTGTCAGGCGGCAGCTGTGAGGGGAGGAATGTCACATGCTCCGTTGGAGGGCTCAAAAATCTCCATCTGGCCCTCGTTGTTGCTAGGATTAGACCACCCCGACCTATATAATTAAGATATAGGTAAACAAATCGAGAAGCAGCATAAATGTAGCAATAAACGACTGTTTACATAGCATTATAATTCACTTCTAAATGCATTATTTTTATAATATACAGCTATATTTATTTAAGAGTCCTCACATGTAGAAGATTGTAAATGAGCTATTGGGGAGAATGAAATTTCATTTTTGCAAGATTAAGAAAAGAGTAGATCCCAAACACTAGCATCAAGCTTAGAAGCAATTATATAGAACCACATAAATATTATCTGGCAAAGTCCTTACTTCTGTTTTATCGTATCCTGTAATTACTAATTGCTTATGACTTTAAATATGCTTAGCTTCTCTGCTTCTTATTTTTCACTGTTTCACTTGCCTCTCTTTATTTGAGTTTTAACCTGATCTTACCTCTCTCTGCTGCTCACTTCGTTTTGCTCATGAAGGGAAGTCCACAATTATCCTATGAAATAAATACCAAAATAAGCAACGACCTGGAAAATAGTAAGCCATCAACTGTTGCCTTACTTCTCATTATTTGGCTCATGTTTCTGTAAGTGAAATAAAAATAACTCCTTCCTTAGCCACATTTAAGTGCAATACACAGTTTTCTCACCAAACCCTCCCTTCTTTGCAGGAGGCTTCGTGGATGTGGTTTGGAGAATGCTGCACAGAACACAAATAATCCCCCTTCTTGAAAGAGCTGCAGAGCAACCGTCCATCAGAGCTGCCCAGAGACTTTTTTATTTCCCACAACTCTGTCACTGAGGAAACAGTTTCAGACTGCTGACATCCAGCAAAACTGCACCGCGTGTGCATTATGAAACGATCCTGAAAACGTAGAGCTGACGCTTGACATTGCACACACCTGCATATTCGGGGAACAGAAAGCCTTCCTGTCCTTGAGTGTGCCCACATCCTGTGCAGGTGCCTGGAGAGGGATGTGTCTACAACCAGTCTTCTCCAGGGAGACTGGAAAATCAGCTCTGACACAGAAGTTTGCAGTTGAAGCTGCTCGTCTTCAGCTGATAGAGCCATCTCTTGTGCACTGACGCTGACTTGAGGATCCAGTAAAAATACCGCTGCTTTCTTTCACCCTCCAGCTAACAGACAAATGGTTCCTAGCACTACTTACTGCACAGGTCAATGTCAAAATGCAAAGTAAAAAAGCTGAAAGTCAATTACTTGATAATGTCTAAAAATAATCCCCTTTCAGCCCTTGAGCTTGTGAAGGAAGTCTGACTGTTAGCTGCAGGAAACTGCTGGACTTAATCTGACAAGGTTAAGAGAGTCTTCAGACACTGAAGCCTGACAAAAAGCCACCTTTGCCTTAAAAAGGGGACAGCCTTGTGGAGGTTGCTTCAAGAAGGTTTGATGCAATCATTTCTCAAAACAGGAACAGCCATCATGTTCTCTAATATATAAAAACACACAGTGGGGATGACCCAGGTAAACCGTTGTTTATTACCCTGCTGTCATGAGAATGACTCATTATCTCCTGGTCAGTGCTGGAGTTTTCAGGAGACACAACTTTCCCCTGCGAGGCAACACAGCCCTTGTGTTGCAGTGTTCAAAATGCACGAAGGGCTTTTTCTCATGCTAAGCAGGGTTTCCATTAGGCAAAATGATACTTTATTGTCTATGTTTCTGTAGTACTGACCAGCTGATCAGGTCGTTGCCACTTTGTCTGGCTCCTGAAGGTAGTCCCATGCAACTGTTATCTCCGTTCTGCTAGAGCTCATGACAAGCATATCAATAACTCTCCAAGATCAGCTTCCTGACAGAAGACTGGAGACACAACATCCCACAGAGAGTAGGAAGACTACCTGCTTGGTAAAGACTCCTGGTTCACCATGGCCTTGGAGAAAGGTGAGGACAAGGTAATCCTCCACATCATGAGATCCTGAGAGGGACACGCCACTGTCTCTGCATCACCTCTGCGCAGACCTGCAGCACCCTGTGAGCCCCACACAGGAGCCTCTGAAACTGTTAATTAGTATTTCCTGTTCCAGCAGGCCTTAACTATTTCCACAATTAAGCCACTAAAATAGTAGCATTTGCAGCATTTCTGTAAGCGCTTAGATATAACCTCACTGTGAAAGGTACCTCATAAAACCAAATGCGATTCTGCCTTACCCAAACCCATCTATTTTTGTCTTTTGATTGTAAATTATATGACTTCTACCTGACTCATTGTGGGGGTCATAATGAGAAGGAAACACTCTCTGACATACTTCTTAATATGCTCTCCACTTCATGTAGCGTTTAGATTAACACACCATGACACCATACACGCTGTATAATTTTTTTTACTGTTTTTTTTTTTTAGAAAGTGTTGAGGGGATGGCGTAGGGAATAGAGTGAAGCTTATCATTAACAGAGCTAGCAAATGCCCCATCTGAAACCCAGGTGGGTTTGGCAGATGGATATAAAGTAGTAAACGGAATATATCAGTAGAGTGTGCAAGCTGGTGAGAGCTAACTGCCTGAGTTATTTTTGTTCGGTTGAGCCGATTGCTATTTTCTATAATGATAAGTGAATTTGGTCTTCCAGATTTTAAATTGGTATATTTTTCTGAATTTTGTTCATTTCTGAAAAAAAAGAAAAGAGCCATTTAGAAATTAATGTTACCATTAAAAAAGAGTAGAAAAGTATAAAAGTTTATTTTTATTGTATATACAAAAATGTATATTTCAAGTTGCAACATATATATTTCTGAATATATACTGAATAGACATTTTATTATCAGATTTACAGATCTGCTAAGATCCTTCAGCCTTTTGCAGAAGAATACTATAAAAAGCAAAATCCACCTATATTGCCATAAAAAAAAGTCCCTTAGATGGCAAATCCTCACTTTTGGTGGTTTTTGCTTTTTTTTGTGTGCTAATATTCAGCTTTTAAAACAGCAGTTTCCTTATATAATCATAGCAAGTGACATGAACCTACCTGATGTAAATGTTACATAAAAATGGAAAATAAGTAAATAAGTTGCCATGCTTTATCTTTCTCTCTTGTCCCTAACACTTGTACACCTTCCTGTTATTGTCATTTGCACAAGTTTGGTTTTGCCATTTCCTGATGCAAAGAGTTATAGCTCCAAAAAACGGGCAACTGTTAGATGATTTGCTAAAATGGAATAGCCATTATGGTAGTTCAGAAGTAAAGATTTCACATAGAGGATATATATGCACATATACGCATACCCTTCTCAGGCTGGGGATTGGAACGACTCGTAACCACATCCCAGTCTCAGCTGCATCCTAGAATCATTCGGTTCCTGTTTAAAGCTTGTTTTCTTTTCAACTCCTCCCTGCCACTGCTGCGTACTGCAAGGTACTAGCAGTCAGACAGCAAAGCTTGTGTTTTTGGGAAGGGCTACTCTGTGATTTCTTTGGGGTCAGCAGGACGGAGCACAGGTTTTGGATTGAGCTGTCTGCTTATTCATTTAGTAAAATACTGTTCTTCACTTCAAATCAGTCTTCTGAATGTTTGTTTAAGCATAAATGCCTAGCATGAACTCTTCACTGGTGACCAAACCCATGAAAAGAGTCTTGCTGTGTTCCAAGGCTGTTAGCACATGATGGTTTGACTGTTCGTATTGATAAATATTTCAGTTTCTGAACTCTCCAGTCAGCCAGAAAGCATACAGGGACTGCTGGTCCTCCACCACTTGGGTCCTGCTCCTCTTTCTGTACCCTGAGACAGTAGTTGGGTTTTAAAGCAATTAACACAGATTCCAAGACTTCCTTTGGAACAGTGAGAGAAGAGAACAATCTCCTATTAAATTCCAAAGTCTGTCGATGCTGGCAAGTGCCTTTGCCTGCTTTGTGCTCCCCTCTGAATTCACACACAGCTTTTGTCTGTTCCAGGAGTCACTGAAGCAGAGACTTTGCAGAGTTCCAATAAGCACATCTCCTGGCAAGTTATCTCCCACTGCAGCCTGAAACAGGAGATTTCTAGTCCTGCTTGAGCGGCTACATTGGCCACAGGCTTTTTTATACCATACCTAACTCCATTTCAAAACTCCATTATAAAGAAGGCAATAACTGAACAGGAAGTTTCAGCAGTTTACACACCATGGCAACGCCAATAACAGCTATAGTGTTTTGAACTTTTTCAGCTAGTAAGTTGGAGGGTTTTTAGGGTTTTTTGGTGGGTTCTTTTTTCAATAGTGGCATAATTGTTCAAGAGAAAAGTGGTTGAATGATGAGTTATGCATTGTCAGAACTTTTCTATTTGTCCCGCAACATGGTGTCTCCACTGTGGATTCTGTCATAATTTTTCTAACACTGAATTCTACTTGTTATTCTATGTTGCATTTCATGGGTATACACACAACCTCCAATATGTGGACATGAGGCAGAAATAACACTAGTGTTGTTGGAGGTAGGGGCATAGAGCAAATAATTGCTGTAGCAAAGCAGAAGTGCATGTGGTGTTTGTATAACTGCTTCAGCACACAAAAGGCACAAGAGACTCTTGAAAGTTTCTGGAGGTGGTGCTTCCAAAATTTGCAATGGGAAACAATGGAGCCCCTGTTGATACTAAAGTATTCAGATGACTAAACTGACTTGTTTACTTGAAACTAGAGCTGATAAATCTTACATTTCCCCCCACTTCGCCACAGTTCTTTCTTACTTCCAAAAAATGTGGTATGTTTAAAAAAATCCAGGCTGAGAAACAGAGATCAGACCTCAATTATTGCTACATCTACGGATCCTACTACCTCTGTCCACAGTGTGACATTATTACAGGATCCTACAGGATAGCAGGTTTTATGCCAATGCACCATAGGATATACCTCCCATCCTCTTCTCAGCAATGTTTCTGTGCCAATATGAAACCAAACCTGTTGGTGTTTCTTATCAAACTTTCTGCTCATACAACACTGCTCTACAATCAGATGTATGTTCTCTGAGGATGTCTTCTTTCAGATGAAGGATTCTCCTTTCCTGGCATTGCTTGAACATGAAAGAAGTGATATTCCAACACTCAAGATAGGAACATGACACTGAGTCATACTTTCAAAGTTTGTAGTTTTGCTCCAGCAATTAATAAAACACAGACTAGAAATTTTACATTGACTACTGAAAACTGCTTCCCACATGAACAGCAACTTTTACACTGAAAAACTGTCTAGAGCCATCACCACTCATGGGAATGAACGAGCTCTATGCTGAAGACATTAAACATCAAACAATCCTCATCAGAACGTGGCTGTGGGGGGGTCCTGACTACGTATAGTCAGACCTCGTGCTTCAATGTCTTTCCACTTGCATGTCCATCCTTTAAGCCAGCTAAATATGATACAAATACTTTTTCTTCCTTTCTTTCAAGAGTTTTCTAGTGCTTTCATTCAAGTGGGAATTAAGAATGAAAATGGTCTGGAGGATCTGTACTGATATATTTTCAGTATAGGATAAGAGAATCAGTTAATCCATTTCTTTCCATCCATCCATCCATCCATCCATCCATCCATCCATCCATCCATCCATCCATCTTTTTCTTCTCATACAAAGATATGGCAATGGTTTGGTGATGTGTTGTTTGCATTCGCAACTTAGGTCCTATTTAACAAACTTAGTTTCTTTTATGACAAAGTCACCCACCCAGCTGACCAAGGGAAACCAGTTGATGTCAATTTTTTTTAGATTTCAGTAAAGCTTTTGATAGTGTCTCTCACAGTATCCTTCTGGAGGAAACATCCAGCATACAGTTTGACAAACACATAATGCAATGGGTGAGCAACTGGCTGATGAGTCAGGCCCAAATAGTTGTGGTAAACGGGGTTACGTCAGGCTGGTGGCCAGTGACTAGTGGGGTTCCCCAGGGCTCCATTTTAGGGCCAGTTCTTTTTAATGTTTTCACAAACGACTTGCATGTAAGACTAGAAGGTGTTGCGAACAAGTTTGCAGATGATACTACATTGGGAGAAGCTGTTAATTCTGTTGAGGATGGAGAGGCCTTGCAGAGAGATCTGGACCAATTAGAGAAGTAGGCAATCAGCAAGTGCATGAAGTTTAACAAGAGCAAGTGCCAGATTCTGCACCTGGGGAGGGGCA
>VWZZ01005476.1:288317-306508 GCA_013399095.1 Psophia crepitans
ATTCTATTCTATTCTATTCTATTCTATTCTACTCTATTCCAACAGGCAAATCTCAAGTCTTATGTGGGGCAACCACACATCTATTACAGCTTATGCACTCATAAATAGTCTTATATTCTATGCAAATTTGATAATATTCTACAATAACATGCAAAGGGCACCGTGCACTTCAATGTCCAACACTTGGCTGGCTCTTGGCTAGCCATCAGCTTCTGGACAGCCAAATTTATACTCAGTGGAAAGTGATTTCATCCTAAATTACTTTTCTCAGCCTTTCCCAGATTGCACTCTCAAGGTACTTACTTATTTCCAATTACAGTAAACTCTTCTCGTTTTCTGAAAAGGGCCGGGTATGACTTGCTGGGACTTAGACAGCAGAAACCTTGAGTCAGGTGAAGGAAATCTATTCCGAATGCACGGCAGCTCTGGCCGTCTCTGTGCTGCAGGGCAGGTGCACTCCATGGTGACTGCTTGGGAGCGCTCCAGCTCCCTTCTAGTGCATGTGCTCTTCTCACAGGGACCAGGACACAGGTCTGGGGTGGGTAGGGAGAAGGGTGGATATGTTATTATAGCTGCTGCATGGAAAATGTATTTGCCATAAGTTTCAAAGCAATGCGTTACGGCAATTTAGGTCACTGTCTCAGAGAACTGTGAGGCAGCCGCAACTCCGGTGCTGCTTTGCTGGTGGGACCTCAGCAGGCAGGCACTCCTTATCTGGTGTGTCCTCATCTTGGTGCTAGCATGTGCACTGCCCAGTATGGTAAAAAAGATTTCGGGAAGGGTGATAAAGCTCTGGTGGGAGGAGATCCCACAGTCCCTAAGAAAAGGATTGTCCCTGCCGTGGGCACTGCAAGTACTATGCCAGTTTAATTGACCAAGTCAGCAAGTTTCACAACAACCCAAGAAAGTCATTGCTGAATGTTTGGTTAGATTAATACAAAAAGGTCTAACAGCCAAATTACCACATTCATTCTACAATCATATTGCTGGTGTTTTTATTTTTTAGTCATTTGGGTAATCTGATTGACATAAATAAGCTATTCAGATAAATGAGCATTCAGAGACTATTCTGCATTATGCCATGTTATTTCTTTATTGCAGCAGAGCCTGGGTTATATTTTTCATAGTTTCTTGGGGCCTACATATCCTTACGTTCCTTTCATCATTAAGTGAAGATGGCAGCTGAGGAGGTTGACAAAATTGCTCTAGGGCAAAAAAGCAAGATTAAAAAAACTAGATGGACAAAGTTAGGCATGTGTGGGTGGGAATGACATCAAGACAATCACATTTTTTTTAAATTAGCAATGACACATTTCAAATGTCATCTTATTTACTAAGCCTTAAACAATTTAAATTGTAACCACTGCTCAGCCACCTGCAGCAGTGAGCTGTATTTTTAGCTAATGGGGAACATACAGCCTTACATGGCAGTACTTGGGGACTGCATACCTCATCCTCTCTCCCATAACATGACCCAAAGAGAGGTAAATCTTGATCAGCTCATTTCTGTTTATATGAAAGAACACACAAGTGACGTGTCATGATACATACCCATTTCCATCCTGTGACTACCACACATGAAGGTAAGTGGTATTACCCCATCTAGCAAGTTAATATAACATGGTGAAGAAAATACTGCAGAGTTCTCAGAAAAGAAAGGAAGTAAGTAGTTCCAATGCTTCGTACAGACAATTAGTTTTACTTCACAGAATCATAGAATCTTTTTGGTTGGAAAAGACCTTTAAGATCATCAAGCCCAACCATTAACCTAGCACTGCCAACTCCACCATTAACCTATGTTCTTAAGCACCACAACTACATATCTTTTACATATCTCCAGGGATGGTGACTCAACCACTTCCCTCCGCAGCCTGTTCCAATGGTTGACAAACCTTTCACTGAAGAAATGTTTCCTAATATCCAATCTGAACCTTCCCTGGAGCAACTTGAGGCCATTCCCTCTTGTCCTATCACTTGTGACTTGGGAGAAGAGACCAACACCGACCTGGCTACAACCTCCTTTCAGGTAGTTTTAGAGAGCAATAAGGTCTCCCATGAGCCTTCTTTTCTCCAAACTAAACAACCCCAGATCCTTCAGCTGTTCCTCATAAGACCTGTGCTCCAGACCCTTCACCAGCTTCGTTGCCCTTCTCTGGACATGCTCCAGCACCTCAGTGTCCTTCTTGTACTGAGAGTCCTAAACTGAGGTGCGGCCTCACCAGTGCCAAGTACAGGGAGACGATCACTGTCCTAGCCCTGCCGGCCACACTATTCCTGATACAAGCCAGGATGCTGTTGGCCTTCGTGGCCACCTGGGCACACTGCTGGCTCATGTTCAGCCATCTGTCAGCCAGCACCCCCAGGTTCTTTTCCTCCAGACAGCTTTCCAGGCACTCTCCCCCAAGCCTGTAGTGCTGCCTGGGGTTGTTGTGACCCAAGATTGTCTGTCAGTAGGGTTTTGCCTGCAAGGACTTGACTCTTTCCTTTGCATCAAAGCAGTCCAGGAACAACTTTGTGATGAAGTCGCAGGGAGTTCAAAGGGAAAATTATTAAATCTTTGAACTGTATTTACATATTAATTCTCACTCGTTACTCAAGAATGCCTGCTCTGCAGGAATTGAATGAGCTTATATCACTAAAAGAGTATCACGGAGGAACCACAGCTCTCATGATGCAGGTCTGAGTAATGAACAGGTAGTGGAGAACGGGTATGTGCACTGAAACGGAGGATCCTCTGTAGACTGGACAAATGACATCTTCTTAAATGCCTGTGATCCCATAGCTAACACCCATCACCACAGATCCCATGCTGACACTTGGAATTTAAAACACTTTCACAAGCAGGGCTCCTAGGCATCGGGGTGGGGGCTTAACCCCATCCACCTAACTGCAGATAAACAGAATCCCACTTCTTTATACCTTGTTATTTTTGGCTGCCTTTGACACCTTTTCTACTTATCCCCTTCTCAGTCTAACTGCTGCCATGGCAACATACAACCTTGTTCATTCCCAGCTGGAATGGCTAAAGTGTAGATTCTTCTGAAGTCGGAAAGGACTTGCTCACTGGGTCAGCTGGTGGGAGCCTATGATCTCAGAAAAAAAGTACACAGACTTAGCATGCATCCAAGAGTGCTTGTGTTGAGATGGTTGCCTTTTATTCTTCTGCGCTGTGGCTAAGAACCCTTAAGTACTGCAATTACGGGTGTAGCACAGAGTTTGTGAAGTCATTAGCCCTTTTATTTTACCTTTCTTCATCAAGAATCATTACAGAGAAGCAAGTCAATCAAGAAGTTTCTTCATACTGAATGAAAAACACAGCTTTCTTTCAGTATTATGAATTTATATGAGCATATATGTGTGCATGGAAATGTCTGTAATAAAAAATACAACAGTAAAGGAAAGTTGCTTGGATTGTAAAGTGAATTAAATGTCAGGAAATGACAAATATATGGACTTCCATCCCTAATTCTAGTACTGACGTCCCTTCAAAACACTGGGCAAGGTCACATTTTAATGGGAACTTCCAATACTTTTCTAGACAGAGCCAAATTAAGGCTGTCTGGAGATCCCCTAATCCACAGGTCTTAGATCTGCAGCTTAAGTAATGTTCTTTTAGGAATATCATGCACACATTTTGGTAGAGAAAAAGTAGAATTCAGCATTGTTATATACCAGAAAATCCTGATCGTCCAACACCACAGTACAGAATATATATCTTATATCTGTCCAGGAGATCAGCTCTCTGACCCTCAGCAATGGGGCTCCCCTCCCAGAAAGTTGACCAAGGATGAAGCAATCATCTTGACACTACATGATGATTGCAAGACATGCACAGGAGAAAGACTGGGTCACTATCTACCACGAATGACAACCAGCTTTCCCCTTCAGTGTTCCCAGAACAGTGCCATTGCTTCAGTTCTCCTGCTGCTTTTTTGGTAAAGTCTTGCATGAGGTACTCTGGAGTGTTCCAGTATTGCAGCAATCATTAACATTTTCCTGGAAAAGTTAAGGACATGGCAATGCTCAACACTACACAGCTCAGCCAATCTGTGTGGAATTTCATCATAGGAAGGAAATATACTACTCACCTGTAGAGATGTCACATGCCAAACTACAAAGCCTTGCAATGGAGATATTAGAATTTCTCAAAGCAAAGACCAGAAAAAATCCTTTAGATGATCTGCAGTGTGAGATTTCCTGGCAGCTTCTTCCTTAACAATTAGTGAAAACTTCCAATCTCCTGCCATCTCAAGCAAGCACATCATATAAACTCTCCCAGAAGCTGATCAAAGTGTATAATTACTTTGTGGCAATAGCTGAAGCTGTGGTTGAGAAAATTACAATTTTCTCATAAAGGCTGCTTTAATTTGGCTCAAGGATTGTTAAAAGATATGCAGATACTCTGAAAAATAATGATGGGGATCAATACATGTGCAGAGATGGCCAGCTGGGGCTAAAGCTTTAGCATTAGGTTTGTCCAACATGCTATGAGTCTTGTGACGGGAGAACCACAGTGTAGCTAGCCGTGCAGCTTGTTCACCATCTCCTTATAACAGTGTCTACCTGGTTCTCCCTCACACAGTGGAAATAACAAATGTGCTTACTTTTCTTGACATATGTCCGGAAGGGCTGTGATTTTTTCCTTTGTCCTTGGAGTTCCCTTTTATTTTGTGAATACCATTCACAATCTCGACTTCTTAAATGGATTTCCATAATTTCTTTCCCTATGTTTCAGCATTTTTCCCCAGAGCTCATTTTCCTCTCTATACTACTGCAGAACTGAGACTGTATTATCTGTTTTTTGTGGGTTTATATTTAGCTTGCCAACTACTAATTATTGTGAAACCATTTTCTTGTATGTCTTCCACTTTTAGCATTAAGGTTTTTTTTCCTAGTATGTCTCAGGAAGCAACTCTTTCCCATCCAACGTAGGTATTGAGTGAAGGAGAAAACAGCCAGAAGGTTTTGCTGTTTCTAGCAAAAATTATTGATCTCATTTTAACTTTTCCACTCAATTCTGGAGAGTACAAGCACAGTCTTGGTTAATGCAAGAGCCCACCAGGACATGTAAAGTATTTTGCAAATTATTGCAAATTAATTGAGAAATTAGGATTTACAGGAATTGTTAAATATATAATTGAAACTACAATTCTGTAGGGTCTTAGAATGTGAAAGCAGAGGGGAAAAGAGCATAACTAGGTTCCCAAACCAGGACTCCAGCAGTTTGGGGTTAGCTTCTCATTCCACCCCAGACTTTCAGTCAACCTCTCTGTAAGAGATATTTTCCATGCTTCATCTTCTTACTGTAAAATAGGGATAGTATTTCCTTTTCCCAATACTTTCCTTCTCTTGTACATGCTGAATATAAATTATTTGGGGACAGGATTGTCATGTTGCGATCCATACCACTTCACTTCAGACAGCTACAATTCTGATGTGTACATCAAAAGCAAGGTTTGTCAGTAGAAAGGGAAGTAACTTAGGGAAGTTACTGGTTTATTATTATAGAAATCTCCTTTAGGAATAAGACGAGTCATCCAAGAAATACATATTGACTATACATACTGATCCCTTAAAATATCTACTTTTAGTTGAAGCTAAGTCATTCACTGTCCCAAAAATGTGTTTGTGCAAAATACAGTGGGGTACCTGTGCATCTTTACTTAATTCCTACTCTGAACAGATGTGTGACTTATTATAGTTGAGTCTACTTCAAGCAGCAAGGTTTCCTCAAGAGGATGTTTCATGAAAACATCTTGACACAAAAGTTTTTATATTTTCTTCTTTTTTTCTAATCTTTTTAAAAGTGCAGAAGAAAATGACTGATTATGGCTGTTAAAGTGCTTTGTCTGCTTGTGGTTAATTAGCAGGTGTCATTTCCCTGAAGTAGTGTGAATTATTCTAATGTAGGGGCAAAACTTGAATATAATGAAGTTATTCAACTTGTTTACATTCAGCAACAGACAAACTAACTTTGCCTAATTACGATTCTACTTTTACAGGGTTGGGTTGAGAGTTCAATCCTAATGTTTGATGGATTTATGTTCTGCTTTGGAGAAAATGTGGAGAATTAACAGATACCTTTGTGAAACTAAAGAAGAAAAAAAATAATCAAAAATAGACAAGCAGAGAAAGATTATAAAAATAAGCCAGGCAGGGGAGGAAAATAATAATTATATGAATAAATCTCCACTAATAACATAATCATTTGTCATTTTCTGAATGCAGTTCTTTTAAATTAATCAATTTTTTATCTTTAGCAAATATCCTTTTGAATACTGCATAATATAAAAACCTTTATCTGTACCATATCTATGCATTTCTTTTAGCTGCACTGTCTTCTAAAAATGAAAGAATATATGAAAAATATCCTTTGTTTAAACTACAAGAGGGTAGTTCAGAAACTTTGCAATTTCCTTCCTCAAAGTCAGAAACTCTCAAGCTCATGTATTTATCTGTCGTGCGTTAGGTTTTCTTCTTCAGTAATGCAATGGATTCAGTCACTGACTGTTCCTCAGATCCTGCTTTCAGAGCTGTATCTTCTTGAACTGACAGTCCCAATCCTGCTGCCTTCTTCATTTCATGTGATCCTTCCTCAGCGCATGAAATGATCTCCTGCATCAGCTGAAGAGCTTCCTGAGTATTTTGTCCAGTTTATTGCTTTATTGTACCAACAGATCTATATTAATATTCACCTCAGAGGTGAAAAGGCTTTAATACATATGCTGCAGTAATCTCTGTTACTCTAAAAGATAGTCTGCTTTTAACTGTGCCATCAGGAATTACGTATGTATTGGCAAATGCAGTCAGATATGGATGATTTTCTTTTTTCAAAACCAGAGGAAGGCCTGATATAAGCCAGGTTTGATTCTTTTATTCTTTTTTTCTTTTTATATATGATAAATATTGCTTAGAGAGCATTCTGTGTTAGGATGCTTTCACCTCTGTCCCCTCACTGATAGCAACAAAGGGAGAGTTCTCCGTGAAGCTTTTACCTTTCCTCCAGCATGTCCATCCAAGATACTGCTCCTGTGTTTATGACCACAAGTTTATGTTTGTTGATTGCTGCTTCCTCAGGCTATTAGGGTACATTAACTCTTCCAGGAATTCTAAACTCTCTGAATTTTTCTGAGGGAACTTTACCAGCACACAGGATGACACTGCCTTGTGCCAGAAGAGGTCTCTTGTCCAAACAGAGAAGACACTGAGTGTGTGTGATTTGTTTGAGGCAACATGGTAAGTTAATGTTAGAGGAAAAGAAAAACCAAAAAGTGGAATTAATCTCATTTGACTTTAGATGCCTACATCTGAACAAGTTGCCCAAAGTTTATTTATGGTTAATAGACCAAAATAAGTACAAAATAGGACATTGTTTAGCTGACCTATATTAGATATCTACTTTTGGATTGGAAACATACTAGAAATTCCCATTTCTTTCTATCTGCAGCAAAAGGATTCTAGACAGCTACTAGCTCAGACACATTTTGCTCTCTACAGACGGTTACGTGAATCTCACCTGGTATTCTATTCTTTATGCCAGTGTTTTACTAAGAAAATCATATTGTTTATAAGAACGGTTTTCTTAAACATTTTATATACTTGTTGGGGTTTTTTCCTTAACAAATGCACCTTTCCTTGCTTATCCACAAGTATTGTTTTCAAGCAGGTTATTCTTTTAAGCCTAATAGTGGTAAATTGTTCAATAATCTTTCAAACAAGCCTTCTACTGAACTTAGAGTAGCCAAACAGATCAAACCAGCCTTTTACTAAACCTACACAGACAATTTCTTTTTCCATCTCCTGCTCCATTTCTAGCAAGCAGGAATAAAAAGCATGCTGATCACATAAATGAAAAACCCTTTCAGTAGAATTTTTGTGAATATTTTTTAAACAACCAAATCTTTGCCTTAAAAATATCAGCAGAATTAGAAACAGTTTTCTTTATAAGAAAGAAAAAAAAACCCCACACATTTGGAAACGGCTTCTTAATAAAATAAACACCAAATTAATTTCACAAGAGGCCCTTTCTGTGTAAAGCTGCCTCTTTCGCTGTGGTGCTGGTGATAAGTATTCTTTTAACATGGAAATTACCACTGTGGAACTGCCAGTATGCGATCTCAGATCACTCTTTTGGCTTTGAAATTCAAACCTAATAGAAATCCTGCCAAGTTATTCAATGCTAGAATCCAAGAAAACTTAGCCCCATGTTAAGCTATTGCTAATCAAGAACTATCCCTTGACACCTGAATGGGCGGATTCCACAAAGAAAAGAAAAGAGAGGTGTCTTTGCAACTTTGCTCAGTTTGCTGCCCAGCTGCAGCAATTTTGTTCTATAAGCAGTCAAAAAAGAATAAAGTGAAGAAAGCAGCTGTATGGGATTATAGGCACATTTGCAAGATGCTTCATGTGTGGGTTTTTTCCCCCCCTTTAAATGCAGTGTGAGTGCAGTGTGACTAATTATACCAGAGAGGAAAGCAGAAGCTCTCTAGTTAAAGTATTTGGGTAATCATGTTTACTGCGGGGAAAGTACGTCTGCATTAAATAAGTCAAAACACCGTGCGTAAAAACATGGAATGACTTTGTAGGCACTGCAAGAGAGAGGAAGATATAGAAATGATATAAGTCTCATTTGTCCAACTAGAAGCACTACCAAAAAAGATAAACCATCTGCTTCAACTAACTCAGCTCCACTTGAAAAATGCTAATTGTACAAGAGGAGGAGGTTTAAGCTTATTTTGAAAAAACTTTGTCAGCTAGCGTGTTGCTAAGTGGTTCGACAAAAAGGATACTACCCACAGCTTGGTGATGAGGTGACAAGGACTGGTTCTGTCCCTTCCAGGTCTCAACTTCTATTTCTTTGATGCTTTAGGTTGTTGCTATCTGCCCCAATATACCAGGTAGCAAATGCTTAGTCAGGGACGCAGATTCCTTCAGTTACTTACTGTTCTTCAAATCCATCTTAAAATTCTCCTTTGCCACAATGCCAGCCAGATATTGGCAGCGGTTCGGCAGCCAGTGTGCTGAGATCACCATCTCCCCTGGTGACCTAATGTAGTTTCCTTGTGCTCTGCCTCTGCTTGTCTGTGTCCACCTGCTATTTTTCCCTCAAACAATTAGATTGCTAGCTGTTTGGAAGCTTTTTCCACTAGCTGTAAGTAAGGCAGAAAAGCAAAAGGGCAATAAACAAATTTGGGGTTTGTTTGGAGCGAGGTTAGAAGCACTTACACAGCATTGTGACCAAAGAACCACTTGGTTGCAAGATTAAATCTAGGTCTATCAATTTAATCCTGCAACCAAGAGTCCCGAAAGAGACAGAAAAACAACTTCTAGCCTTGTTAGCTTTTGTTGTATCTTTGAATAGCAGAGAAATGATAAGTTAAAATATTGGGGCAATATTTAAAAGGACAAATAAAATTACTTGGACAAGCGTAAGCTAGATGTCCTGAATCTAATTCTGGGCTAAATAATGAAAACATATGTGGATACAATTGAGAGGGAATTAATTCATAGGTATACGATATATGTGATTTCATGTCAACATATTTTTTATGGAAGACAATATATGAGAACAAAAGGGATTCCATTATTTGAGTCAGATTATAGTTTGGCTGATACAGACAATTGCATAAATATAATATAGTTGCCTAATATATTTGAGATTTCTGATTTAACTTTCTGATATTAAAAAAAACCAACAAAACACAAGCACATGTTACATATATTGGGAACCAATATACCAACAGCCAGTGAAATTGTTGGGTATATGAAAGCGATGTCGTGAGTAAATTAGAGAATTTATTTTACCTTGGAAAACAAAACAAAACTAATGAACCAATACTGCATCAATTTCTGGGCTTCATATTATCTATAGGACTATAAGGTAGGAGGTTTTAGATAAGTATGATCGCTATCCTTTTAAGTCTGCAGAAAATTCATTTAAGAGTTCAGTCTCCTTCATTTCTCAGAATGAATGAGAGATGACCCGAATGCTATTTAGAAATACATTGCCAGCCTGATGAAGTTCCAGATAATCTTAATTTCATTATTTATTAAATATCAGGTACTTTTTAAATTAGAAAATCTAGTTCTATTTATCTGAGAAGAAAGGCATAACAAGAAGCATTAGCTGCAAGTTCACATCAGAGAATTTCCAGTTTGAAATCAGATACAAATCTTTAGGGGGAGAACAAACAATCATGCAAATAAAATACCAAATGAAGAATCAACCATATGTCAGTATGTTGAAATCAAGACTACATGGAAGTTGTGTTTTAATAATTTGGTTTTCTAGAAGGGGATATATAGGTGAAATTTTACAGCCTATTTAATGCAGAATTCCAGAAATTATACAAAATGGAGCTTTATAATACCAAAAGAAATGAACGAGTTCATTGTTATTTTCCACTAAAATGGGGGGTTTCGATACTACAAGATTTGTGCGTCCTGCAACCCCAAATTTAGTTAGAGGCTTGCAAGCATTTTCATTGCTTGTCTGGTAGCAAGGTGTTGCAGGTCATCCTTTTATTCAGTAAAAAATGGTTAAACATGTTCTCCCAGCAGTAAAAGTTAGCATGTCAAGACTGGAAAAAGAAAAATTTCAGAATAAAATTCATATTAGTGAAATAAGAAAAAAAAATCCGGGAAAAGAATAGATTTTTATGTTAATAGAATAGATATTTTTTTTACCATGATGAAGTTCAAGGTTATTTTGACATATTTACAAACTGACAAAAAGAAAAACTTTTTTTTTATCATTCCTTTATTTCCTGTGCTCCCCACTCCTCACACAAACATGTCACATAGATTTTAGTTGAGAACTCAGTCTTACAGAAAAAAATCCCGCTGTAATGGTTTTCACAGACTGAAAATCACAACTCTGACCAGCTGTAGAGGGGACAGTAAATAACCTATGTGTGATCTTTAGGGAAAAAAAATCAGTGACAAATTTTCAGCCCCAGTCATTGTTTTACATCTGGCTATGTTTCCAAGAATATCTTTCTGTTTTAAAAGAAATCCTCTACCTATAATACTACATTCTTTTCTTTTTTCCCCTGTCCTGGCTTCAGCTGAAATAGAGTTAATTTTCTCTCTAGTGTATTGGTGCTACGGTTTGGGTTTAGGATGAGAGTAATGTTGATAACACAGTGACGTTTTTAGTTGTTGCTGGGTAGTTGTAGTGTCTGCACTGAGTCAAGGACTTTTCGGCCTCTCACTGTGCCCTGCAGGTGCAGAAGGAGCTGGGAGAGCACGGCCAGGGCAGCCGGCCCAGGGTGGCCACGGGGACATCCCCTGCCATGGAACGGCATGTTCTGTCTGCAGTGGGGGAAGCCGGCCGGGAGGCGGGGTCGCTGCTCAGACTGGGCATCAGGTGGGTTTTTTCTGCAGGTGGTGAACAATTGTGCAATTGCATTTGTGCATCACTTGGGTTATTATTTTTTTTTCCCTTTGTTATCCTATTAAACGGTCTTTATCTCAAACGATGGGTTTTTTCCATTCTCCTCCCCATCCCCTTAGGAGGGGAGGGGTGAGCAAGTGGCTGTGTGGTGCTTAGTTTCTGGCTGGGGTTAAACCATGACATTCTCCTATAAAAGAAAGCTTAGCTTCCAAAAACATATGAGTGTGCATGTTAAAATACCATATTAGCATGCTAGCTATATTCTAAAATTCACCAGATTTCACACTAATATCTCCTGTGGCTTATTTGGACAATGAATTTGGACAATGGTCTCTTGCAAAATGCTAAGAAAAATATTAGCATTTATGCCCAGACCTCAGCAAAAGCAGTTGGGCTCCAGCCCTGCAGCACACTTACAGCAAGAAACGTAAAGTTTCACGTATTTATAGACTGGAATATATTCTCAAAGAACCCTCTTGTTAAACCTCCCTCATATCTTTTTGCTGACCTTACTCTTTGTGGTGCGATTATAAGGAAAAGAGGCCAGTTGAGGATGGAGAGGGGCAATAAAAGCTTCTTTCAAATCCATACTGAAAAATGCTATCATGGGCTTCTGGAGCTATAATGACCAAACTCCACTACCCCACATTATGACCACATTGTTATAATGGTCTACCAGTATATCAGGAAAAATGCACAGCTGGAAAAAAACTCTCTGATGACATCTGGCACATGGATTTGCATGGAAAGTCACGGCAAAGAGCAGTGCCAAGATTCTTAACAATACTCACTATGTCCGAATGAGAAAGCGGGAACATACATACATAAAAGGATTAGCTTCCTTGCAATCTAGTTCTCAGCTAGGAATACAGTTGTTCTTCGGCATTCACCCAGGAACACAATGCAAAATTACTCCACCAGCATGGAGACAGAATTTGGAAGTTTCACAGAGCAAATATATGCTCTGTTCCACATTGAAAACACGCTGTGCAGAAAAATCATGTAATTCTGCAGCGCACAGAATTGAAATCTGAGACCCAACGGGAATTGTGACATGGTTCCAAGAAAGCGCGGCTGGGAAGAGGAAGGTATTACTGAGCTGCATATCTGCCTAAACAAGGCAGTAAGGATAACATTCCTTTGCTATCTGCTGTGCTGTTAAAATCAGTGTGTCTTTTTTTTTTTCCTCTGTTCACCTCAATCAGATTCCATTACCGCTTACGCTTAAAATGTTGATTGCTGCACAGGCAAAACATAGCTAGAAAATTGGAAATTTAGTAGGTGTAAAAAAAAATGGCTAGTTGACATGAAGATAGGACAAAACCTTACAGCTTAACTGGAACTTTTTTCTCAAGACCTATGGTACCTGCAAGGTTAGAAACTTTACTTTCACCATGAACGACTTTCTTGTCTAGATGGCAATAAAAAATTCCTCCTTACTGTGAATTATTTTTTTATAACTGTATTCAAGCTACATCTGAAGAAAACTGAGGTTCCAGTTTCATGTGGAAGAAACCTAGACAAGAGAAGCCACACAGTTACACCCAGCAAAACTGCACTCAGCAGTTCTAGATTCAGGTTTCTGCTCTAACAGATCCAAAGCGGAAATTTGAGCCTCTATCTTGTATATACTGAGTCCTGTAATCACTTATTTTAATGTGTCCATCCTTCTACCTGGTTTCCAATCTGCTTTTTCTATTTTATCATTTCTGAAAACTGCTATACCTACTAAGACAGAAAGTATCCAAAGGTTTAGCACGCTTACATGTGAGACCATGATGTAGGGAGTGAAGCTGGATCACTGGGATATTCTTCAGTCTCCACACGAGACAAGAGTCACGTTAGAAAAGAGAAGTGACTGTATAAAGAGCTTTGCAACTTAAACAAAACAATTCACTTCGAACAGTATGTACACATGTTGGTAGTGGGGGTTTTTTGGCAATACTGGAAGGCTTAAATAAAAAAAAAGTATGACTAATTTTTCTCCAAATAGTTTTATACTTACTTTATACAGATTTATTTATATAGTTATACACCAAAGAGGATTATAGTTGCAAAAGTTAACTTCTCAGCACATAGAATAAGGAAAGGAATCGCTCAATGTACAGCTGTTTGATATATATATTTTACTGTCCTTGCTTCCTTACCCTTCTTTTAACCTCCTTATTTCAATCTCATCCTACAGTAAATTAGAGACAGATATCCATTGAAGGTGTCTGTCTTCATTGATTAAAACAGGACCAGTAATGACTAACTTAGATCTAAACATCTAGATGCTTAGACCTCTAAAGTGAGGTAAGATTTATCTAATCAACAGTGGCCACCCTTAAAGGACCACTTTTAATTACTTTCCTGGCCTTGTAGGTCTTTGGGGTAGACAGAGTCCAACTACTCAAGGAAAATGCCCCTGATTCCGCCCAAGACCTCTCTCTATTCCTAGCTTCTAACTTTGGCCACAGCTACAGCAGACAGCAGGCCCGTCCGTTGCGTCTTTTCATGTCTGGGCCAGCTCTGCTTTCAGCGCCGAAGGGGGCTGAGCCCTCCTGGTAAGCAAGCATGAGATTCTGCAGCTATGGGTCAGAGGCAAGCCTGGGGAGAAGCAGCACGTCAGGAGCGCCTCTTGCCTGTGCTTCAGCGCGCGACGTCGGCACAGCTGCTTTTGTGTGTGGTTTCCTAATGCTCTTCAACCCGCTGAAAAGAAAGCAAAGCCATCGTGTGACACTATTTTGACTTTGCTGTGAGTCAGCAGCTACTTGAAAACTTTATATCTACTGCAGAGACCTCTTCCACATGAAAAAAACAAAACCTGCAGTAATTGAGAATGCACTGACTTACATTTTGTGGGTCTGATCTTGTAGTCTTCTCTAAATATTTGCTGCTGGCTGATGGAAGAGACAGGATATTAGGTGAGGCGGTCTGACCCAGCAGAGTCAGTCTGATGTACTTACCATTAATAGTGGCAAATCTGCTAGAGGTTTCACAAAAAAATTGTTGGCAGGAGAGCAATGGTAGGGCTCAAGATTCTCTGGCTTTCTGCAGACTTGAAGGGAGTAAATGCTGATGCACACAGAGCTGCCGTCCACTTCTAGCTCTCCTCTGTCTCCCTGGCCAACTGCCTTGTTCCAGCGTTAGCCTCCAACCTCAGCCAGTTTCAGTTCCCATCTCCTGCAGTCAATCGCTGCTTCCTCTGCAAGTTTTGCATCCAAGCTCCAGCACTAGGACGTTAATGCTAGTACTAAGCTCCCAGGCCCAAATTAACTGTCTTCGCTCAACCATTCTTCTCTCATTTGTAGCTCCAGCATCCGGTCCAGAGGCTGTGACTACTTTGTTATTGCTTTTACCAGAGTGCTCCCACAACAGCAGGAGAGCAGCATTTACAAAAAAGAAGGGGAGGGAAAGAAAGAAAAAGAGGTCCTGAACTCTTTACTGGTGTATACTAAACCCAGCTGCAGAGGTTTCTTATGCATGGGTTTGTCAGGATGTGCGAGGAACTGGAGCACAGCTACTGTCCACGGGCTCCTCAGGGCCTTTACTTGCAGTCACGCTGACATTTTCCAAATAGACATTTCTGGTTAAATTTGAAAAGCCCTTGTAAACATTGAAGTTGTCGCAATCTAAAACCACCCCTTTACTCACCAGTCCTCTTTTCCCAGTCCTGCCTTACAATACTCTTTGCTCCAGCTTGTCTGAATTTGACTGACATTCTTAAAGCACTAGTTTTTGTCATGGTAAAATTATTTATTTTTGTTCTAGCAAGTTCTGAAAAATGGCCAGATATTTTTATTAGAACTTTTCAAAATTCTCCATTTTAATGAGGCATTCAATATGAGAAATTTCAGCCCAAATAATTCAATTTTTTGTAAATATATAAACAACCCAAGCCAGGATCAGATAATAATAAATATCAGGCTTTCTTAACAGTCAATGTTACCAGCCACCGCTATGATTTCATGGGATAGGATTTGAAGCTGAGGTTTTCCCTAAAAACAATGTGATGAATAATCAGGTCTGAGAGGAGGAAAGGGAAATCACAATCGTTTCCTTGCTGGAACTGATCCACTCACAATAATTTATGCTTTATCCTTCATTTCACCCAGTGATATCAGCCTTCCATTAGTCCTATCCACCACAGCTTGAAAAATCCCGTTTCAAGTGAATCCCATTCAAACCCAAATGCCGAAGCCAGGTGTTCGACTTAAGAGCAATAGCTTTAGAATTCCCGACTTTTCCTTTCAGACAGCCCCACAGAAAACAGCCCAATTATTATTGTTGTTATTATTATACAAAAACTAGTTCTGAGAAATACTTTAAATAACAGAGGAAAGCAAAAATGCTAATCCTCTTACATAACACAAATCCCAGATGGCCTTGTGTGGAGGGGAGGAAGATGCCATAATAGCAGTCACCATTATCAATTGTGCTCGGTGACAGATGTTAAAACGATGCAAGTGCTTGTGCTCACTCGCAGAACTTCACTAAGTCTTTTTTTTTTTGTCATATTTCCCACAGAATAAAATCATAAATAAATAGTCATGTGCACTCAAGCACTAATCTTCACTGCAAGTGCACAACTCATTCTGAATAATACTTTAGTGAAGCCGTTACAGTCTCTTCATTTGCAATTCTGCTCCTTAGCTGGAGAAAACTGCCACAGTCGCAGTACTGCCCTGTGGATCTTGACTCCTTAGCTCTTCTTCACTCTATACTATAATCAAAATGTAGCACTGACTACTAGTGATGCCTACTGCATCACGTACTATTACGCTAACATGGGAACAGCACTCTTTCCCTGGCCTAAAATTGTTTCAGATTAATGGGAGGCTCATGTGACATAAAGCGTGCACAGACACCCATTTCCCAGAGGATTTTGTCACAGGGATAACCTCATAGTTAAGGGTGACAGGGTTGCAGTGGAAGGTGGAGAAGGTATCCATTTGTCAGGGGGCACCGTTTTCTTCAATAGAACATCCCAAGACCCTGCACAGAAATGCTCATTTAGCAAGCCTACAGTGCACAAACAGAAACATATAGAAAAGCTTCATTCTCCTCTTTCACTAGTTTTTGTTCAGAGTGTGTGAGGAGCTGGGCTTGCTTTGGAACTTGTCAGTTCTCAGAATAATCATTGAATCATTTTGGTTGGAAAAGATGTTTAAAATCAACAAGTCTAACCTTGTGCGTAGCACTGCCATCTCCACCACTAACCCATGTCCTTAAGCATCGCATCTACACAACTTCTAAATACCTCCAGGGATGGTGACTCAACCACTTCCCTGGGCAGCCTGTTCCAGTGTCTGACCACGCTTTCAGTGAAGAAATTTTTCCTAATATCCTATCTAAACCTCCCCCGGCACAACTTGAAGCCATTTCCTCTTGCCCTATCACTTGTTACGTGGGAGAAGAGACTGACACCCTCCCCACTACAACCTCCTTTCAGGTAGTTGTAGAGACCAATCAGGTCTCCCCTCAGCCTCCTCTTCTCTAGACTAAACAACCCCAGATCCCTCAGCTGCTCCTCATAAGACTTGTGCTCCAGACCCTTCACCAGCTTCGTTGCCCTTCTCTGGACACGCTCCAGCAGCTCAATGTCCTTCTTGTTGTGAGGAGCCCAAAACTGAACACAGTGCTCAAGGTGCAGCCTCATCAGAGCTGAGTACAGGGGGTTAATCACTGCCCTGGTCCTGCTGGGCACTCTACTTCTCATACAAAATGTGTGTCACCACAAGCCACCATGAACCAGGCACCAAACAAAACCAAGCAGAACTTGTTGTCTGTGTTGCTCACAAAGCAAGCTGTGGTCAACACAAGAAACATCATTGCCTATCTTTTTTGGACCCTCTCCAATTCCCATCACACTGAAATCGCTGTTTCCTGTCCTTTTCCCAGGGATTCATGAGAATGACAGAAATTTCCTCTGCTGCAACTCCTCATGCACAGGTGCTGCTGTAGAAGTCCTCATTGCCGGTGTCAGTCTCTCCCAGAGAGGAGCTGTTGCCCCACCGGCAATGGTATGTGTTTGCTCAGCAGCTGTCCTATGAAACTAGGAACCATTTCACAACTGTCCTGCAACTGCCCCTTAAGAAGAACCTATTCATTGTGTTACTCCTGATCCACTATATCTCCTCTAATGCAGAGGTAAATGCAGATATTCTAAACTATGTGTATTAGGGACAAAAAAAGTCCCTACTCCTCAATAGAAGCTGAAACCTCTTGTTCCTTGCCCCTTTCTATAGCAATCATGAATATCAGGCATACCAACCTTCCAGTCATGCTATTGGTGTGCATCTGCACATTTTCAGACATGAATTTATTAAAATATTCCTCTGAGAATCATACCAGTGGAGAAAATATTCAAGAAAGTAGTCTCACTCATGGATGAGATTTGGCTTGTAGAAATGAGCCATTCTTAGATTTAAATTACAGTCAGTCCCCTTTCCACTGCAATAATCATGAAACAAATGTTCCTAAGCAGCAAGGCAAGAGCAGAATTTAAGCAAAGAACAACAAAAATTGTCCTGTTCAAGATGTGCAGACTATAGCCCTTTGCTGCTCTTCTCTTGTCTCCTGCTCTTCTCCATCTCTCCTGGTTCCTGCAAAGAAACACAGGCAGTGCAGCACCCCATACATTACCTCGTTGGGAAGGGATTCCTTCAACAGCTCAGCAGGATGATGGCAGTGGGCTCCTTCTGTTAACCCCACTGGCAGTCCACTGAGGTGCTGAATGCTACCACTCAGGAGGGTGACTTTAAGAAGCAAGGTCATACTCAGAAAGGAAATGGCAAGATGTGTCCGTGTCCGT